>OU342746.1:133717564-134308354 GCA_910589775.1 Avena eriantha
AGAACGCACATGCAATGACACTGGTGGATCCATGTGTGGTCTTTGGGAAGAACACACATGCAATGACCCTGGTGACATGTGGTCTATGAGAAGAACACACATCCAATGACTCTAGCTGTGGTTCATGAAAAGAGCAGACATGCTATGACACTGGTGGATCCATGTGTGGTTCATGGGAAGAACACACATGCAATGACACTGGTGGATCCATGTGTGGTTCATGGGAAGAAAACACATGCGATGACACTAGGTGGATCCATGTGTGGTCTGTGAGAAGAACACACATGCAATGACACTGGTGGATCCATGTGTGGTTCATGGGAAGAACACACATGCAATGAGACTAGGTATGGTTCATGATATGGTTTGTGAGAAGAACACACATGCAATGACACTGGTGGATCCATGTTTGGTCTGTGAGAAGAACACACATGCAATGACACTGGGTGTGGTTCATGATATGGTTTGCGAGAAGAACACACATGCAATGACACTGGTGGATCCATGTGTGGTCTTTGGAAGAACACACATGCAATGACACCGGTGATATCTGGTCTGTGAGTAGAACACACATCCAATGACTCTAGCTGTGGTTCATGAAAAGGGTAGACATGCAATGACACTGGTGGATCCATGTGTGGTTCATGGGAAGAACACACATGCAATGACACTGGTGGATCCATGTGTGGTCTGTGGGAAGAGCAGACATGCAATGACACCGGTGGATCCATGTGTGGTTCATGGGAAGAACACACATGCAATGACACTAGGTGTGGTTCATGTATGGTTTTCGAGAAGAACACACATGCAATGACACTGGTGGATCCATGTGTGGTCTATGAGAAGAACACACATGCAATGACAGTGGGTGTGGTTCATGATATGTTTTGTGAGAAGAACTCGCATGCAATGACACTGGTGGCTCCATGTGTGGTTCATGGGAAGAACACACATGCAATGACACTAGTGGATCCATGTGTGGTCTGTGGGAAGAGCAGACATGCTATGACACTGGTGGATCCATGTGTGGTTCATGGGAAGAACACACATGCAATGACACTGGTGGATCCATGTGTGGTTCATGGGAAGAAAACACATGCGATGACACTAGGTGGATCCATGTGTGGTCTGTGAGAACAACACACATGCAATGACACTGGTGGATCCATGTGTGGTTCATGGGAAGAACACACATGCAATGAGACTGGGTATGGTTCATGATATGGTTTGTGAGAAGAACACACATGCAATGCCACTGGTGGAACCATGTGTGGTTCATGGGAAGAACACACATGCAATGACACTGGTGGATCCATGTGTGGTCTGTGACAAGAACACACATGCAATGACACTAGGTGTGGTTCATGATATGGTTTGTGAGAAGAACACACATGCAATGACACTGGTGGATCCATGAGTGGTCTTTGGGAAGAACACACATGCAATAACACTGGTGATATGTGGTCTGTGAGAAGAACACACATCCAATGAATCTAGATGTGGTTCATGAAAAGAGCAGACATGCAACGACACTAGTGGATCCATGTGTGGTTCCAGGGAAGAACACACATGCAATGACACTGGGTGGATCCATGTGTGGGTTTGTCGGAAGAACACATATGCAATGACACTGGTGGATCCATGTGTGGTTCATGGGAAGAACACACATGCAATGACACTAGGTGTGGTTCATGATATGGTTTTCGAGAAGAACACACATGCAATGACACTGGTGGCTCCATGTGTGGTCTATGAGAAGAACACACATGCAATGACACTCGGTGTGGTTCATGATATGTTTTGTGAGAAGAACACACATGCAATGACACTGGTGGATCCATGTGTGGTCTTTGGGAAGAACACACATGCAATGACACTGGTGATATGTGGTATGTGAGAAGAACACACATCCAATGACTCTAGCTTTGGTTCATGAAAAGAGCAGACATGCAATGACACTGGTGGATCCATGTGTGGTTGATGGGAAGAAGACACATGCAATGACTTTGGTGATATGTGGTTTGTGAGAAGAACAGACATGCAACGACTCTAGCCGTGGTTAATGAGAAGAGCAGAAATGCAATGACACTGGTGGATCCATGTGTGGTTCGTGAGAAGAACACACATGCAATGACACTGCGTTTGGTTCATGATATGGTTTGTAAGAAGAACACACATCCAATGACTCTAGCCGTGGTTCATGAAAAAAGCAAGCATGCGACGACTCTAGCTGTGGTTCATGGGAAGAGCAGACATGCAATGACACTGGTGGATCCATGTGTGGTTCATGGGAATAACACACCTGGAATGACATAGGTGATATGTGGTATGTGAGAATAACACACATGCAATGACTCTGGTGATATGTGGTTTGTGAAAAGAACACACATGCAATGACTCTAGGTGTGGTTAATGAAAAGAGCAGACATGCAATGACAACGGTGGATCCCTGTGGGGTTAATGAGAAGAACACACATGCAATGACACTGGGTCTGGTTCATGATATGGTTTGTGAGAAGAACACACATGCAATGACACTGGTGGATCCATGTGTGGTCTCTGAGAAGAACAAACATGCAATGACACTGGGTGTGGTTCGTGATATGGTTTGTGAGAAGAACGCACATGCAATGACACTGGTGGATCCATGTGTGGTCTTTGGGAAGAACACACATGCAATGACACTGGTGATATGTGGTCTGTGAGAAGAACACACATCCAATGACTCTAGCTGTCGTTCATGAAAAGAGCAGACATGCAATGACACTGGTGGATCCATGTGTGGTTCATGGGAAGAACACACATGCAATGACACTGGTGGATCCATGTGTGGTCTGTGGAAGAGCAGACATGCAATGACACCGGTGGATCCATGTGTGGTTCATGGGAAGAACACACATGCAATGACAATGGGTGTGGTTCATGAAATGGTATGTGAGAAGAACACACATACAATGACACTGGTGGATCCATGTGTGGTACTTGGGAAGAACACACATGCAATGACACTGGTGATATGTGGTCTGTGAGAAGAACAGACATCCAATGACTCTAGCTATGCTTCATGAAACATGCAATGACACTGGTGGATCCATGTGTGGTTCATGGGAAGAACACACATGCAATGAAACTGGGTGGATCCATGTGTGGTTTGTGAGAAGAACACACATGCAATGACACTGGTGGATCCATGTGTGGTCTGTCAGAAGAACACACGTGCAATGACACTAGGTGTGGTTCATGATATGGTTTGTGAGACGAACACACATGCAATGACACTGGTGGATCCATGTGTGGTCTTTGGGAAGAACACACATGCAATGACACTGGTGATATGTGGTCTGTGAGAAGAACACACATCCAATAACTCTAGTTGTGGTTCATGAAAAGAGCAGACATGCAATGAAACTAGTGGATCCATGTGTGGTTCATGGGAAGAACACACATGCGATGACACCGGGTGGATCCATTTGTGGTCTGTGAGAAGAACACACATGCAATGACACTGGTGGATCCATGTGTGGTTCATGGGAAGAACACACATGCAATGAGACTGGGTGTGGTTCATGATATGGTTTGTGAGAAGAACACACATGCAATGACACTGGTGGATCCATGTGTGGTCTGTGAGAAGAACACACATGCAATGACACTGGGTGTGGTTCATGATATGGTTTGTGAGAAGAACACACATGCAATGACACTGGTGGATCCATGTGTGGTCTTTGGGAAGAACACACATGCAATGACACTAGTGATATGTGGTCTGTGAGAAGAACACACATCCAATGACTCTAGCTATGGTTCATGAAGAGAGCAGACATGCAATGACACTGGTGGATCCTTGTGTGGTTCATGGGAAGAACACACATGTAATGACACTGGTGGATCCATGTGTGGTCTGTGGAAGAGCAGACATGCAATGACACCGGTGGATCCATGTGTGGTTCATGGGAAGAACACACATGCAATGACACTAGGTGTGGTTCATGATATGGTTTTCGAGAAGAACACACATGCAATGACACTGGTGGCTCCATGTGTGGTCTATGAGAAGAACACACATGCAATGACATTGGGTGTGGTTCATGATATGTTTTGTGAGAAGAACACACATGCAATGACACTGGTGGATCCATGTGTGGTCTTTGGGAAGAACACACATGGAATGACACTAGTGATATGTGGTCTATGAGAAGAACACACATCCAATGACTCTAGCTGTGGTTCATGAAAAGAGCAGACATGCAATGACACTAGTGGATCCACGTGTGTTTCATGGGAAGAACACACATGCGATGACACTTGGTGGATCCATGTGTGGTTCATGAGAAGAGCAGACATGCAATGACGCCGGTGGATCCATGTGTGGTTCATGGGAAGAACACACATGCAATGACTCTGGTGATATGTGGTATGTGAAAAGAACAGACATGCAATGAATCTAGCTGTGGTTAATGAGAAGAGCAGACGTGCAATGACACCGGTGGATCCATGTGTGGTTTGTGACAAGAACACACATGCAATAAAACTGGGTGTGGTTCAAGATATGGTTTGTAAGAAGAACACACATGCAATGACTCTAGATGTGCTTTGTGAAAAGAGCTCGCATGCGATGATTCTAGCTGTGGTTCATGGGAAGAGCAGACATACAATGACACTGGTGGATCCATGTGTGGTTCATGGGAAGTACACACATGCAATGACACTGGTGGATCCATGTGTGGTCTGTGGGAAGAACACACATGCAATGACACTGGTGGATCCATGTGTGGTTTTTGGGAAGAACACACATGAAATGACTCTAGTGATATGTGGTTTGTGAGAAGAACACACATGCAATGACTCTGGTGATATGTGGTTTGTGAAAAGAGCACACATGCAATGACTCTAGCTGTGGTTAATGAAAAGAGCAGACATGCAATGACACTGGTGGATCCATGTGGGGTTAATGAGAAGAACACACATGCAATGACACTGGGTGTAGTTCACGGGAAGAACGCACATGTAATGACTCTGGTGATATGTGGTTTGTGAAAAGAACTGACATGCAATGACTCTAGCTGTGGTTAATGAGAAGAGCAGACATGCAATGACACCGGTGGATCCATGTGTGGTCCGTGGGAAGAACACACATGCAATGACACTGGTGGATCCATGTGTGGTCCTTGGGAAGAACACACATGCTTAGACACCGGTGATACGTGGTTTGTGAGAAGAACACACATGCAATGACTCTATCTATGGTTAATGAAAAGAGAAGACATGCAATGACACCGGTGGATCCATGTGTGGTTCATGGGAAGAACACACATGCAATGACACTGGGTGTGGTTCATGATATGGTTTATGAGAAGAACACAGATGCAATGACACTGGTGGATCCATGTGTGGTCTGTGAGAAGAACACACATGCAATGACACTGGGTGTGGTTCATGATGTGGTTTGTGAGAAGAACACACATGCAATGAAACTAGTGGATCCATGTGTGGTCTTTGGGAAGAACACACATGAAATGACACTGGTGATATGTGGTCTTTGAGAAGAACACACATTCAATGACTCTAACTGTGGTTGATGAAACATGCAATGACACTGGTGGATCCGTGTGTGGTTCATGGGAACAACACACATGCGATGACACTGGGTGGATCCATGTGTGGTTTGTGAGAAGAACACACATGCAATGACACTGGTGGATCCATGTGTGGTTAATGGGAAGAACACACATGTAATGACTCTGGTGATATGTGGTTTGTGAAAAGAACAAACATGCAATGACTCTAGATGTGGATAATGAGAAGAGTAAACATGCAATGACACCGGTGGATCCATGTGTGGTTTGTGAGAAGAACACACATGCAATGACACTGGGTGTGGTTCATGATATGGTTTGTAACAAGAACACACATCCAATGACTATAGCTGTGGTTCATGAAAAGAGCACGCATGCGATGACTCTAGTTGTGGTTCATGGGAAGAGCAGACCTGCAATGACACTAGTGGTTCCATGTGCGATTCCTGGGAAGAATACACATGCAATGACATAGGTGATATGTGGTCTGTGAGAAGAACACCGAGGAGGCCCCCGTCTCCTCGTTGGTCCCCTCGACGCGTTGAAAGTAGCCGTTGTCCCGGTTCAGGCCCCAGTGGAGGCATCGATGGCAGCCGTCGTTCCAGTCCAGGCCCCCGTCCCAGCTACCGACGAAGCCGCCGAAGAGGAGCCCCCCGCCGGCGAGGAGGCCCCGCCGGTCACAAGCAGATCACACACTTCTTGGGCACCTACGATCCAGATAAGTAAATCGCTTTGCTGAACCCCTACGACACCGGCATCGACGACCTATGGTCGAAGGTAACTAGGGTTTGCTCCCCTCCCCTGGTTCTTCTATCGTTTGTTAGAAATAATGGGCTAATCTATTTAAAATTTATCTGGTATTGTCATGTTTAATATTCTGGAATTAATCATGGAAATTGTGCCTAATTATCCAACACCGTTCCCATCGTTGGATGATAGATCTTGGTTTATTAGGATTTGCGTGTTCGCATTTCGATTGCTCGATCTTCTTACACCGTCTACTCCCCCATTTTCCCTTTCTTCCAATAGGTTTCCGGCAGCGACGTCTGCAGCGATGACGAGTCCATTCACACCAAGGCTCGTCAGGTGCTGAGGAGGCTGTGGGCCGGCAAGTACGATGGCTTCCTCACGGGCCCCTACTACAACTGCCCCTTCCGCAAGGGGGGCGTCTACTGCTTGACGAGTCGCACCGCCGGTGACACTATCTTGAACAGCTTACTGAAGCATGCAGAGGCCACGGGCTCCGTCATCCACAAAAGCGGCAAGCCCGATCCCGCGAACATCAATGCCTACATCGCTGAACACCGTGCTCTCGGCATTCACCTCCGAAACCTCTAGCGGGTGGCCATCAAAGAGGGTCGCATGCCTCCAATCAGGCCCAAGGCCCCCCAAGTCCAAGAAACTGGGCAGCAAGATGTGGCGGAAGCACCAGAGGGAGATGGAGGCGCTGGCGAATGAACTGGCTGGATGTCTCCTTGAATGTATCTGCATCTTCCACGGCTGCTGCTGCTAAGCAGCTTCTTTTGATTTTCTATATTTTGCTTGCATCCTATTTCTAGCTGAATGCATCGGACCTCGTTAAGCAACCTACTACTTTCTATCGCTATATCCTATTTAGCTGCGCACAGCTATATCTACATTTGTTTTGTTTTCTGAATGAATGTATTGTGCCTGGTGTGATTTGCTGCTTTAGATTTGCTACCTGATCGGAGGCAAAAAGAGGTCCAAAAGGGAACGAATTATCGAAGAGAGAATCTTCTGTAGATTTTCTACCAATTTGGGCAAAATGAAACATATCTGTTTAGCGAGAGAGGAAAAGGGTACTCTATCAAACTGCCAGTTAACGAGCTACCATCTTGACGAGGCCCCATCTTGACGTCTCCCTCTACAAGAAGGAACATGATGCCGTCCATGGAAAAAGTCGCCGAGTGGTCATGTCACGTTTAATCAAGTCTGAAAGGCCTAATACTGCTACTACTACGCCACAACACATGCGTCATCGAGTGCACGGTCGTCGATGGACAGCTGCAGTTTATTGCCTCTTGATTTTAATAAGACACATCCCATTTGTATGCAGCGGCTCTCAATCTCACATCCAACTGGGGCCCACCGTAAGAAGCTTGGACGCGCTAGCCGGAGGCCGAACAGCTGAGCTCGACGAGACCTAATGTCTCCGGTTCATCGAGTCACTCGCAGCCATCAACACATCCCTTTACCGAATCTATCAGAACCCCACAAATCTCGTCGTACAGCCACCTACCTTCCCCTCTACATTTCCACTTTTAACTATCGCCAATTTTAGGGCGTGTCAAACTTCGTACATAGAAATTGTGTGTGCGCCCTTTGCATGCGGCTCAATACAGAACTTCCATGCATGTCCCAGGAAAAAACGTGACGTACCGTGCGCGTGTCGCGGTGCACGGTGCAGTCGACTGCACGGCGCGTTGCACGGTGGTGCAACGAAACGTGCCTTGCTTCTATCCACCTTAGCTATAGAGCCCCACTCCGCACACCCACTCCCACTCTCGCTCACTGTCCTCACGCAACCCTCTCCACTGTCCCACCAGCATCCGCAAACTCCCGAGAATACCCCGTCCGCGCCGACGATGGCCGAGGAGGATAAGGTGGCCATCGTCGCCTCCGTGGCCACCGCCGAGGACGCCCCCGTCTCCTCGCTGGTCCCCCTCGACACATTGAAAGCAGCCGCTGTCCCTGTCTAGGCCCTAGTGGAGGCATCGATGGCAGCCGCCGTTCCCGTCTAGGCCCCCGTCCCCGCTACCGACGGAGACGCCGAAGAGGAGCCCCCCGCCGGCGAGGAGGCCCCCGTCGGTTATAAGCAGATCACACACTTCTTAGGCACCTACGATCCAGATAAGTACATCACTCCAATGAACCCCTACGACACCGGCATCGACGACCTATGGTCGGAGGTAACTTGGGTTTGCTCCCCTCCCCTGGTTCTTCTACCGTTTGTTAGAAATAATGGGCTAATCTATTTAAAATTTAGCTGGTATTGTCATGTTTAATATTCTGGAATTAATCATGGAAATTGTGCCTAATTATCCAACACCGTTCCCATTGTTGGATGCTAGATCTTGGTTTATTAGGATTCACGTGTTCGCATTTCGATTGCTCGATCTTCTTACACCATCTACTCCCCCATTTTCCCTTTCTTCCAATAGGTTTCCGGTAGCGACGCCTGCAGTGACGACGAGTCCATTCACACCAAGGCTTGTCAGGTGCTGAGGAGGCTGCGGGCCGGCAAGTACGACGGCTTCCTCACGGGCCCCTACTACAGCTGCCCCTTCCGCAGGGGGGCGTCTACTGCTTGACGAGTCTCGCCGCCGGCGGCACCGTCTTGAACACCTTACTGAAGCATGCAGAGGCCACAGGCTCCGGCATCCACAAAAGCGGCAAGCCTGAGCCTGCGAACATCAACGCCTACATCGCTGAACACCGTGATCTTGGCATTCACCTCTAAAACCTCTAGCGGGTGGCCATCAAAGAGGGTCGCATGCCTCCAATCAGGCCCAAGGCCCCCAAGTCCAAGAAACTAGGCAGCAAGAAGTGGCGGAAGCACCAGAGGGAGATGGCGGAGGCGCGGGCACTTACAGGATGTGCCTGCAGCTGCGGCGGCTGCCCCTGCTGCCCAGTAGCTCCTTTCTATCTATATCCTATTTCTTGCTGAATGCATCGAACCTCATTAAGCAACCTACTTTCTATCGCTTTATCCTATTTAGCTGCGCATAGATATATCTACATTTGTTTTGTTTTCTGAATGAATGTATTCTGCCTGGTGTGATTTGTTGCTCTAGATTTGCTACCTGTTTGGAGGCAAAAAGAGGTCCAAAAGGGAACGAAATATCGAAGTGAGAATCTTCTCTAGATTTGCTACCAATTTGGGAAAAATGAAACATATATGTTTAGCGAGAGAGGAAAAGGGCACTGTTTCAAACTACCAGTTAAGAAGCTACCATCTTGACAAGCTACAAGACACATACATAAACATAACAAACGAGGGTTAAATTTATTTTACTAGTATCACTTGATGCGCTAGACATCTTGGCAAGCTAACTGAGTTCCACAAAACAGAAACATAACATTGACAAGTAAAATTTAATTCACTCCTCATCAGACCACTTGACGCGCTTGCTATAATTCCAGGTACTCCACGTCCGACGAACTGCTTTGTCCCAAATGGCATCTAACTTGGATTTCCTATCTTCAGCGTCCTGTGGCACAATTAGCGGTGTATCACAGGCCTGATTGTTGCCGCTAGAAGATGTCGCGTCTCTGTTTGCCGCTTCAGCTATAGCCTCTCTGTCAGCTGCTTCTTTAGCTGCAAGCTCTCTTTCAGCTGCTTCTGCAGCCTCTCTGTCAGCTGCTTCAGATGCAGCCAATTTCTTTGCATATTCAACTTCAAACTCAGCTATTCGGCATTTTCTACAAAGGGCTCCCCTAAGATTGTCTCCCCTCTTGCAAATAGGGAAAAACACGAGGTAACGTTGAAAAAAATGGATCTTCTTATATAGCTGGTAGGTCACGTAAGCATCTATGGCTGCATACTTCAGGTTTATATCAGACAACGGCCACTCATTCCAGAAATCGTGCATATCCTTAGAGAAATCTTCCTTCATTGTGACGTACGACTCATCGAGGATTCTAGTTGCGAGTGATGCCATTCCATCCTTCTTCCTGCCCCTAGGATCTTGACAAGATGCTGAATATCGTTCTAGTTGTGCGCAGGAATTATAATTTCCTCTTGATGCAATTTCAAAAAATCAGTTGTTGTGTCGACAGTGCAGAAAACAATTCCTTTTTTTCAAGGAACTAGCGCAACACCGGACATTTCCTATCAGTCCTGAAAGTATGTAGTTTGTCATCACCAAAATTTCTAACTACAAATATTTTGTCAATGCAAGATCATCATCTCAATATAATTTTGAAAAGTTTAGTAAATGCAAGATCAAGACTCTCAACATTGTATTGTCATAATTTATTCGGTTTTGCTATTTCTCAGTCGACTGAACGAGTTACACATTTCTTTTAACTACGGTTGCACTTTTCTTAGGTGATTGAGACTAAAGAAAATCTCAGTCGATTGAGACATAGGCAAACCCTAATTTATTTGGTCCTAAGTAAAACCCAGTAGTTACAAGATGAGCAAGTGGATAAAGAACAAGAGGAGAAAACCCTAAAAGCGGTTAGCTACAGAGAGAAGATCTACAAACCGGGAGAGGTGGTAGACGAGGACGTGTTTCCGCATGGCAAGTTGAACGACGGCGACTTCATTCACTTCATATGGGTCCTCCGGGGTGTACTCGAGGTCCAATCCCACAAACTTGTCCTCGTCTATCCCAAACCAACCCTCGTACATCCTCAGGACACGCACCACCGTCTCCTCCTCGTTGGTGTAGACAACGTCTATCTTCTTGTTGTCATGGGTAGTGAAGCTTGTCTCTAGAGTGCGTAGATCTTCCATGGCGGCAAGGAGAAGACGGGAAGAAGATAGTAGATGACAGGAAGAAGAAGAGTGGTTTCTGCGAGACAGGGGAACGGTGGAACCATCAATGCGCTTTTATGGTAGGGGTTAACGATTGGGACGGAAGTCCAAGGAGAGACGCGTGGCGGTGGCCGTTCCAGCTTCTGAGTAAACAAAAAATAATTATAACGCCGATACATGGGCCCTGTTTTGTCACGTCAATACACTGGGTAGGGGGCGTTGTCATATCCACTGTGCCAACGCTGCAAGCCTACGTGATAGCCAACCCGCCTAAGCGACGGGAGCAACATAACGACGAACTGACAGGGGGGCCCAACTTGACGCCCATTAGCCTGATTTTTTGTATTGAAACGTAAAGTTGAATTCATGTCGAAAAAGACCCTTTGAGTATTTGGCACATCAACTGTAGTCATCCCGGCTGATTTCAGGGAACTTGGGTACCGCGTTGCCTGTACACCCCAACTTTCGGGCCACAAAGTGATAATCTCATGGGGGAGGGCTCCCAAGAAGGCATGAAGGAAGGGGGCTAAGGGGTGGTGCTCCCCCATGATACCGGCGGTGGGGAAGGAGTCCCCCGCGCCGCCGTTGGCGCCACCGCCACCCTCTTCACCATCTTCACCGCCATCTCCATCACCTAATCCTCCTAGTATGTAGTGGTTCATCCTCCCACACACCTCTGTACCGTCCTATGTAAACGTGGTGTTTGATGCTATAAGTTATAATCCTATGATCTATGTCATGTTTGTGTAGTTTCTTTGTTCTTAGATTGAATGGTTGAACGTCTTTGGTTCATTAGAGTTGTATGTTGATATGGTACAGTCCTTTGGTGTCCATTATATTTGTGCGCGCATGGATTAAACATCATAGGGTTTGTAGTATGTGTAAGAGGAAGGGGGAGTTCTGCCAGAGTGACAGAAACCTGAGAACGCGAACCGGAACGTTGGACGTATGGGAGTAAGAGGACCATTAAACTTAAGGCTATGGTTCGGGAAACCTTAATGCATTGTTAGTAGTTATGGATGTTTGCTAATAATCCAATCATATAGTACATGTAATTCCAAGTAGTGAAGCGCATGTATATTTAGCCTCTCCCACATAGAAAACTGCATCGAAGACAATGAACCCGATTTATTTGCTAATTAAACTTGTACATAGCCACCACAATTACCACCACTATTCCACACTCATGGTTCTATTAATTTAGTGTATTTTATTGCTACAGCAACTAACTTTACTTTATTGTCATTTATTATCATGCAAAGCTATCTCCAGTACTCGTATTGTTGCTCTAGTTTTATTTCCTAGATAATGCAAACGTTTAGTGTGCGTAGAGTTGTATCAGTGGTTGATAGAACTTGAGAGAATATTTATCCTACCTTTAGCTCCTCGTTGGGTTCGACACTCTTACTTACCGAAAAGGATACACACGATCCCCTATACTTGTGCGATATCAGATCCCGCTGCCATGGTCAACACGAGGCCTGATGACCCAGGAGTATAGGGGGTGTATCCCAGTATTTTTGATAAGTAAGAGTGTCGAACCCAACAAGGAGCGGAAGGTGTTGACGAGTGGCTTGAAGCAGGAATTCTCTGTAAATACTTAGCAAACAAATTTTTAGGAGTTTTTGATAATGCAGATAAATAAAGTACGAGTAAATGAAAGACAATAATAATAAATGCAACAAGTGGCCTAATCCTTTAGCAAAGGACAAGCCGGTTTTATTATTTGACATGACCAAACGTTCTCGAGGACACATGGAAATATCGTCAAGTGCTTTCGCTTCATATAGTTGATTAATCTTATTTAGTTAAATAAGTGTTGTGTGGGTGAACTTGTGCTAATGTACTAACCTTCCTAGGACTAATACATACTTGTGATTATACCCCTTGCAAGCATCTGCAAGTACAAGAAAGTAATTAAGATAGAAAACTAACCACAACTTAAAACTCTGAGATCCTACACTCCCTTGTGCAAAGGTTTCCTAACGGGGGTTGAGGTTTCTGTCACTCCGGCAACCCCTACGATTAGTAGCCAAATACACAATGCATTCCCCTAGGCCCATAAAGGTGAAGTGTCATGTAGTCGACGTTCACATGACACCACTAGAAGAATAACACGACAACTTAAATATCAAACCATCACAATTCCACTACTAACAACATGACTTCTCCCATGTCCTCAAGAACTAAATGAACTACTCACGAGACATCATATGGATCAATATTAGAGATGAAATAATGGTTAGAAACAATCTGAACATGAACAATAATTCAATGGTTCCACTCAATAGCATCAACTACAACAAGTAATCAACACCGGGAAAGTTTCCCCTAAGAACTATGCAAGGTTCAACCCAATTGTTACAGCGGTATGGAGTGGTAATGATGGTGCTGGTGGAGATGATGATGATGATCCCGATGAAGTCCAGCTTAATGATGGTGTTGATGGCAACGATCTCCCCTCTCCGAGAAGGAATTTCCCCGGCAGATTTCTGCCTGCCGGAGAGCTCTTTCTCTCTCTATAGTTTTCCGCCCCGTAGAGGCGGCGGAATCTTTCTGTGGTCGCTCCCTGAGTCTTAAGGTTTCGTGGGGATAATATATGCCAAAGATCAGAGCCAGAGGTGGGCCAGGGTGGCCACACCACCTTGTGGCACGACCAAGGGTGGCCCCCGCTAAGGGGTGGTGTGGGCCCCTTGTGGCCCATCTCCGCTCCCCCTTCTGGCTTCCATCGTCTTCTGGAAAAATAGGATTTTCATATATTTTCTAAGATTTTATGATCTTCGCGAATTTCGCCTCCAAACTGTGCCTTTTCCATCAGAATCCTGACTTCAGTGGTCCATCCTCGAAAAGTCATCAACCATGCATAAACAGATGAAATAACATAAGTATCATCTCTTAATATGAAATATATCAATAGATAATAGTAAATTATGATATAGAATAGTGATGCAAAATGGACGTATCAACTCCCCCTAAGCTCAGACTTCGCTTGTCCCTAAGCAAAAACTGAGTTCAATAAACATGACCTCGGGTTTATGGAGTGAAGTGTCGATAAAAGAATATGGACAAGAAGCATCACATTCATCAATACACAAATCATAATAGAAGACAACTCACTATTATATAACTTAACTTGCAATAGGTAAAGGAAACACAATAAAGATACAAAAGTAAATCATAATTGGTAATGGCAAACTTTGTTCTTGGTCAAAGAACGGTTAACAATTTGAAGGAGTTCAAACATAATGGGGTTTTCAATGATAGCTTTCAAAGTAATATTCACTAAGATAAGAGCAGTGTGCAAAACAAGGAACATAAGAAACATGATTGAATAAATCATCATACGAATGAATGAAACAACTCAAAATACTTGCCGATATAGAAAGGAATAGGTTTACTGACTTAACTAAAAAGTAAAAGATAGGCCCTTCGCAGAGGGAAGTAGGGATTTCAAGTTTCATAAAGAGCTCCCAAAAATTATGGTACTTATTAGCTTTCAGCTCTCATTGCCCCTATCATAAGCATCTTTAGGTGATTAAGGTTAAAGTGATCAAATATGAGGATATGCCTGACAAGTTATAAGCTGAAAATCTCATGCCCCTTACTTACGAGTACCGTTCCTCATGCTTCTCAAGTTTAGTCACAAGTAAGTTCTTGTCATTGTAAGTACATGTGTATCATAGAGAACCGCCAACGGGGTACCCCTTGCCCGATGATACGGAAGATTCCCCATATCAAAATGACAAGGCAAGCAGACAATGAGCATCTCAGCAATCCTTTTATTTCCTATTTGCATAGGACCTTTTTTCTCTCTCTGTTTTTCTTTTTTCTTTCCTATTTGCATAGGCTTCTTTTTTATAGAGGATGCTTCATAGATTGCTCACTATGGTTATGCTGCAGGTTTCCACCATAATTAGGCATGGCTTAGACCAGCCTCCCAGGCGTTTCTCTAACACATATACGAACTCCATGACCTTACAAGCTCCCCTTTCATTTCACACCGCCGGGATCCATAAGAAAAAGAACATGATATCAACTAAATAAAGTGCAATGTTGAAAGAATTCCCCATGATGACATGGTTCTGCTAATTCACAACTTACAAAACACAAGCATATACGCAACATAGATGGCCACACTGGTTCAAGTTTATTAAGTGTAAGAAAGTAAAGTGTGCCATCAAGTTCGTGAGAGCTTTAATCACTAATTTTCACATAACAAGTTTAATTCAGAAGGTAGATAAAAACATGAATTTGCTTGGAATAGCAATAATACTAATAGGTAGGTATGGTGGACACAAATGGCATATGTTTTGGTTTAAGGATTGGATGCACGAGAAGCATTCCCTCTCAGTACAGGTTTTTGTCTAGCAAGGCTGGGTAGCAAGCATAAGAGTTGAAGGAAGCAAACAAATATACAAGTCATAAAAACAAACATGCAATTTTCCTTGGAAGCAAAAGATCTTAACTAGAGAGTACTAAGCTTATGAGCCAATCAATAAAGAAAGATGATGAAATTATATTTCTTAAGAGTACTTTTATCTTTTTCATTCAATTCTCAAATAGTGTTGCTACTGACCAGAGCCAGGTTTGCCAAAACTAACTAAATTTACTTAATGATCCCAAAGTGATACCAATACTATCAACAAGATCCATCATATAACAGAAATTGAAAACTAATATAAGATATGCAAAAGAGTAAATGATAGAACTTCTCATTAATATTCCATAACGGCAACTCACACCAAGGGATACATAGATAACTAACGAGAGGGGAGACACTTCCATAATTCAAACCATCCTATATGATAACTTCTCTATTCATGATATGACTCTACTGAAAAGGTAAAAAGATAGAGGATAATGATGTGATACCACGACACTCCCCCAAGCTTGGAACAAACCAAGGGGATGCCAAAACCTGATGACGAATTACTCCTTCGGTGGTGGTGGTGTTCTCTCGTCATCGTCTGACTTCCAAGGTAAGGGCTCCCCATCAACAAAAGACATCCTGGTCTCCAACATCCTGAAACTAGCAGCAACACTTATGCGTTTAAACCTAACCTCATACTCACAGTTTTGATTTTGCACGTCGTAGAGTTGTGCTTGTAGTTGGTTGTTTAGTGGAGTGGGAGAATTTCATCCTTAAGCTCAGTAGTCGCCTTCTGGTGCTCGGCGATGATTTCTGAACTAATCTTATGGATGATATCCACTTCGCGTTCCGCCATCTTCTTGTACCTAAAGACTTCTTGCTCCAGTGCTTCTATCTTGTCCTCTAGACTGCCTTCACCTTTAGGGCCCCGAACCTCTTTTATCTGCACCTTCCCATATTTGAGCAACAACTCCTTGGGATGAATCTTCAACTCATGCATGTACGGATTGATGATGTCCGCGGAGGAATCTTCCTTGGCTGATCTAGAGGAAGACATTGTAGCTCCAAAACTGATATTCTACCTGTCAAAAACAGACCGAAACGAAAACACGACGAGAACACGATATATGAACCTCGGGGGATCCGGGGGATTATATATTACGAAGTTTAACAACAAAAGGAAGGTACTGGGAGAAAACGGGTTGGAGACGGGCTCCGGGGTGGCCACACCCCCTGGTGGCGCGGCCAAGTGAGCCTGTGCCACAGGGTGGTGTGAGCCACTCGGGCTCCATTTCCGTCCCTCCTTCTACTCATTGCTTTCCATGTTAGATAAAAACTACAATAATATAAATTCACAGATTTTTCGTGTACCTTTTCTTACCAGAACTATTAACTATTCAAAAACGGACTCTACATGTCTCAGAATTTGGTCTTTGATAAATTTTTCCGGATTCACCATTTGAATAGCATCTATATCTGCATTGTAAGAATCTCTAGAAATATAGTGCTTGAGTCTCTGACCATTTACCACTTGTCTAGTGTTATCTTTTAAGGAAGAAAATTTTATTGCACCTGAATGATACACTTCTTCAATAACAAAAGGTCCTTCCTATTTTGAGAGTAGTTTTCTAGCAAAAAATTAGAGATGAGACCTATACAATAGAACCTTCTCACCAACATGGAACTATCTCTTAAGAATTCTCCTATCATGCCATCTTTTAGCTTTTTCTTTAAAGAGTCTAGCATTTTCATATGCTTCACTCCTCCACTCATCTAACGAACTTAAGTCCAATAATCTTTTCTCACCAGCAAGTTTGAAATCTTTATTAAGTTCTTTCACTGCCCAATAAGATTTGTGTTCTAATTCTAAAGGCAGGTGGCAAGCTTTCCCATCAACCATTTTGTAAGGAGACATTCCCATAGGATTTTTATAAGCAGTTCCATAAGCCCATAAAGCATCATTCAACTTTTTAGCCCAATTTTTCCTAGATCTATTAATAGTCTTTTGCAAGATGGATTTAATTTCTCTATTTGATAGTTCTACTTGCCCACTAGTTTGGGAATGATAAGCTGAAGCAATTCTATGATTAACATCATATTTAGCAAGGGTCTTTCTAAAGCCACCATGAATGAAATGAGAACCTCCATCAGTCATAAGATACCTAGGCACTCCAAAACTAGGAAAGATAATATCCTTAAGCATTTTTAAAGAGGTCTCACCATCAGCACTTTACCCACTTAGTAACATAGTCAACAGCAGCAAGAATATGATTATAACCTTTTGAAGGGGGAAAATGACCCATAAAGTTGAATCCCCAACAATCAAATGGTTCAATAACAGGAGAGTAATTCATAGGCATATCATTGCGTCTAGAAATATTACCAACTCGTTAACACACATCATAGGATAAGACAAATTTTCTTGCATCTTTAAAAAGGGTAGGCCAGTAAAAACCTGATTGTAACACCTTTTGTGCGGTTCTATCTCCCGCATGATGTCCTCCATAGGCACTACCATGACATTTCTGCAATATCTCCTTTTGTTCATATTCTAGAACACATATTCTCATAATACCATCTACTCCCTCTTTATATAAATGTGGGTCATCCCAAAAATAATGCCTCAAATCATAAAAGAACTTCCTTCTTTGCTGGGCTGTAAAAGTTGGAGGCAAATACTTGGAAACAATAATGTTAGCATAATCAGCATACCAAGGACTCCCTCGTGAGCTTACCCCTACTGTAGCCAACTGTTCATTTGGGAAACTATCATTAACAGTCATAGGATCAAAAGAGATGTTTTCCAATCAAGATAAATTATCAGCAACAGGATTTTCAACACCTTTCCTATCTACAATATGTAGGTCAAACTCTTGTAAAAGCAACACCCATCTAATAAGCCTAGGCTTAGCATCTTTCTTCGTCATAAGGTACTTAATAGCAGCATGATCAGTATGAATGGTAACTTTTGAATAAACAATATAAGGTCTAAACTTATCACAAGTAAAGACAACAGCTAAGAACTCTTTTTCAGTAGTAGCATAATTCTTTTGAGCAGCGTCAAGAGTCTTACTAGCATAATGGATAACATTTAACTTTTTATCTATTCGTTGCCCAAGAACAGCACCTACAGCAAAATCACTAGCATCGCACATGATTTCAAAGGGTAAGTTCCAATCAGGTGTTTGGACAATAGGAGCAGTAGTTAAAGCTTTCTTTAGAGTTTCAAAATCTTCCTTACAATCATCATCAAAAACAAACGGTACATCTTTTTGGAGAAGATTAGTAAGGGGTTTTGATATCTTGGAGAAATCTTTAATAAACCTTCTATAGAAACCAGCATGACCAAGGATACTACGAATGCCTTTGACGTCTCTAGGATAGGGCATTTTCTCAATTGCTTCAACTTTGGATCTGTCAACTTCAATGCCTCTTTCAGAAATATTATGTCCAAGGACAATCCCTTCATTGACCATGAAGTAGCATTTCTCCCAATTAAGAACAATATTAGTTTTTTCACAACTCTGCAAAACGTTATCAAGGTTGTGTAGACAATTATCAAAAGATGTTCCATAGACGGAAAAATCGTCCATGAATACTTCCACAATTTCCTCACAAAACCATGAAAGATAGCAGACATGCATCTTTGAAAAGTAGCAGGAGCATTACACAAATCAAAAGGCATACGCCTATAAGCATAGGTTCCATAAGGGCACGTAAAAGTAGTTTTTTCTTGATCTTGTTGTTTAACAGCAATTTGAGAGAACCCAGAGTATCCATCAAGAAAGCAAAAATGGGTCTTTTTAGACAACCTTTCTAACATTTGATCGATATAAGGTAGTGGGTAATGATCTTTCTTAGTAACTTTGTTAACCTTTCTGAAGTCAGTGCACATCCTATAACCTACCAGTATTCTTTTGGGGATAAGCTCATTATTCTCATTAGGCACAACAGTAATTCCACCTTTCTTAGGGACACAATGAACATGACTAACCCATTCACTATCAGCAATAGGATAAATAATACCAGTATCAAGGAGTTTTAATACCTCGTTTCTTACCACTTCCTTCATCTTAGGATTTAAACGACGTTGATGTTCTACCACTGGTTTTGCATCGGGTTCTACATTGATAGTGTGCTGACATATAGTAGGAGAAACCCCCTTTAAATCATCAAGGGTATAGCCCATAGCTCCTTAGTGTTTCTTCAATACTTCCAATAATCTTTCCTCTTCCTTCCCTGAATGTTTATAACTAATAATAACAGGATATATTTTCTTAACATCAATGTAAGCATATTTAAGATCGCCAGGTAAAGGTTTTAGATCGAAACCCAGATCCTTTTTAGGTGGCAATGTGGTACCCAAATCTTCCATAGGAAAGTTATGCTTAAGCATCTTAGGTTGACGATGAAGAATCTCGTCAATCTCATTTCTTTCTTCCGTGAAGACCTCACTTTCGTGGTCTGATACGTTGCTAACGTATCCATAATTTTTGATGTTCCATGCTTGGTTTTATCTACTTTCTTATGTTTTTTCCACACTTTGGAGTACTTTTCATATGATTTCTTGGACTAACCTATTAACAAGATCCACAGTGCCAGCTGCCTGTTTCTGCTGTTTTTGGTTCCAGGAAAGTCAGAAAATGAATATTCTCGGAATTGGACGGGACAAAAGCCACAGTCAGTTTTTCACCGAGGGACACCTAGAGCCAGAATACAAGACAGAGAGGGGTTGGGGCCCAGCCACACCACCTGGCCGTGTCGCCAGGCCTGGCCCACGCCAGGGGGTGGTCTGGCCACCCTAGGCACCCCCTCGGCCTCTCCTTCCGCCTATATATTGCCTCTGATACAGAAACCCTAAGTACCCTGATCAAAATTCCACGAAAGAGTATGTAGTTTCCGTCATCTCCATCCCTAGATCGGGAGGGCTCTGAAGCTCTTCCCGGCACCCTGCTGGAGAGGGGAATTCACCCTGGAGACCTTCTTCATCACCGTGCAATCCTCCGGTGTGATGCGTGAGTAGTTCATCTTGAAGGAAATATGCCCTGAGAGGCAATAATAAAGTTGTTATTATGTATTCCTTATATATGATAGATGTTTATTTTGCATGCTAGAATTGTATTGATCGGAAACATCAACACATGTGTGTTTAATAAACAAAAAGGGTTCCTAGTTATGCCTCTCTTATAGACTAGCTTGTTGATTAACAAGACGATCAAGGTTTCCTAATCATGGACATTGGATGTTGTTAATAACAAGGTCACAACATTTGTGAAATGATGTGATGAACATTCATCCGAAGTATAGCATTACGATCAAGTCATTATGTTTATATTTCTATAACATCATATGAAGTAATCTTTATCCTTAGACCATGAGATCATGTTAATTGCTAACACCTGAAGAGTATCTTGATAACATCAAACATCACACCGTAACATGGTGACTATAAAGATGGGTACAGTGCTACGAAGGTGTTATGTTGAGGCTCATGGATCAAGAGTGGAATTTGTCAATCCCGATGACGGATAGATATACTCTGGGCCCTCTCAGTGATATCACATTGAGATAGCTTGCAAGCAAGTGATGTGATCACTAGAATGTTATATCACGGGAATGAGAAAAGAGTGCATGTCGGTAACGAGATCAAACTAGGTATTTGGATACCGATGATCGAATCTCGGACATGTATTATATTATGAGACAAAGGGATTAAATTACAAGCATTAAAGGTTCTCACGATCACAAGAAGTCATCGTTGAATATGCAGGAGTCAGTATGGATCTCCAGGTCCCGCTTCTGATTATTGATCTGAGAGGAGTTTCAATCATGTCTGCATTATTCGCGAACCGTAGGCTGACACACTTAAGAGTTACCGAACACCATTTTGGAGCACATATGTTTCAGACGAAAGAATTGCAAAGCGCAGGAATTGTTTTGATAGAAACCGGAAATTGTTTCGGGTGAAATTGCAGAAAGTGGTTTTGCATGTGATATTGAAATATTGCAGGGGGTTATATGTGAATGTTTGTTAATTAAAGTAATTAACAAAATTCTGAATAAATTTAATAAAATAGTTTTATTAAATGAGAGAGCATTAAACTTGGAGAATTTTAATGCATTTAAAGTGGGGACTTTAAAAGCGAATGTGAAGAGGCATTTTAATGTGGAGGGGTTACCACCACATGAATGAGGGGAGGTGAGGGGTCACCCCCATGCGTCGGCAATGGGGAAGGGGGTACCCCCCTCCTCCTATAAAAGGCCACTTTCTCCCTCCTTCCTCACACCTCCTTGTGAAGGACCTCTCTCCCCCTCTAGAATTATTCCCCCATGGTCTCGGATTAGCGAGATACATGTTCCCGGTGGCATTTTGTCTGGAAGGAGTTGCTGCTTCCGCTGGATCGCTGGAGCGAGGAGGTGGAGGTTGTCCGGTGGCTTGAACGTGTGTGCGAGTAAGGATGCGCTGCTGAGTTGCGGCGCTCGGACTTCCTCACGATCTTGAGATCGGCAAGTGTACGACTACATAAACCATGAGTTCCTACTCGTTAACAAAACTCGTTGTCTTCGAGGGTAAGTTCTCGATGGATGTATGTCCACCCGTTGCTTTGTACCTAGTAGATAGATCTTGGTGTGTAGTTCTCATCGTAGGAAATTTTTTGTTTTCTATGTTGAAGACCCAACAGTGGTATCAGAGCATGATCTATGCGTAGGTGCTCTACACGGGTAGGACACATATGTTTATATGCGGGCGATGATGATCATGTTATTGCATCTTCTATGTATTTTGGATATTGGTGGCATAGTGGGATGAAGCGGCCCGGACCAACCTTACATGTCATCGTACATGAGACCGGTTCCACGACTGACATGCAACTAGTTTTGCATAAGTGGCTGGCGGGTGTCTGCCTCTCCTACTATAGTCAATATCTGATTTACAACGAGTTGCTAATAACTTGGTTATCCTCATTGTGGTTCATGTTCATAGGTAAGAATGGTTCTATCTCCGAAAGCCCTAAGCCACATAAAACTTGCAATTGATAAATTAGAGGCGTCTAGTTTAGATCATTGCTAGGCTAGTGTATTGATATGTTATTGTTGTAAGTAGATGTATGATAGATACTCTTACAACAAATTCAACGTGTAAGTTCCATAGACCTTGGCCTTACACACAAAGGAAAAAATAGAGATCATACCACGATGCAAATGATAGAGATCAAATGCATGGACCATATCATCTCACTTTACACATTAGATGTTAGCATCTTATACTGCTAGTTTAGCGCTTTTGGTAGCATTGTAAGATGATCCCTCATTTAGATATCAAGATAAAATGTGTTCTTCCTTAAGTATGCACCGTTCTATGGATCGTGTTTCGAGACATCACGTGATGATTGGGTGTACTCGACTCTACGCTTTCATACAACGGGTGTAAGACAGTTTTACACACATGAGTACTAAGGTTCTTACTTGGCGAGCCTAGCATGTACAGACATGGCCTCGGAACACGGACCGAAAGGTTAAGCATGAGTCATACAGTTGATATGATGCCCATATAGATGCTCGCCTTTGAAACTACACCGACTCACATGATGATCGGACTTGGTGTAGTGGATTTGGTTCATGTAATCACCAAAAAGACACGAGGGATGTTGTTTTTGAGTGGGAGTTCATTAGTAATTTGGATTAGTTGAACTCACTCTATCATAAACTTAGTCTAAATAAACTTTACAAATTCTGTTGTAGATGGCACCACCTGCTTTTTATTTCAATGTGTTCATGGAGAAAGAGAACTTTGCTGCAAATGGTAGCAACTTCACCCACTGGGCTATGAATTTGAGGATTCTCCTCACTGCTGCACAAAAGCAATATGTGCTAGATGCGCCGCTAGGCCCCCCACCAGCTAGTGATGCCCCTGACGAGGAAAAAAATGTCTATGTGACTCGTCAGGAGGACCACAACTTAGTTCATTGCGGCATACTGTATGGGCTAGAGCCAGAACTTCGAAAGCATTTCTAAAATGGCAATGCCTTTGATACCATGGGAGAATTGAAAATGATTTTCGATACCCATGCTGCCATAGAGATTTATAATGCTACTGAAAAGTTCTTTAGCTGCATGATGGAGGAGAACAACTCCGTTAGTGAGCATGTACTCAAAATGTCTAGGTATGCCGATAAGCTTGTGTCCTTGGGAATAACAATTCCCATTGACTTAGGCATACATCGTGTTCTCCAATCTCTACCACCTAGCTACAAGAGCTTCATGATGAACTATAATATGCAGGGCATAAAGAAGTCTCTTCCTGAGCTTCTATCAATGCTTAAGACTGCAAAAGTGGTGATTACGAAAGAACATCAAGTGTTGATGATCAATAGGACCACCAGTTTCAAGAAGGACAAGAAAGGAAAGCACAAGGGAAAGAAGGGTGGAAACTCTGTTGCCACACCTGAAAATAAACCTCGAGCTGGCCCTAAGTCTAACACCGAGTGTGACTATTGCAAGGGGACTGGCCATTGGCAGCACAATTGCCCCAAGTATTTGGCAGACAAGAAGTCCGGCAAGGCAAACAAAGGTATATGCGATATACATGTTATTGATGTGTACTTGACTAGTACTCACAGTAGCACCTGGGTATTTGATACAGGATCAGTTGCTAATATATGTAACTCGATTCAGGGGCTGCGGAACAAGCGACAACTAGCAAGGGATGAGGTCACGATGCGAGTCGGCAATGGATCAAGGGTTGATGTGATCGTCGTCAGAACGTTGCCTCTCCATATGCCATCGGGATTAGTTATAAACCTAAACAATTGTTATTTGGTTCCTGCACTGAGCATGAACATTGTATCCGAATCGTGTTTGATGCAAAGTGGTTATTCCTTTAAATCTGAAAACAATGGTTGTTCGATTTATATGGATAATATCTTTTATGGTCATGCACCAGTGTTGAATGGTTTATTTCTGTTGGATCTCGATAGTAATATTACGCATATTCATAATGTTAATGCTAAAAAGATTAAACTTGATGATGATATATCTACATATATGTGGCATTGCCGTCTAGGTCATATTGGTGTTAAACGCATGAAGAAACTCCATTCTGATGGACTTTTGGAATCACTTGATTTTGAATCATTTGATACATGTGAGCCATGCCTTATGGGCAAGATGACTAGAACGCCATTTTCCGGTTCAATGGAACATGCGACAGATTTATTGGAAATCATACATACTGATGTATGTGGACCAACGAGTGTGTCGACGCGAGGTGGATATCATTATTTTGTTACTTTCACGGATGATTTAAGTAGAAATGGGTATAGCTATTTGATGAAACACAAGTCTGAAACCTTTGAAAAGTTCAAAGAATTTTAGAATGAAGTGGAAAATCATCGTAACAGAAAGATCAAATTTCTACGGTCCGATCGTGGAGGTGAGTATCTAAGTTACGAGTTTAGCACACACATGAAAGAGTGTGGAATAGTTTCAGAACTCACGCCTGCCGGAACAGCACAACGTAATGGTGTGTCGGAATGTCGTAGATATGGTTCGATCTATGATGTCTCTGACTGACTTGCCACTGTCATTTTAGGGTTTTGCACTGGAAACAGCTGCATTCACTTTAAATCGGGCACCATCTAAATCCGTTGAAACGACACCATATGAATTATGGTTTGGAAACAAACCTAAGTTGTCATTTCTTAAAGTTTGGGGATGCGATGTTTATGTGAAGAAACTTCAGCCAGATAAACTCGAACCCAAAGCGGAAAAATGCGTCTTCATAGGATACCCTAAGAAAAAGATTGGGTCTACCTTCTATCACAGATCCGAGGGCAAGGTTTTTGTTTCCAAGAATGGATCCTTTCTTGAGAAGGAGTTTCTCGTGAAAGGTGTGAGTAGTCGGAAGGTAGAACTCGAAGAGGTTATTGAACCTTCTCTTCATGAAAAGGCAAGTAGCACAGCACCGGAAGTTGTTTCGGAGTTGACTTCACCTAATGAAGAGAGAGATAATGATATTGATCATGAAACTCCGAAAGAGGACACTGTCGAACCTCGCAGGTCAAGTAGGACACGTGCATCTCCTGAACTGTATGGTAATCCTGTTGTGAATTTCATGTTTGATGAAATAGATGACCCTGTGATGTATGAAGAAGCGATGATGAGCCCGGATTCCAACAAATGGCTAGAAGCCATGAAATCCGAGATGGAATCCATGTACAAGAACCAGGTTTTGGACCTTGGTGGACTTACCTCACGATCGAAAGGCCATTGAGAATAAATGGATTTTCAAAAGAAAAACTGATGCTGATGGTAATGTGACCATCTATAAGGCTCGACTTGTCGCAAAGGGGTTTCGACAAATTCAAGGATTTGACTACGATGAGACACTCTCCCGTAGCGATGCTTAAGTCAGTTAGGATTATGTTAGCAATTGCTGCATATTTCGATTATGAAATATGGCAGATGGATGTCAAAACTGCGTTCCTCAATGGTAATATTGAAGAAGAGTTGTATATGATACAACCTAAGGGTTTTGTCGATCCTAAGGATGCTAATAAGGTATGCAAACTTCAGCGATCCATCTATGTACTGAAGCAAGCATCTCGGAGTTGGAATCTCCACTTTGATGAGGTGATCAAAGAGTTTGGATTTGTCCAAACTTATGGAGAGGCTTGTATTTACAAGAAAGTGAGTGGGATCAATGTGGCATTTATGATATTATATGTGGATGACATATTATTGATTGGAAATGATATAGATCTTTTAAACAGTGTTAAAAGTTATCTAAACAGCAAATTTTCGATGAAAGACCTTGGTGAAACGTCATATATATTAGGCATTAAAATCTATAGAGATAGATCAAGGCGCATAATTGGGCTATCGCAGAGTACATACCTTGATAAGATATTAAAGAAGTTTAATATGGACAGGAGTAAGAAGGGGTTCTTACCTATGTTGCAAGGCATGACATTGAGTAATACTCAAAGTCCGGCTACGGCGGAAGAAAGAGAGATAATGGATAAGATCCCCTATGCCTCGGCCATAGGCTCTATTATGTATGCCATGCTATGAACAAGACCGGATGTGGCACATGCTATTAGTTTGACTAGTAGGTACCAATCTGATCTAGGTTCGGAACACTAGATAGCGGTCAAGAACATCCTCAAGTACTTGAGAAGAACTAGGGATATGTTTCTTATATACGGAGGTGAAGAAGAGCTAGTCGCTAAGTGTTATGTCGATGCTAGTTTTGACACCAATCTGGATGACTCTAAGTCTCAATCCAGATACGTATTTCTCTTGAACGGAGCAGCAGTTAGTTGGAGGAGTTCCAAACAACCTGTGGTGGCTGGATCAACGACGGAGGCGGAATATGTTGCTGCTTCAGAAGCGGCGCAGGAAGTGGTTTGGATGAAGGATTTCATTACAGAACTAGGTGTGGTTCCTAGTGCATTAGACCCGATGGTGATCTATTGTGACAACAATGGAGCCATAGCCAACGCAAAGGAACCGAGGTCTCACAAGAATTCCAAGCATATTAAGCGTCAGTTTCACTCCATCCGCGAGCATGTCAAGGATGGAGATATAAAGATTTGTAAAGTACACACGGACCTAAATGTAGCAGATCTGTTGACTAAAGCTCTCCCTAGGGCAAAACATGATCAACACCAGAACTCCATGGGTGTTAGATTTATCACTATGTGAACTCGATCATGTCTCTAGTGCAAGTGGGAGACTGAAGGAAATATGCCCTGAGAGGCAATAATAAAGTTGTTATTATGTATTCCTTATATATGATAGATGTTTATTTTGCATGCTAGAATTGTATTGATCGGAAACATCAATACATGTGTGTTTAATAAACAAAAAGGGTTCCTAGTTATGCCTCTCTTATAGACTAGCTTGTTGATTAACAAGACGATCAAGGTTTCCTAATCATGGACATTGGATGTTGTTAATAACAAGGTCACAACATTTGTGAAATGATGTGATGAACATTCATCCGAAGTATAGCATTACGATCAAGTCATTATGTTTATATTTCTATAACATCATATGAAGTAATCTTTATCCTTAGACCATGAGATCATGTTAATTGCTAACACCTGAAGAGTATCTTGATAACATCAAACATCACACCGTAACATGGTGACTATAAAGATGGGTTCAGTGCTACGAAGGTGTTATGTTGAGGCTCATTGATCAAGAGTGGAATTTGTCAATCCCGATGACGGATAGATATACTCTAGGCCCTCTCAGTGATATCACATTGAGATAGCTTGCAAGCAAGTGATGTGATCACTAGAATGTTATATCACAGGAACGAGAAAAGAGTGCATGTCGGTAACGAGATCAAACTAGGTATTTGGATACCGATGATCGAATCTCGGACATGTATTATATTATGAGACAAAGGGATTAAATTACAAGCGTTAAAGGTTCTCACGATCACAAGAAGTCATCGTTGAATATGCAGGAGTCAGTATGGATCTCCAGGTCCCGCTTCTGATTATTGATCTGAGAGGAGTTTTAATCATGTCTGCATTATTCGCGAACCGTAGGCTGACACACTTAAGAGTTACCGAACACCATTTTGGAGCACATATGTTTCAGACGAAAGAATTGCAAAGCGCAGGAATTGTTTTGATAGAAACCGGAAATTGTTTTGGGTGAAATTGCAGAAAGTGGTTCTGCATGTGATATTGAAATATTGCAAGGGGTTATATGTGAATGTTTGTTAATTCAAGTAATTAACAAAATTCTGAATAAATTTAATAAAATAGTTTTATTAAATGAGAGAGCATTAAACTTGGATAATTTTAATGCATTTAAAGTTGGGACTTTAAAAGCGAATGTGAAGAGCCATTTTAATGTGGAGGGGTTACCACCACATGAATGATAATTATTTCGTCTGAAACATATGTGAAGAGGCATTTTAATGTAGGCTAACACACTTGATGGTTAACTATTCTGAATGGCATACTAAGAGAGGTCCACAAGTTAAGAGGGTAAATTCTGTTGAAGAAACCTCCTGCTTGAGTGATAAGATTGATGTTATTATGTCTATGCTTGTTAATGGGAAAGCCCATATTGATCCAAATAATGTTCCCTTAGCCTCTTTGGTTGCTCAAGAAGAGCAAGTTGATGCGAACTTTATAAGAAATAATAATTTTAGCAACAATGCCTACAGGAATAATTTTGGTAACAACAATTATAGGCCTTATCCTCCCAATAATGGTAATGCTTATGGAAATTCCTACAACAATAATAAGAGCGCACCCTCTGAACTTTAAGTTATGCTTAAAGATTTTATTAGTAAACAAACTGCTTTCAATAAAACTATTGAGGCAAAACTCTCTAATGCTGAAAGAAATATTGCATCATTGGCTGAAGCTCAATCTTCTTTAAAAAAATGGTTGCTAAACCTGAAACTATTGATAATCCCTTGCAGCTACTAATGCCATACAAGTTAGAATTGATGAAAATGTTAGACTCTTAGCTGAATTGCATGCTAAGTGGGAAAGAGAAGATGAAATTGCTAGAAACATTAGTGTTTCTACTATCACTACCACTAGTGTTGAGGCTAGTAATAGCTCTACTACTTTAGATGATAATTATGATTTTGATCTTGATGGTTGCAATATCTCTGAAGTTATTAAGTTCCTACAAAATCTTGCTAAAAGTCCTAATGCTAGTCCTATGAATATGGCCTTTACTAAACACATTACCGATGCTCTCATAAAAATTAAAGAAGAAAAGATGAAACATAAAGCTTCTATTCCTATAAAACAAGAAGATGGTTGGGAACCCATCATTAATATGAAAGTGAATGATTTTAATTTCAAAGCTTTATGTGATCTTGGTAGTAGTGTTTCTATTATGCCTAGAAGGATTTATGATATGCTTTATTTGACACCATTGGAAGATTGTTATTTGAATGTCCCACTTGATGATAATGCTAAAAAGAAACTCATGGGGAGTATTAATGATGTTCTTATTATGGTTAACTATGCCTATGTCCCTGTTGATTTCTATGTTTTGGATATTGAATGCAATGCTTCTTGTCCTATTACTTTGGGAAGACCTTTTCTTAGAACTGTTGGTACCATTATTGATATAAAAGAAGGCACCATTAAATATCAACTCCCACTCAATAAAGGTATAGTACACATCCTAGTATAAGCACCTCTCCTATGAGCATGGCCTCCCAACCATGACCATCTGTCATCTTGGGCACTGCATAGGTGGACAACATTGAGAGGTAGCCTCAGCTGAAACCTCTCCCACGAGGGAACTAATACTAATGCATATAAACTTCTGGCTAAGCCTTACCCAATTCAGGTATTGTGGTTGTACGGTAAAATTGGAATGGTATTGCATCCGAACCCAACCATTAGTTTTATAAAAGGGCTAAGGCTCATGCCTCAACATTTTCACCATCATCATAAACCATTTGTGTTTCTCAACACATGTCAAAACATCTCAATAGAATGACTCATCATTCCAAGGTTTTCACAAATCATTTTCACCAAGTATTCCCATCTAAGGTAAATCAAGTTCTGGTTTAGCTCTAAACTACTGAGTTAAGAGTGTTCACTAATGTGGATGCTAAGATCAATCTCATGCCATAGAATGACATCTCAGTCTAACTAGATAGGTCAAGTTTTATACTCTTTATGCTACCTTCAAACAAGTATAGGACTTTGGTAAAGTAAAGAAGTAAAGCTTGGAATTAAAACTTAGAATAGGTATAAGTCCAAAATGGTATAACCAAAGCATGCCTAATGCCTTTGCTTAGGTTATCTAGCTTGCAAGGATTGGCTTGCATTGTTAATGATGGCTTGCATAGTTAAGACACTTGCGAGTGTTAGCTTGCCTTGGGTAGTGTAGTGGTTGAAGTTTTCTTCCTCCTCCTCTTGGTAGAACTCCTCCTCCTCGTAAGCTTGGTCGGTACTATCGTCTATAAATACATACGGGATACACAATCACCAAACAATACTTAACTAGTGTACTTAGCACACTAAGGCACACATTTGATGATCTGTTATCATCAGAAGCATCACAAGGTTTAATTCACTAGCTTCATTCTTTTTATTTGAGAAAAGTAATTTCTACTCATTGAAATTAACTAAGATTTAATATTCTCCAATTATAATATGGGATCATGTGGACACATGTCATCATCACATATTCTAACATATGGGAATGTGATTTAAGGGTTAGATCACATTTTAATAAGTTTAAGTTTTAAAATTAAAGGATTTAAAGTGACTAGAAATGCCTATATAGCATTATTTTGGTACTAGTCCAAATTTACTGCATGTAAACCTTCATCTTATTACATATTCAGATAGGTATGGTTAAATGTGATTTTTGAGAGTTGAAATCAACTCAAAATCTATTATGGTTGATTTTTAAAAAATGTTTGAATGTGCAAAAGCTTCTGTCTTGTTATTTTTACTAGGAGAGATCTCTAACTCTAAATGATTTAAATCCAATGGTCTTGGATGGGCGTTTTCAGTAGCTTTCCAGCAAAATTGGAATCACTCAATTTGGATTTATAAAACTCTCTGAATTGATTTTTGAACTAAGGGACATAATTACTTTAAGTGTAAAATAGAAAAAACTATATTTGAATCAACTGGGTCGCGCGGGAAAGTAAATGGGCCGCTCAGCGGTGCAGAGGGCGACTGACAAGGAGGGTCCGCATGTCAGCGACACTTAAAACCCAAAACGGTACGGGGCGATCTGGGCCACACGATTAGAACGCAGATCAACGGCTCACGGTCGTCATCGATGACAGACTCGTCGCCAGCGAGACTGAACCCTAAATGGCCGGTGGGGGTCTACTGGGGACGTACCAGGGCTCCAGCTAGTGCGGCGAGGCGGGGAAAGAAACTGGTGGACGACGGCGGGCTCAGGCGAGGTCGCGGCAGGGGCTGAGGTGGACGATATCGACGACCACGTCTCCTCCTCTACATCGGCTACCTCCGGTGGAATTCCGGTGAACGGTGGCTCGAGCGGCTCCAGCGAGAGAGGGGAAACCGTCAGTGGAGAGAGGGGAGTGGAATGGTGTGAAGATATGGTGCGGGGGAGGCCTCCTTATATAGGCTCGACGCGGCGGCAGAGAAGCATGGCGCGGCTCGTCGGTGACGACAAAACAGGGGGGCTACCGGCATGGGCGAGGTAGGCGAACAGTGGGCGGTCTGCTGGCCGTCAGCTATGGCGCAATGGCGTGGCTAGGGGCGGTGCCTAACGGTCGGGAGCTTCCCACGCTCTGGGAGACAGAGGCGGTGCTCGACGCGGCTCCCGGCGACTGTGGGTCGCGCGGCGGTGCACGGCCGTGTCTGGCGCGGTGCTGGGGTCGAGGCAGCTGTGTGCGTGATTTGGTGTCAGGGCATGGTCTGAGGTGTGCTGGCGGTGATCGTGCTCTAGCGCGCTCTGGCTGTGCGCAGAGAGAGTAGTGTGGCACGGTTCTGGGGTGGTCCAGGGCCTAGCTGGTCTTGGGGAAGGCGCAGTGAGGTGCGGTAGGGTTGGGCGGAGCTAGAGGGCACGCTGGAATGGCGCGGCGTGGTCGCTGGCGCATTGCCCGCTTCTGGCCGGCGACGACCATATTATGGTGGCGCTCCACTGTTGCTCCAGGCTTAGGGGTAGGCCGGTGAGAGTGGTTAGAGCTAGGAGGGATAGGGGAACCAAATGGAGGCTAAAAACTCGACAAGGCTTTGATCACAAAACAATATAAGTTAGGCAGAAAAATCTTGCCTGCCACCTGTTTAATCAAATGGCCGCATGAAGAAAATATTTGAATTTTTGGGAGATTTTTGGTGGAGTTGTGTAACTTATGCTTGAGTATCTAGGTTTGCTTGGGATTTTGAAATGGAGTTCATTTGAGTAGTTTTTGAGAAAGTGTGATCTATAGATATGAACTACATTCAATTATCCAATGTCAATTAAATTTAGTGTTTAAAAGATTTTGGGATGAAACAAAGTGGGCCTTGGCACATCACTACTTGTACTAGCAAGGGGTGCAAAGATCCACAATTGTCTCTGTTAAGATTTGAGTCCTAGGAATGCCCAAAGTAGGCTAGGTGATTAAAATGGCAAAAGTGACCATTTGCTTATTCAATTCTTTTTGATTTATTTTTCTTTAGGGTTTGTTTGGGGATGATCTAGATGATGTGCAATTCACCTTAGAATCATTTTACAACCAATAGATCACTCAATCATGGCAATTCAAAATAACTCCTATTTAAATGCACACACATATGAATGCTTTAGGATTTTAAATAGAAAAAGTTTTTGTTAACCCCAAATTGGGTAGATTTAATCTTGATCACTTGGATTAAAGTTTTGGGATGTTACAAACCTTCCCCCTTAAACAAAATCTCGTCCCGAGATTTAAGAAAGAAAACTAGGAACTAAAGAGATCCGGGAACTCTATCCTAATGTAATCTTCTCGCTCCCAAGTGGCTTCTTCTTTGGTATGGTTGCTCCATTGAATCTTGAGAAACTTGATACTCCTGGTCCTGGTGGTTCTGTAGGCTTCCTCCAAGATACGGATGGGCACATCACGATATGTCAGGTCCTTGTTAATATCAACAACTCGGTGATCGATGTTCTTGAAAACTTCGGTCTTCTCCGGCACTTCTAAGCATTTGCGAAGTAACGAGATATGGAACACATTGTGGATGGCAGACATCTCTGCTGGCAGTTCTAGATGATACGATACTTCTCCTCGATGATTCAAAATATTGAAGGGTCCGATATATCTGGGCTAACTTTCCTTTCAAACCAAAATGCTGGGTTCCCTTCAATGGCGAAACCTTGAGATAGACAAAATACCCGACATTGAAAGTCAGGTCTCTCCTTCTCTTTTCAGCATAACTCTTCTGTTTGGATTGGGTGGTCTTGAGGTGCGCACGGACTTTGTGAACCTTCTATTCGGCTTCTCGGAGAATGTCGGGTCCAAAAATCTGACTCTCTCCTACTTGCGACCAATTCAAATGGGTATGACACTTTCTTCCGTACAGGAACTCAAATGGTGCCATTTGCAGACTGGCTTGATAACTGTTGTTATATGAAAATTCTGCGAAAGGCAAACAATCTTCCCATTTTGATCCATATTCTAACACATAAGCTCTCAACATATCTTCTAGGATTTGGTTGATTCTTTGTGTCTGTCCATCAGTTTGCGGGTGATAAGCGGTGCTGAAATTAAACTTGGTTCCTAATCCTTCTTGGACTTTCTGCCAAAATCTCGAGGTAAATTGGGTTCCTCGATCTGATACTATGGTCTTGGGGGTTCCATGCAGACTAAAAATTCTAGCAATGTACAACTCTACTAGCTTCGAACTCTGGTAGGTTGTCTTGACAGGTATAAAATGAGCTACCTTGGACAGTCTATCAACGATGACCCAGATTGAGTCATTTCGCCTACTAGAAGTAGGCAAACCGGTGATAAAGTCCATTTCGATGGAATCCCATTTCCATTCTGGAATCTGCAGTGGTTGCAACAGTCCTGTGGGTCTCTGATGTTCCGCTTTGACTCTCTGACAAATATCACACTTGGCAATGTAGCTTTCGATTTCTCTCTTCATCTTGTGCCACCAAAATTGCTCTTTGAGATCCTGATACATCTTCGTTCCTCTGGGGTGGATAGAATAAAGAGTATCATGAGCTTCTTGCATGATAACTTGCTTCAGCTCCGAATCTGCTGGCACACAGATACAACCTTTGTACCACATAACTCCTTCTTTGTCTTCAGTGAGTCTAGGTACCTTTCCTGTACCAATACGACGTTTGATTCCGTTGATACTTTCATTTCCCTTATGGGCTTCCTTGATTTGGCTAATCAAAGTGGGTTGAAGTTCAATGCTAGCTAAAAATCCTTTGCTAACTAACTCAGTCCTGAACTGCTCCAACTCGTCATGCAAACTTGGCTACTTCTCCTTGATCATGGTGTTTAGCCTACACGGCAATCTGCTAAGAGAATCTGCTACCACATTGGCTTTGCCGGGGTGATAGTGAATGTTAAGGTCATAATCCTTGATTAACTCTATCCATCTCCTTTGCCTCATATTTAGCTCCTTCTGGGTGAAAATATACTTCAAGCTTTTGTGATCCGAGTAAATCTCACAGCGATTACCCATAAGATAATGACGCCATGTCTTCAAGGCCAACACTACGGCTGCTAACACAAGATCATGGGTCGGATAGTTCTGTTCCTGCTGCTTCAGTTGTCGAGACAGATAAGCAATGACTTTGCCTTCTTGCATTAACACACATCCGAGACCAATCTTCGATGCATCACAATACACATCAAACGGCTTCTTGATATCTGGCATGATCAATATTGGGGCTGAAATCAATCTCTTCTTCAGCTCCTGGAAACTGGCTTCACATTTGTCGGTCCATTCAAACTTCTTGTCCTTCTTCAACAATTGGGTCATGGGTCTAGCGATGCTCGAGAATCCTTCTACAAACTTGCAGTAGTATCCCGCTAATCCGAGAAATGCATGGACTTGGGTTTGAGTGGTTGGGGCTTCCCATTCTTCGACATCTTTGATCTTGGCGGGAACAACAGCGACTCCTCCGGCAGACACAATATGTCCTAGGAATCCTACTTCTTTCAGGCAAAACTCACATTTGCTGAACTTGGCATACAACCAATGCTCTCTAAGGGTTTCAAGGATGATTCTTAGATGTTGCTCATGCTCTTCGTCTGACTTGGAGTAGATAAGGATATCGTCGATAAACACAACGACAAACTTATCTACAAAATTCATAAAGATCTTATTCATGAGATTCATGAAATAAGCAGGGGCATTGGTTAATCCAAAAGACATAACCGTATACTCCTATAAACCATAACGAGTAGTAAAGGCGGTCTTCAGAATATCCGTTGCACGAATCTTAAGTTGGTGATAACTAGTCGTAAGATCAATCTTAGAGAACACATTTGCTCCAGTCAACTGATCAAATAGATCCTCTATCTTTGGCAATGGGTACTTGTTTTTGATGGTGACATCATTCAGCTTCCTGTAATCGGTGCACGGACGGTTGCCTCCATCTTTCTTGTCGACGAATAACACTGGTGATCTCCATGGCGATGCGCTTGGTTGAATCAAGCATGTTGCCAACATAGCATCCAGCTGCTTCTTCAATTCTACTAACTCTGATGGGTTCATGCTATAGGGTCTCTGGCTATGGGTCCGATTCCGTGGATTAGTTCATGCTATAGGGTCTCTGGCGACGTCGTCATCCGGGAGACCCCTCCCCTACACGTCATGAATCCGAGGCTGAAGTAGAAGGTGTCCCTGGAATATGTCATGGTTGATGGTCCCCGGTTCCCCCGTGCACAAGCCGGGGAAGGGCTAAGGATCCCTGGAATATGCCATAGCAACGACGACGAAGACGGTTTAGAAGATGACCTTGAAGCTGTGTACTATAGGGCTAAACATGATTATGACTAAGCCATTGGCTAGGACGAATGGTTCGTCTATATACCCAAGATTGTTGAGATCCACAGTTGTCATTCTATACTACCCGTCTACCTTTATCCTGCCTCCTGTCAGCTTGACCCATTTGTACCAAAACAAATCAAAAATAGAAAATGGTTTTGGATTAGTTATTCAAATTCAAACACTTTTTACGTTGAAAGTTTTGTCAGATTCCAAAGTATGCAAAAATATTAGTTAATGCATTTTTAATTGAAAATGGAAAAATGGTTAATAGTTTGAATAGTTAGAATAATCATTTTAGAAAACAGAAAATGATTTTGGATTAGTTATTCAAATTCAAACACTTTTCATGTTGAAAGTTTTTTTAAAATTCCAAAGTATGCAAAAATATTAGTTAATGCATTTTTAATTGAAAATGGCAAAATGGTTAATAGTTTGAATAGTTAAAATAATCATTTTAGAAAACAGAAAATGATTTTGGATTAGTTATTCAAATTCAAACACTTTTCATGTTGAAAGTTTTTTTAAAATTCCAAAGTATGCAAAAAATATTAGTTAATGCATTTTTAATTAAAAATGGCAAAATGGTTAATAGTTTGAATAATTAGAATAATTATTTTAGAAAAATGAAAATAGTTTTATATTATTTATTCAAATTCTATCAGTTTTCATGTTAAAAGTTTTTTCAAATTAAAAATGATTTACCATTTAAAAGCAATTTGAAATTAAAACACTTAAATAAGAAATAAGGCGTGAACCTACACTAAAAAGTTTGAAAAACATTTGAAAAAGAGCACATGTCCTAGTTAGTGGCTCCAACCGGGACGAATGACCAGAGCATTCATCCCGGTTTGAACCACAAACCGGGACTAATGTCCAGAGCATTCGTCCCGGTTGGTGGCTCCAACCAAGACATATGACCTTTTCATTTCGGTTGGAGCCACCAACCGGGACGAATGAGCCACCTAGTACTTAACCGCGCGCCTCTTTCTCTCCTTCCCCAATCTCTTTCGCTCACGCCATTACAGATCAGTGTCGCTGCCACGAGGAGATGCTCCGACGCTGTTAGGCTACCCAACCACTGCCCCACCACCCTAGATGTCCACTCCCTCTGTCGACGTCCACCGTGCCCTCGGGTAGGTACCACCCCTCCCCCACCCCTCCTCCTCTATATCATCCCCCTCGCCGGCCATGCGCCCATGCTTGCAGCTACATCGGCGGCCATGCGCCCACGCCGCCAGCGCCACAACGCCAGGGAGGCTGCCACTGTGGCCGGCGAGCCCCTCTCAGCCCCGCCCCTTGTACCTCGTCGATTCCCCTACTCGGCCTAGGAGCTTGCGCTGCTCTGGCTCCTTGCGGCTTCCTTGCCTCGCGCCACCATGGCCCTCCTCCTCCTGCTCGCTGATGTCCGCCTCTTAGCCGGAACCGGCTCCTCTTGGCTGAAATAGAGGGTGCATGTGACAGTTAACCGAAGAAAGGATTCAGTTGACAACACAATTTGGTATGAACAGTGATGGTCATAAGATTCAGAAATGATTTAGGATGGATATGGTGATCTGATTTGGATGGGTTTGGACCAATGGACTAGGTTTTTAGAGAGGCACAAGTGTCATGTTTGTATATTTTCAAAATAATCAACTTGTTCCATGTAGAAATTTGAAAATTCAAAACAACATAAATGTAATCATCAAGAATTGGTTAGGTTTTAGGGATCCAAATGAGATAGTATTTATTTTGGTGGATGGAGTGATCAATGGCCTCCAACTTTTTTTTTCAAGGTTTAAAAAAATCCAAACTTGGTTTATGTAAAAATTTAAAAATACCAAATCTGCTAAAATTCAAATTTGATAATTGAGAAAGAAAATGCAAAAAATATTTGAAACCATCTTTTTATATGTTGTTGGTATGTACTCATCTTTTCAAAGGCCACTAACAGGGCCGACTGTATGTTCTAGAGGGCTCTAGGGCGAAGTCAACGAAATGGGCCCTTAACACAATATATTGATGCTAGTTTTTTTTTGAAAGGACACTTGTTAATTACTTAATGTTATCCGAAGATTGTCCATCGACATCAAAATATTTAATTGAATTATGATCATCATCTTGTCTCAGATTATATCCTTTGTCTTTGATTATTGTTGTTGACAACAACACTACTTGCTACTAGAAAATACTTATTCAAAGCACGTCTCTGTGGCATCAGTGGTGGACTTATGATTGTTGTTGTTGACATCAACAATGGACTTATGTTTACTAGGCACATTGGGAAACCTATAATTGTGAAAAAATACAACTAGAAACCTAAATCCTTAATCTATCACAATTAGCTGGTGTAGTCAAACAATAGCAGATAGGCATAGCCAAACACAATTACGATTATAGGAAGATCCATACTAGATCACTGGTTGGTTGTTTCGTGAGATTTCCACCCCACGCTGGTAAAAAGCCTTGATCTTTGGTCTCGGTGGTGGCGGCGCGGAGTGTTGTAACACATCATTGGCTAGGACCCCCCGCCGCTCCTTTTTGGCCTTCTAGAATAAGTTTCAGGAACTAAGTTTCCTAACTAAAGTTTTGTGCATTGTCCTTAATTTATTAGTGTTTCACTATGTGTTTATAGCATTACAATAAATTGCAATTCTTAATTTGCAGAAACTATGGAACCACATGGCAGAGACGAAGAAAAGGAAAAGGTGCTCGAGGATATGATTCACATGGGAGGAGATGTCGATGTCACCTCGCTATATCTGAACAACTCCGGTGCGGAAGATCCGGACCTCGACCGAAGAGACGGCTTCGGTGAGGGAGAAGTCGACGGCTTCGCTGAGGGAGAAGCTGACCGCTTCGGTGAGGGAGAAGCCGATGGCTCGGGTGGAACATTAAATATTACAAACACCGACGAGGTGCATATATATATTAATTAATTAAACCTTTGCTTCCTATATACATATATTAACGCTCTTTATTCTTTTAGCCCTCCGGATCAATTAAATCTTCTGCAAGGAAGAAACGAGGCCCAACCAAAAAGTTGGGAGACCATGAAAGGTATAGGATCGAAGAAGTCGCTGAAGATGGTGAACCGAAGGCTCCCGCTAATGTTGCAAATAAATTTGTAAGGCAATGCAGAGTTATTGTTAGGGACTACATTCCGATCACCATTCGAGAATGGAATAGGCCAAAGGAGCCAGGAGTCCAATATGTCGGTGACAAAGTCAAGGATGCACTTTGGAATAAGCTCATGGTTAATTTCACCCTACCGACGCCAAAGGTGGATCAAAATGAGGAGGATCCAAAGAATACCATAGAGCAAAAAATTCAAGGAGTAGGCTCTTAAGAATATGACCCAACAATTCACCAACTAGAAGAAATGATTGCACCTTGACTTTATCATCGAATATAGGACTCCGGATTTCACTAGAGCGTATGAGAATATAAAAGACTACTAGGCTGAATTTTTGCGTACAAGAAATCAAAGCCAGCTCTGAAAAGGTCTGAAATGAATAAGAAAAATCCTGCTAAAAAGCAGTATCACCATACTATGTGGCAAGGTGGCTACAAGGCTAGCATGCTTAAGTGGGAGAAACTTGAGGCCAACCTGCTTGCTAAAAGGATCACTCTAGAGCCATACAATTGGATTGAACGGGTAAGGAATTGGTTTTATGGGCACGAGGGCACATTGGACTCAGAAGGGAAGTGCATATATAAGAAAAGACATAAAGAAACTCCCATACCCATCGAAAACATTAGAAATGAAGTAAAGGCTATTGAAGAGGGGAGGTTCATTGCTGATAGAGAGAATGAATAGCTCACACTCGCCCTTGGGAACCCCAAACACGAGGGATGGACATGAGGCACAGAAAGTCCAAACCATGGAAAATTGGGTTTCCCGTTGATAGGAAGAAATATCCCGATAGAAGCCGTCAGAGGAGAAAGGAAAAGGAGGAAATTGAAGCAATGAAGCAGGTAGATCAAAAGCATAACATAGAAGAATAATTAAAGCATCAGCATGATCAAATTGACGCACTCAACGCCACATGGTAGAAGCTGAATTTGATGCTACCGGCCATCTACTAATCGGAAAAGCAGCATGGCTTCCACGGAGCTCCCAGGTCATGATGGTGATGATGCATCGGCGATGGATGTTCTCTGCTACCTAATGGATGATATCACGGAGATGACACATTGTGAGATACATGTGAAAGTTGTGAACATAACCATAAAAGTGGTGGTTGGCTATGCCTTACCAATTGGACCTAAACCAACTTACCATTGTTTTCCAGTTCCATATGGCTACGCTATTGTCGGGGTGGATGATGTTGTGAATGAATTTGTGCAGCTGAAGCTTGACTACCCTGCAGGTGAAGGGGATGTGACTGAACTGGGAGAAGCCAAAAACGTCACCATTCTATGGCTAAAGGAAAACATCGTGCTTCCAAATTAGACACCAAGGCCATCGACTCCTCAGAGCAGTCCATCTTCGCCGCAGCCTCACCTGTCTCCAGCGCATTAGTTGTCTTTGTCGCCACCTTGTCAGGCGCCATCTCTGCTGCCTCACCCGTCTCCAACGTAGCCGTCATCGCCGTCACGTCAGCCATCTCAGCCCACTAAGGCTTAGGGCCAAAAGCGGAAGAATGCCACCGCTACTCTGGGGAGTGGTAACCAATCACCGAAACATCGACTGGAGCCCTTCCACAAAGTACCAAAGGTTCCTCCCATGAGACCTTACAACTATACTCTAGAGGAGAATGAGGTGATCGTGAAGGCCCAAACAAAACAGTGGTTTGATAACCTGAAGCGGCCAAAAGAGCTAGAGTTCCCCAACACCAAAAAAGAAAAGCCAAAGTGCAAAAAATGCTGAGGACCCTTCATCCACCCGAGCCAAGGCTGTCATCAGAGTATGACCGCTCTATTGTCAAGTCACATGAGTCAAAGGTGTGTTTGAAGAGTAGTAGTGCAAGCAGGAAATCAGTTCTCTATCTCGGAGAATAGAAAATCCAATCGTGCCCCCTTCTCAAGGTGATTTCCTATATCGAGGTAGGGTCGAGCAAAGGTGCGGTCGAGCAGTACGATCTAGAGTTTGTTGCAATGTATGGAGAAGCAGCCACTGCTAATGGTTTGACCATTGCTCTGTACGTAGCCTAGTTGGAGTTCCCCGTGGCCGATGAAGCATACAAATACTGGCACGAAAACCTCTCGTCAAACCTGAGGAGGTCAATCATCTACCAACAAAAATGCGAATATTGCATAAGTGGTACATGCAAGCCTTAAAGGCAGGGGAAAACTAGATAGTGCCGGGAGTTAGAAATGAGCATTACTAGTATGGAGATGCCTAGATAATGATTGAATTTTATGAACTATTTTAGTTATACAATCAAGACGCCATCGACAAAGCGATCGTTGATGACCCACAAGTAGAGGGGGTGTATCACAGTATTTTCGAGGGAAGTGAAACCCAATTTATTGATTCGACACAAGGGGAGCCAAAGAATATTTATCAGCCTTAACAACTGAGTTGTCCATTCAGCTGCACCTAGAAACAATCTTGCTCACATCAGTTTATCAGTAGCAACAGTTTTGTAGTAGGAATAGTGAGGTAACAACAGTACCAAAGCAAAGACAGTAGTAACGAAAGCAGTAAACAATGGGATTCGAGTGCGGTAGGCATAGGGATGGATGGACGGGCGTTGCATGGACAAGACAATTCACATAGCAATCAGAACATAGGGCAATTGCAGATAAATAAGATAAAGCACCCAAGTACTAGATAATCCTAGGCATGTGTTCCATATATAGTCATACGTGCTCGCAATGAGAACTTGCACAACATCTTTTGTCTTGCCAGCCCGTTTGCAGCGGGGCCTCTAGGGAACTACTGGCAATTAAGGTGCTCATTTTAACAGAGCACCAGAGCAAAGCATTAACACTCTGTGAACACATGCGATCCTCACATCAAAGCCTTTCCCTTCCGGTTATCCCGATTTCTGTCACTATGGGGCCATAAGTTCCAGACAACAACATGTGTATACAACTTGCAGATAAGACCAAGAATAATACTATCATAATGAATCAATAATAAGTTCAGATCTGAAATCATGGCACTCGGGCCCTAGTGACAAGCATTAAGCACAACAAGTCGCAACAAAGTCATAAAGCACTAATAAAAGATACTAGGCACCATGCCCTAACAATCTGATGCCATTACATGAACGATCTCATCCAATCCCTACCATCCCCATAGCCTACAGCGGGGGATTACTCACTCATAGATGGGGGAAACAAAGATGGTGGATGAAGATGATGGTGGAGATCGATGGAGATGGCTCCGGGGGCACTTCCCTGTCCCAGCAAGGTGCCGGAATAGAGACTTTCTGTCCCCCGAATCTCCCCTTCAGTGGCGGCGGCGTAGCAGAACTTTTCGTGGAAAAACGTCGACCCCCCCGAAGTTTTTAGGTCAGAAGGCTTCTTATAGGTGAAGAGGGAGACCGAGGGCGTGCCTGGGGCCACGACACCATGCCCTGGCGCGGCCAGGCCCAACCCGCGCCTAGGGGTGGGGTGTGTGGCCAGCCCCTGGCCCTCCTCCGTCTCGTATTCTGGCTCCTGGAGTCTTCTGGAAAAATAGGAACTTTGGCTTTTGTCCCGTCCTATTCCGAGGATTTTCATTTTCTGACTTTCCTGGAACCAAAAACAACAGAAAACAGGCAGCTGGCACTGTGGCTCTTGTTAATAGGTTAGTCCAAGAAATCATATGAAAAGTACTCCAAAGTGTGGACAAAACACAAGAATGTGGATAAAACCAAGCATGGAGCATCAAAAATTATAGATACATTTGCAATGTATCAACATCCCCAAGCTTAACTCCTGCTCTTCCTCGAGTAGGTAAGTGATAAAAAGAAAGAATAATTTTTGAGGTGACATGCACCATCAAAGACTTGACCAAACTATTTGTAAACATTCAAAGCTAGGATCAAAGTACTTCAATCATAACATGAAAGACAAAGTTCTAGCAATAAGACAAAGAAACTATGATGCAACATGAAAATGCACAAACAAAAGATTCACGAATAATAATGCTTTGCAAGACGTTTGTTTTTTTCACATAAAGAAAACATAGCATAGTGGCATTCAGCTTGTCCCTCATAGAGTAGCAAACATAAATGCATAGGACACCTTCAAAGTTTACAAGAGTGACTAGATACAAATAGTTTAAAACAAGCAATATCAAGGTATGCATCAATGAACAAGTCTTGGGAAAATGCACATAGAACTAAGAATGGCCACTATGCTCTCAAGAAAGTGCTCAATGAATAAGTGGAGACTCAACAAGTAAAAGAAAAGGTTTTGCATAGTTTGAAAGGCTTCCAAATGCTGAAAGTATGGTACTCGTTAGCTTTGAGCTCTCATTGCCCCTATCCTAAGCATCTTTAAATGGTTAAGGTTAAAGTGACACAACTAAGAGGATATGCTTGACAAGTTATAAATCAAAGTCTCATGCCCCTTACTTACGAAGACCGATCCTCATGCTACTCAACTTCAGTCACAAGTAAGCTCTTGTCATTGTAAGTATATACGTATCATAGAGAACCGCCAACGGGGTACCCCTTGCACATTATACAGGAGCTATCCCATAATCAAAATGACAAGGCAAGCAGACAATGAGCATCTCAGCGATCTTTTTATTTAGTATGTGCATAGATTTTTATTGAGGATGCTTCATAGAATGCTCATTGTGGTTATGCTGCAAGTTTCCACCATGATTAGGCATGGCTTAGGCTAGTGGCCCAGGCGTTTCTCTAACATACATACAAACTCCATGATCTTATAGGTTCCACTTTTATTTCACACCGCCGGGAACCATAAGCAAAAGAACATGATATCAGCGAGGTACAAAGTACAAGTGCAATGTTGAAAGAGTTCCCCATGATACATGGTTCTGCTAAGTTCAACTTATAAAGCGCAAGCATATACGCAACAAAGAAGGACGCAATGGTTCAGGGTTATTAAATCCAAGAAAGTAAAGTGTGCCATCAAGTTCGTGAGAGCTTTACTAACTAACTTTCTCATAACAAGCAAACATTTTATTCGGAAGAAAACAAGGCATATTGAATATGCACAGAAGTAGAAAATGATGCTAATAGGTAGGTATGGTGGACAATTTTGCAATATTTGGTTTTAGGGAGTTGGAAACATGAGTAAAACATACTCAGTGAAAGTGAAGGCTAGCAAAAGTAAGGGGGCGACAAACGAGAGAGCAATAATGGCCATAATCACGCAGAGCGACAAAACATCATTGATGAAAGCATAAAAGTGATACTACAAGTTGAAAACTAAAGGATCATAAAGGCTTATGGTGACTTGAGATAGTCATAACATGGTGTGAGCATGTGCCAAGTCAACCCAAATAAAGCATCAAAGGAGAATACCACTATACTATGCTTTAATATGCTAAAACAACGCATGATTCATCCAAGGCACATTAAGCAATCTCAATTGTTTATAACAAGTCATGCTAAAACAAAGAATACTAAGCATAAAGCCAAAACAATATCAAACATGGCATGACAAAGCATATGCACAGTCAAAAACAAGCTCTCTTTACCACTTAAGCATGAGCTTTCCTACTCTTTTTCAATCCAAACCAGAATATTTGAACACCAATGCATGAAAGAGGGGGGTCCAACCAATTTATTTAGAAAACTAAGCAAACAAAAGCAAACGAAAACCAAAAACAAAAACGAAAAAGAAGACGCTCCAAGAACAACACAGTTGTGCATGAAACAATAAAAATGAAGTGGTTGGAAGAAACCTGAGATTTTTATTGATGAAGAAGGGGATGCCTTGGGCATCCCCAAGCTTTGACGCTTGTACTTCTTGGATATTTCTTGGGGTGACACGCGTGGCATCCCCAAGCTTGAGATTTAGTCCATCCTTCATCTCATTACTCATTCCTTCCATACACCTGAAATTTTTACTTCATACAAAGCTTCACACAATCTTTATTAGCAACATTAGTGCACTCAAGATAATAAGTCTTAAGGTTCAGTTCTAACACCAAATAAACTCCCATTAAAACACTAGATACTGTAGCACTTCCCTCAAAAAGCTCAATTCCCCAAAAGAACTAAGAAAGGAACCAACAAGAAGCAAATGCAGAAAATGGCAGAAATCTGTCAAAACAGACCAGCAGGTAAAGACGAGTTTTATAGAAGACCTTCTATTGCTCAAATCAAAAAGTGTTGAACTAACGAAAGTTATATAATAACCTGGGGCAGAAGCACAAAAATTCACGCCTCAAAAGGACGTACAAATATTTTACACGAATTTTTACAGTAAAGCACAGAAATCTGTTTCGGGACAGCAACTTTCCCAATCATTACTTCTCTCTCATTAGAGGTTACTCTTGGCACAAAAAGCAAATAAAAAGGATAAGGAGCGGTTATTAATGAGGTAATAATTTCCAAGACTCATCTAAAACTTTTGGGTTATCTCCCAATAAGTACTTTTCTTTAATGCCTTTAAGTTAGGCATAAGCAAAAACTAGAATGGATAGAATAGAAGTAAACAGAAATAATCATAGTAAAAACATTGTTTTGTTCAATGAAATCCTTTTGTTAACAAGGTTCATCAGGTCTTTCTACCAAAACAATTTCATATGATACAAAACTTTGTATTGCACTAATGATTATGTTACCTCAACCTTATAGCAATGGTCCCAATCATAATAGTTTCAATTTTTTCTCTTGCTATGGGCCAATATATTTCTCCATCTTGAATGCCCTCAACATGTTCAATTGAATTCAAACCATAAGTACTTTCAATCTTCTTGAGGAAATAGATAATGTGTTCCTTGTCATTAACATTGAAGGTCACCATTCCTTGATTACAATTAATAACAGCTCCTGTAGCATTTAAGAAAAGGTCTCCCAAGAATAATAGACATATTATCATCTTCAGGCATAATAGTTTGAGAGGATACTCTCATAAGAAATATGAGTTGAAGTAAAAGAGAGCATCAAGAAGCAAATCCAAAACACATTTAAGTCTAACCCACTTCATATGCATAGGAATCATGTATGCAAATAAATTCACAAAGAACAAAGTGACAGGCATAGGAAGATAAAACAAGAGTAACTTCAAAACTTTCAGCACATAGAGAGGTGTTTCAATACCATGAAAACTTCTACAACCATATTTTCCTCTCTCATAATAATTTTCAGTAGCCTCATGAATAAACTCAACAATATAACTATTACATAAAGCATGCTCTTCATGATCTACAAGCATTAGAGCTTTATTATAAACATTTTCAAGAGAGACCTCAGGAACATAACATTCATCCTTCTTTAGTAAGCATGGGGGACAATCAAATAATGTAAGGGATAAAGAGTTACTCTCATTAGAAGGTAGGCATGGGTAGCTAATCCATTCTTCCTCCTTTTGTTCATCACTCTCCTTCTCTTTTTCATCTAATGAGATTTCAGGTTCATTAATTTCTTCTTCCATAAGATCCTGCAAGGCATTAGTCTCTTCCATTTGTGGAAAGCATCTATTAAAATATTCAAGAATATAGCCATTTTCATCCTTGTAATTATCAAAGAAAAATTTGAGTATACCATAAACCTCATACTTATAAGGTGAATCATCAATATTTTCAAGCAAACTAGCAAGTTCAAATGCGCCCTTCCAAGCAATAAATTCCTCAATTTGTTCCACATGATAAAGGTCATAATTTCCCTTAACATAGGAAGATATGGTAACATTATCATTATACTCACATTGAAAAGGGAGGTGTTTGTACCTCCTACCGCAACAAGATTTATCAAGGCAATAAGTAACATTATAAGTAGAGCACACATTTCTAGCAATGACATACAATCTATCAATTTGTCCCCATACGTGTTTCCCTTTTTGTGACAAGCGGTGTTCCTTATAATAATATTTTTCATCTTCCGTGAACCCACCTTGCCAATAAGATTTAGTTTCAAAGAAACCAACCATTGACAACAAGCATGATAAAGCAAGACAATAACAGACCAACGAAAATAACAACTAGAGTAGGAACCAATTTTTTGGTATTTTTGATAAAGAAACAAGCAAACAAGGAGAAAATAAACTTAGCTTGAAAAATAGTGAATCCAAGTGAACTTGATAAATAAAGCTATGCTCCCCGGCAACGGCGCCAAAAAATAGTCCTGATGACCCACAAGTATAGGGGGTGTATCGTAGTATTTTTGAGGGAAGTGAAACCCAATTTATTGATTCGACACAAGGGGAGCCAAATAATATTTATCAGCCTTAACAACCGAGTTGTCAATTCAGCTGCACCTGGAAACAATCTTGCTCACAGCAGTTTATCAGTAGCAACAGTTTTGTAGTAGGAATAGTAAGGTAACAGCAGTAGCGAAGCAAAGACAGTAGTAACGAAAGCAGTAAACAATGGGATTCGAGTGGGGTAGGCATAGGGATGGATGGACAGGCATTGCATGGACAAAACAATTCACATAGAAATCAGAACATAGGGCAATTGCAGATAAATAAGATAAAGCACACACGTACTAGAAAATCCTAAGCATGTGTTCCATATATAGTCATACGTGCTCGCAATGAGAACCTGCACAACATCTTTTGTCCTGCCAGCCCGTTTGCAGCGGGGCCTCAAGAGAACTACTGGCAATTAAGGTGCTCCTTTTAATAGAGCACCGGAGCAAAGCATTAACACTCCGTGAACACATGTGATCCTCACATCAAAGCCTTTCCCTTCCGGTTATCCCGATTTCTGTCACTTTGGGGCCATAAGTTCTGGACAACAACGTGTGTATACAAGTTGCAGATAAGACCAAGAACAATACTATTATAATGAATCAATAATAAGTTCAGATCTGAAATCATGGCACTCGGGCCCTAGTGACAAGAATTAAGCACAACAAGTCGCAACAAAGTCATAAAGCACTAATAAAAGATACTAGGCACCATGCCCTAACAATCTGATGCCATTACATGAACGATCTCATCTAATCCCTACCATCCCCATAGCCTACAGCGGGGGATTACTCACTCATAGATGGGGGAAACATAGATGGTCGATGAAGATGATGGTGGAGATCGATGGAGATGGCTCCGGGGGGAACTTCCCCGTCCCAGTAGGGTGTCGAAATAGAGACTTTCTGTCCCCCGAATCTCCCCTTCGGTGGCGGCGGCGCAGCGGAACTTTTCGTGGAAAAACGTCGAACCTCCCGAAGTTTTTAGGTCACAAGGTTTCTTATAGGTGAAGAGGGAGATCGAGGGGGTGCCTGGGGCCACCATACCATGCCCTGGTGCAGCCAGGCCCAGCCCGCGCCTAGGGGGAGGGTGTGGCCAGCCCCTGGCCTTCCTCCATCTTGTATTCTGGCTCCTAGAGTCTTCTGAAAAAATAGGCACTTTGGCTTTTGTCCCGTCCAATTCCGAGGATTTTCATTTTCTGACTTTCCTGGAACCAAAAACAATAGAAAACAGGCAGCTGGCACTGTGGCTCCTATTAATAGGTTAGTCCAAGAAATCATATGAAAAGTACTCCAAAGTGTGGACAAAACACAAGAAAGTGGATAAAACCAAGCATGGAGCATCAGAAATTATAGATACATTTGCAATGTATCAATCGTCAGTGCCTATCGTCAGTGCCTATTGTCTGTAAGTATTATTTCTGTAATCATACTCACTATATTATGCAGAATGAAGATTCTCGAATGTAAAAGAGGACAAATCTACGACATTGGGTTCATTGACCCATATTGGGTTCATGAACGTAATATCCAAAAATATCCCAAGGATACAAAGGATAAAATTGTAAAGGCGTTAAGGTTTCAAGAAACCAAAAGGGAAATACTATTATCTTACAACTTCGAGTGAGTGTTAGTCTTGTACACATTCTATCTCGCTTACTCGATGTTAAGTGTATAATTGATGAGTTATGCGTGCGCAATTTCCACTTTATTCTGCTAATCATTCAACCTGATAAAGGAGTAGTACAAGTCATGGACTCGAAAGTAAACCCCTTGCGATGTGGGTACACATGCAGGAAATGCTCCATCGGTAATTTCAATCATCATGACACTATATCGGCAACTTTCGTTCATTTCCTGATATCAAGTAATTAATAACTCTTTTTATTCATTTTCTTTGCCGGGCAGCGCTTGGAAATGGTTCACCAACAAGGCTAAGGGTGCCTGGAAAGAGGGGCTTACATTTGAACCACTAGATGTAAGTACTACTAGCTAGATCCGCACATCTCTTTGATTCTAGTTTCGATACCATTATCATGCTTGATTATTATTTTGATTGAACTCTATTCTCGTAAAGTGCCTGAGGCAGGAAGATGGAAATAATTTATGTGGCTACTGTGTTTGCGAGTTCATTCATTAGACGACCTATGAGACGGGCACAAATTTAGAACAACTTCGAGTATGTAAACAATATTCATAATTTTATTTTATTACGAACAATTGTGTCCAATTAGTTTCATTCATATATGTTGACTCCTTCTTTAAATTAGATCGAATGGATGCGGGATGATCTTCTACCAAAGGATCACGTACGAGCAATTCAAGAGGAAATTACAGGATTCTTAGATGCAGAGGTCCTAGATCCAAAAGGAGAATAATATCGGGAGATGTTGATAGTGGAATAGGGATAGTAAAAGACATTATATTGTATATATGCATGAAACTCGTATACCGTATGTAATATGTTTGACACTTGCTGTGTAATATAATTGGGAGATGTTGCGTAATATAATAGTTCCTTCATTCCTGAGTGCCAAACACAAAATAAAAAGGAAATAATTAAATGGGAAATAAATAAATGAAAATATACAAAATGAATTCTCTACCGTGGCATAAAAAGTGCCCAAAATGCCTCCATAGCAGAGAAACATAGTCCTCCCCTCACTCCAGACAACGACCACGTGGATCCCCTTTCGTCTCGGTTCACAACACAACCTGGACTAAAACCCCTCACGAATCGGGACAACCAGGACTAATTTAACTCTAAGTACGCGATTTTTAATTCTAAGTTCACTTAATCTCAAGTGAAATTGCACTCACGGTCAAATTTCCAACCAGCCACCCATCCTAACACTACACTGACCCCAGCATGCTTAACTTCTCCGTTCCTTCCGGATGAACTTCCAAGAAAGAAATTAGACCTCGTTGTTAATACTATTATATCAATCCTATTAACCATTGAACCATGATGTTAGATGTCTTTATTTATTTACATTCCAAACAATTATTTAAGTAAATATTTAAGTAAATAACAATTAATAAGGAATAATAATCTTGAATTCAAATAAAAATAAAATAAATTTTATTTATTTTGCCTTTTTCCATTTAATATTGAATAATTTATATCTACAAATCTGTAAATCGTAATTCGAAAAAAAAAATCCAAATCGATCAGAAAAATGAGAGGAATTCAAATATGATATCCCTGTCATCTTTTTAATCATATATCATATCTTTTTAACACTGGACCAATCGAAACTATGTTAGGATTCACCAAACACCACGTTTTGGCACTGGGAAAATAGTAAATGGCTTTCTGGTGCGATGGAAAGGAAAACTTGAAGTGGACCTACACTGACGACAAAGTTGGGCCAAAGGCCGTGGTGCCCGGATGCCCAGCCTAGCCAGCTTCGCCGGTGGCCCCAAAATTTTGCCATTGGCGTAGAGATTGGCCGTCGGCGTCTTTTGCTTCTCCCGTAGTGGCTGGGACATGTCGTTATATTTAGCTACATTACCACCGATTGCTTATTTAGTACACATCACCTGACCAAAACTTACTCTTATTTTACGTATGATTATAATTTAGGTGGACTATGCCACTATGAATTAGCCAACTGGAGAACACCACACCAGCCATTGGGATTCGTTATGTCTACATCTCTGGTTCCATTTGACGTCTGCTGCCATTCGCTTACTAACTTGCCGTCTTTTTGACTCGGTTTATTACATGTGGGAATTCCCCTTTGCCTTTTTAGCTACAATGAAAACCAATAAATATTTTGCCTTCCGACATATGGGACCTACCACACAACCTGTGAGCAGAGAGAAAACAAAAAGATAAATATTCCTTCTGACATGCGAGACCCATCACTTAGCCTAATCAGAAGCAGGAAAATAACATCCAATAAAGTATATCCCCAATGCCTCCCAAGCCTCGACGGGTCTGCACTGGGCATGCCGAATAGGTGCACATACATGCCGGTCATGTTCTTCTAATTTCTACAGCACAGATGCAATTGATCGTACCAACTCACGACATGCATCTATTTCCACATAAACATAACATACATGGAAAGAAACGAGTTTGAACTGATTTTGGATCGAATGTGAGTACTAAATATTAGTTGTTTGTTGAATGAACTAGACGACGGAAAAACCTTAAATTTATCCACTTAATAAACGAGTACTGATAAATGACAATAAGTAGAACACATTCTACAAGTTGGATGCTTTTGTTCTTATTCATCTTCTGAGTCTACCCATGTTTTCTTGTAATTCCATTATGTTCTACTACTTCAGACCTCCCATGTCAGCAACGATGAAAGAATAGTCAAGAAAGTATATCAACGAGCCCTCCCAAGTCTCGAAGTGGCCACTCTAGCATGCCAAATGACTACACAGCCATATCGGACAACACACTTCTATTACTACAGGAACATTAGATCCATGGAAGGAAAATACTTTGAGCCAAGTTTGGATCCAATGTGAGTATTGCACGTTAGGTGTTTGTAGATGAACTAGATGGTAACTAATCGAACAAATCTTAAATTTTCTCCATTTATTAAATGATCGTAGATAAAAATAGAACGATTAGATCACAATCTGCATTGTCTCCGATCCTTCTGCGCTTGTCCACCTTCAAATCTGCCCTTGTCGTCTTATGATCTCATGGTGTGGTGGTAGGAACTGATTTATATATTTTATCACCTCTCTTTGGTTCTAGATGATGACCCATGGCTAGGTCCTCTAGCCACGCATGCTGGCCTACCAAAGCCGTCGGCGATAAGCATGGAGACCCTATAATTGAAGGCGATCGATGATCTAGGTAAGCCACGGATGATGTCGAGCTCGTACTCCTTTGGCAGATTTCCCAGGCCTTGAAGCCACCTGGAAGGCCTGGCTCTCTCGGGATAGAATCTCCAACACCTCCCTACCAAAGTTGTGGAGGATCTGGTTTAGTGCCTCCAGCACGATGGCTTCAATAGCAAGGCCTTTGAAGCTTAGGCTGCATAGCCTTAAGTTGATTCTAGAGGTGGACTATTCCCTCTTCATCATCGTGATGATGATGAAGATGTTTGAGAAGGTAGAGATCCCACCGATGATAGTGGCTTTGGTGTTGTTTCCACCTCCAATCTTTGCATGTTCTGTCTCTGTTTCGGTGTTTCTGTGTTTCTACGCCACCTCCTCTGAGGATGCATCAGGGTACCTTTTTATAGGAGTTTTTTAGTCTTCAAATTAGGGCTAAAGATGGACCGCTAGCGATGCTCGAGGTGGGAAAGAGCATGGGTGGCACGGCCCCATGGGCCATGCCACCTATCCTCTTCTGTTCCTCTAGGCCCCTGTAACACCCTAGTTTTAGTTAATATTATATTAGGCTTTGTTTGAGCATTCATGAGGACCATCCCTTAAAAGTGCATGCAAAAGAAATAAAGTAAAAAACCTAAACCCTAATTTCCTTCCCTCTCTTTGAAATGAATTCAAAATGGTTTTTGTATTTTGAAAACTCAAAAACATGTGGAGCCCAAATGGAATAAAGGGGCCCCCAACTATTTCACATGTTTACAAACCCTCTAGTATTTTTAGAATATTAAAATAGAGAGAAATTTGAAATTACAAAAGGTAAATAGAAAACAGAATGGAAAAAGGTTTTACAGATAAAAAATAGAGCAGCAGCCGCAGAAGGCTAGCCCATTCTCTCCTCTCCTCTATCTGCCACCCACGTGTAGCTCTCTCCAGCCCGCAGCCAGCCTACCTCGGCCCAGGCCCGATACCCCTTTGTCTGTCTTCTTGCTTGTGACAGGGAAGCTCCTCTCTGTCGCCGTCGATCTCCGTCGCGCCAAGATGCTCGCCCCGCCACCCTAGAGCCGAGGATAAGACCGCCCGAGGCTCTCTCCAGTTCTCATCCTCTCCTGATCTCCATGGCGACCTCCCTCTCTTGTTCCTCTCTCATGCCCGAAACCCTAGCACGGTCGCTGCGTCGCGCCACCGTCCCTCACCTCCCCTCGCCATTCTGAGGCCACCACGGTGACCACCATGCGCTCCTTCGTTGTTCGCCCCGAAGCTTGCAACCAGGAACGGACTCAATCGCCGCAATCGAGCCCGCCGTCCTCTTCTTCCCGACGGTCATCGTTGTCGAATACCACCGCCTTCGATCTTGCCCGGCCTGTCCAAGCCCTCCTTGAGCACCACGGTGAGCCGCTGAACACGCTAGCACCCTTCCCTACTCCTCTCGCTTCCTATTTTGGCTTCCTGCTGTGCGACACCGAGCTCCGACGCTGACCACCGTTATAGCTCCTACTCCAGCGACCCAAAAGGGGTGGTAACCCTTTCTGGCTCGCCGTGTCCTCCTACGTCGAACACGCCCAGCCCCGCAGTCCCACGTGCCCCGCTCCGTTGTCCCTGCCATCCACCTGGGACATCACCGCCGGCATGACGCCATGTCGACGTCATCATGACGCCAACGCGCACGGTCAGCTGGTAAAATCAGTTGTGGGTCCCGTTTTGCCACGTGGCTGCTGACGTGGCCTCAGGCCCAGCAGTCAGTCACAGTGGCTAGGGCCAGCCCCTGTGTAAAATGTTTTAGCTGCCTGTGCTGATTTCAAAATGATGCAGTAAATCCTTTTTAATGGTTTCATAATTTCATAAATTGAATAAACACTAGAATATCCATACGTTATTATTTATAAGTCAGAAAAACATGTATAACATATCAAAATGTTTAGAAAAATGAGATATTTCCAATAGACTCATAATCATGCATTGTTAAGAAACTTACATGACAAGTTTAATTAGAAGAACAAAATAACCCCTCTTATATGCAGCCGGGGTTTCTCCGAATTAGGGTTTGCACCCCTCGGACCCTGTTTATATTGGCAAAGCATGTCTTAGGGTTTCATATCAATACAATTTAACTTGTCATATCATCATCCTTGCTTGAGCACTGCATCGATGCCATGTGTTGATTGTTTCTTTCCTTTCCGGTGTTTCTTATTCTTCTTGGTAGACCTCAGAGTGGATGTGAGCAATGACATCGAGTCCAACATTGAAGACCGAGATCAACAACATCTAAGGTTATCGACGAATGATGCCAAGCAGATGAACCTGAAGTTCTATATCTGAGTATCAACAAGCAAAGGCAAGCAAAACCCTACACATAATATAATCCTACGATTTCAAAGTATTTCATTATTGCCATGTGCATACGATTCTAAAGTCTTTGATCGGTAGATACAGTAATCCTATCTGATGCATGTTCCCCTTTGTAGCCTATATTCCCTGATCCACTGCTCCTAGCATAACTAAGGTTTGGCTTATGAGCTTCGATAGAGCTGTTATATTCGTTTCTGCTTAGCTATGCTTAGTTGTTACCGCTGATCCATCCGGTTGATGAATCAGAGCTACGGATGAATCTAGTTGGACAGGATGACGTGGTATGATCGTAAATGTGAGTTAAACATGCTAAGGCTTGTATGGGAGGCCATGGTGGGTTGTGGTTTTTGAAGTCCCATACTTGCCACCACTAGGACCTAAGTTCTTGCCTCTTGAACCAATACGAGCGTACATCCACACGGGGGCCTAAAAATCCCCTCGACCAACTAAATTGCCTAGTAGATTCCAGGAGTCACATAGTTCGGGCGTTCCATTCGACACATGCATTCTGGTTATTCTCGAAGGAGGTGGAGGAGTGATACGTCCATTTTGCATCACTATTCTATGTCTTAATTCACTATTATTCATTGATATATTTCGTATTGAGAGGTGATACTTATGTTATTTCATCTATTTTTGCATGGTTGATGACTTTTGGAGCATGGACCGCTGCAGTCAGGATTCTGATGAAAAGGTGCTGTTTGGAGGCAAAATTCGCGAAGATTAGAAAATCCGGGAAAATATACGGAAAATCATATTTTTCTAGAAGACTAAGGATGCCAGAAGATGGAGTGGAGATGGGCCACAGGGGGCCCACACCACCCCATGGCGCGGGCAGCCCTAGGCCGTGCTTGGAGGTGGTGTGGTCGCCCTGGCCCACTCCAGCCTCTCCCCTCTGGCGTATATCATCCTCCCAAAACCCTAAGATTCGGGTGCGACCACAGAAAGATTCCGCCGCCTCTGCGGGGCAGAAAAAACCGAGAGAGAATGATCTCTCTGGCAGACAAATTTCTGCCGTGGGAATTCCTTCCCGGAGAGGGAAGATCGTCGCCATCAACACCACCATCAAGCTGGACTTCATCGGGATCATCATCATCATCATCATCACCACCATCATCACTATCAGCACACTCATCACCATCTCCATATTGATGTAACAATTGTGTTGAATCTTGCATAGTTCATAGGGGAAACTTTCCCGGTGTTGATTACTCTTTGTAGTTGATTCTATTGAGTGAACCATTGAATTATTGTTTATGTTCAGATTGTTATACATCATTATTCCATCTCTGATCATGATCCATATGATGTCTTGTGAGTAGTTCGTTTTGTTCTTGAGGACATGGGAGAAGTCTTGTTGTTTTAGTAGTGGAGTTGCGTTGAGAAAGATTCAATAGATTGTTATTTAAGTTGTGGTGTACTTCTTCTAGTGGTGTCATGTGAACGTCGACTACATGACACTTCACCTATATGGGCCTAGGGGAATGCATTGTGTATTTGGCTACTAATCGTAGGGGTTGCTGGAGTGACAGAAACATGAACCCCCGTTAGGAAACCATTGCACAAGGGACGTAAGGGTCTTAGAGTTTAAAGCTGTGGTTATGTTTCTACCTTAATTACTTTCTTGTACTTATGGATGTTTGCAAGGGGTATATTCACAAGTATGTATTAGTCCTAGGAAGGTCGGTACATTAGCACAGGTTCACCCACACAACACTTAGCGAACTAAAGAAGATTAATCAACTATATGAAGCAAAAGCACTTGACAGTCTTCCCGTGTGTCCTCGAGAAAGTTTGGTCATCTTAAGTAATACAAACGGCTTGTCCTTTGCTGCATAAAGGATTGGGCCACTTGCTGCATTTATTCCTATTGTCTTTTATTTACTTGTACTTTGTTTACTTGCTTTATCAAAAACCCCTTCAAATCTGTTTGCTAACTATTTGCAGAGAATTCTTGATCCATACCACTAGCCAGCACCTTCTGCTCCTCGTTGGGTTCGACACTCTTACTTATCGAAAATACTGCGGTACACCCCCTATACTTGTGGGTCATCAAGACTATTTTCTAGCGCCGTTGCCGAGGAGTGAAGCGCTATTGGAGAGTGGAACTAGTAAAGGAAACTTCTATTGTGAGTATTGTTTACTTCTGCTAGTTGCTTTATTTTCGTTATGGATAATTCGCTGAGTTTCTTATTTGGTAATGCTACTACCACTACTAAGGTAGTAGATAAGCCACCACCTGCTGAGAATGATGTTTTCAAAATACCTACAAGAATTATTGATTGTGTTATGGATAACTACTATGTTGGGTATGGAACTGTCCATCCCGGTGATCATTTACTCTTTATACACAAATTATGCGGGTTGTTCAAGTGTGCAGGTATTACTACAGATCAAGTTAAGAAGAAGTTATTCTCATTATCGCTGAAAGGAAGAGCTGAGGAATGGTATAGGCTGCTGAAGAATGGTCAAGCTCTAGAATGGGAGGAAATAGTGCCTCTCTTTTATTCAAAGTTTTATCCTCCTAGTGAGATTCATAAAGATCGGAATCAAATATACAACTTTTGGCCTCTTGATGGAGAGAGTACAGCTCAAGCTTGGGGGAGATCAAAGTTACTAATGCTCAAATGTCCCATTCATGAGCTCCCCAACAATATTATTATAAATAACTTGTATGCAAGGCTCCCTCTACATGATAAAGATTTATTGGACGCTTCTTGTGCTAGATCATTCACTCGTATGGAAGAAGAAGCTAAATGGGATCTTCTAGACCGTATTCAAGACAATGCTAAAGCTTGGGAGAATGACAAAGGTAGAAAGTCAGGTATAAATTATGATTATGAATGCATTGAATCTTTTATGGGAACCGATGACTTTCAAAATATTAAAAATGTTTATGGTCTAGATTCTCAAGCTATTGCTTCTTATTTTAAGGCTTTTGCTTCCTACATGGAAGTGCCTAAAAATAAGTGGAATAAGTATCATGAACCTTATAAAGATATTGCTAAGAGTGTCCCTGCAAGAAATACTGAAGTTTATACCGCTAATCATGTTCTACCTAAACCTTATATTGAGAAAATGCCTTTCCCAGCTAAGGTAAAGGAACATTCTATGATGGCTAGTACGGTATATGAAAGTATGAATAAAGCTTTTGAACCTGATAAACAAATAGTTGATGAACCTATAATAGCAAATGTGAAAGACTTTGTCACCAAGTATGAAAAAGAGGGACACCCTATCCTTTGTAAGGATACCTCTAGTATTGTTTCACAAAGTAGTGTTATGAGAGCTAGTATTCCTGTGTTTTCTGTTAGAATAAGTGATCATTGCTATGATGGTCCTTGTGATAGCTATACTGTTAAGCTTATGTATGATACTGAAAGTTATTATGAGAGAGGGAAAAGTGTTCTTATGCATCTCAATAATATCAAGTTTCCCCGTTTTATGCTGAAAGTTTTATATTGTGCTTCTTTTGCCTTCTTATGCAAGTTGCCTCTGGTTTCAATAACTTGTTTGTTTACAAAATTCCCTTGCATAGGAAGTGGGTTAGTCTTAAATGTGTGTGTGTTTTTTCTTCTTAATGCTCTTTTTCAGTTCAATTCATATCTCTATGAGAGCTTCTTCAAAATTATCATGCCCATCATAATGGCTATAAAGAAAGAGCTTTATGGGAGACAACCCAATTTGTTTTTGCTTTTAGTTTTTTTTTGTTCCTTTGAGTCTTGGAAGTTATTACTTCAGTAATAACCGCTCCTTATCCGTTTTGTTTGGTTTTTGTGTCAAGATCAACGCTTAATGAGAGAGAAGTAAGATTTAGGGAAGTTGCTGTCCCGAAACAGATTTTTGTGCTTCACCGTAAAAATTCGTGAGAGATCTCTGTCTGTCGGATGGAGCTGTAAGTTTTTGTGCTTCTGCCACAGGTTGTTATTTAACTTTCGTTAGTTTTGCACTTTTTGATTTGAGCAACATAAGATTTTCGAAAAAATTGATCTTTACCTGCTGGTCTATTTTGACAGATTTTGCCAATCTTGCATTTGCTTCTTTATTCGATTTCCTTCTTGAATTCTTTTTGGGCTTTCGGAAGGAGTTGCTGCCGTAGCTTTTATTTTTGATGATTTTCAGTTGAAGTTGGACTCAAAAGGTTTTATCACTTCACTTATACTAATGTTGCTAATGAGAACTGTGAGAAGTTTTGTGTGAAAGAAATTTCCAGGAAGTGGAGATAATGGTGTAATAAGGAAAAGAAGGGTTTTATGACTCAAGTAATAAGTGTATGAAGATGAAGATATATATGATTCAAGTGGTGACTCCGGAAGGATCCACTAAATACCAAATTCAGAGAGCTCATCGAGAAGATACCACCACCACCTAAGGAGTAATTCATCATCAGGTTTGGCATCCCCTTGGTTTGTTCCAAGCTTGGGGGAGTGCCGCGGTATCATATCACTATCTTCTATCTTTTTACCTTATTAGAAGAGTCATATCATGAATATAGGAGTTATTATGTAGTATGGTTTGCATTATGGAAGTGTCCCCTCTCTCGTTAGATATGTATCCCTTGGTGTGAGTTTCCGTTATGGAATATTAATGAGAAGTTCTATCATTCACTCTTTTGCATAGCCTATATTGTTAGTATTGGTATCACTTTGGGATCATTGAGTTAATTTAGTTGGTTTTGACAAACCTGGCTCGGTTAGTAGCACACTATTTTTGAGAGTTGAAAGAAAAGATAGAAGTACTCTAAAGAAAAATAATTTCATCATCTTTCTTTCTTGATTTGCTCATAAGTCTAGTATTCTCTAGTTAAGATCTTTTGTGCTTCCAAGGAAGATTGCATGTTTGTCTTTATCACTTGTATGTTTCTTTGTTTCCTTCAACTCTTATACTTGCTACCCAGCCTTGCTAGCCAAAAACCTGTACTGAGAGGGTATTCTTCTCGTGCATCCACCTCCTTTAAACCAAAACTTTTGCAATTTGTGTCCACCATACCTACCTAGTAGCATTATTGCTATTCCAAGTAAATTCTTGTTTTATCTACCTCCCAAATTAAACTTGTTATGTGAAAATTAGTGATTAAAGCTCTCACGAACTTGATTGCACACTTTACTTTCTTGCATTTAATAAACTTGAACCATTGTGCTCACTTATGTTGCATATATGCTTGCGCTTTGCAAGTTGTGAATTAGCAGATCCATGCTGTCATGGGGAACGCTTTCAACATTGCACTGGTACTTTGTACCAAGTTGATATCATGTTCTTTTGTCTATGGATGTCGTCGGTGTGAAATGAAAGGGGAGCTTGTAAGTCCATGGAGTTATGCATGTGTGTTAGAGAAACGCCTGGGCCGCTGGTCTAATCCATGCTAACATGGTGGAAACCTGCAGCGTAACCATAACGAGTTTCTATGAAGCATTCTTCTTATAAAAAAAGAGTCCGATATTGAGAAAAAAAGGAGAAAAAGAAAAAAAAAGAGATATTACGAAAAGAGGAAAGAGAGAAAAAGCACCATATTCCCATGGTAAATAAGAAGATTGCTGAGATACTTGTTGTTTGCTTGCCTTGTCATTTTGATATGGGGATTCTTCCGTATCATCGGGCAAGGGGTACCTCGTTGGCGGTTCTCTATGATACACATATGCTTACGATGACAAGAACTTACCGGTGACTAAACTTGAGTAGCATGAGGAGCGACCCTCGTATTCAAGGGACATGAGATTCTCAACTTACAACTTGTCAATGCATATCCTCATTTTTGATCACTTTAACCTTAATCACCTAAAGATGCCTATGATAGGGGCAATGAGAGCTGAAAGCTAGTAAGTATCATAATTTTTGGGAGCTCTTTATGAGACTTGCAATCCCTGCTTCCCTCTACGAAGGGCCTTTCTTTTCCTTTGTAGTTGAGTCAGTAAAACCTACTCCCTTCTATCTCAGCAAGTATTTTGAGTTGATGTGTTTCATTCATTCATATGATGATTTATACAGTCATGTCTTTTGTTCCTTGTTTTGCACATTGCTCTTATCTTGATGTTTACTACTTTGAAAGCTATCATTGAAAAGCCAGCTATTTGTGAACTCTAGCAAATTATCAACTATTCTTCGACCAAGAGCTAAGTTTGCCATTACCAATTATGATTCACTATATGTATCTTTATTGTGTTTCCTTTACTCATTGCAAGTTGAGTTATATAATAGTGAGTTGTCTTCTATTATGATCTGTGTATTTGATGAATGTGATGCTTCTTGTCCGTATTCTTTTATCGACACTTCACTCCATAAACCTAAGTCCATGTTTATTGAGCTTAGTTTCGCTTGAGGACAAGCGAAGTCTAAGCTTGGGGGAGTTGATACGTCCATTTTGCATCACTATTCTATGTCTTAATTCACTATTATTCATTGATATATTTCGTATTGAGCGGTGATACTTATTTTATTTAATGTATTTTTGCATGGTTGATGAGTTTTGGAGCATGGACCGCTGCAGTCAGGATTCTGATGGAAAAGGTGCTATTTGGAGGCAAAATTCGCGAAGATCAGAAAATCCGGGAAAATATACGGAAAATCCTATTTTTCTAGAAGACTAAGGATGCCAAAAGATGGAGTGGAGATGGGCCACAGGGGGCCCACACCACCCCATGGCGCGGGCAGCCCTAGGCCGCGCCTGGAGGTGGTGTGGCCGCCCTAGCCCACTCCAGCCTCTCCCCTCTGGCGTATATCATCCTCCCGAAACCCTAAGACTCGGGCTGCGACCACAGAAAGATTCCTCCGCCTCTGTGGGGCAGAAAACACCGAGAGAGAAAGATCTCTCCGGCAGACAGATTTCTGCCGGGGGAATTCCTTCCCGGAGAGGGAAGATCGTCGCCATCAACAGCACCATCAAGCTAGACTTCATCGGGATCATCATCACCACCATCATCACCATCAGCACCCTCATCACCATCTACATATTGCTGTAACAATTGTGTTTAATCTTGCATAGTTCATAGGGGAAACTTTCCCCGTGTTGATTACTCTTTGTAGTTGACGCTATTGAGTGAACCATTGAATTATTGTTTATGTTCATATTGTTATACATCATTATTCCATCTCTGATCATGATCCATATGATGTCTTGTGAGTAGTTCGTTTTGTTCTTGAGGACATGGGAGAAGTCTTGTTGTTAGTAGTGGAGTTACGTTGAGAAAGATTCAATAGATTGTTATTTAAGTTGTGGTGTACTTCTTCTAGTGGTTTCATGTGAACGTCGACTACATGACACTTCACCTATATGGTCCTAGGGGAATGCATTGTGTATTTGGCTACTAATCGTAGGGGTTGCCGGAGTGACAGAAACCTGAACCCCTGTTAGGAAACCATTGCACAAGGGACGTAAGGGTCTTAGAGTTTAAAGTTGTGGTTAGGTTTCTACCTTAATTACTTTCTTGTACTTACGGATGTTTGCACGGGGTATAATCACAAGTATGTATTAGTCTTGGATGGGGCGGTACATTAGCACAGGTTCACCCACACAACACTTAACAAGCTAAAGAAGATTAATCGACTATATGAAGCGAAAGCACTTGACAGTCTTCCCATGTGTCCTCGAGAACGTTTGATCATCTTAAGTAATACAAACGGCTTGTCCTTTGCTGCATAAAGGATTGGGCCACTTGCTGCATTTATTCCTACTGTCTTTTATTTACTCGTACTTTGTTTACTTGCTTTATCAAAAACCCCTAAAAATCCGTTTGCTAAGTATTTGCAGAGAATTCCTGATCCATACCACTAGCCAGCACCTTCTACTCCTCGTTGGGTTCGACACTCTTACTTATCGAAAATACTACGATACTCCCCCTATACTTGTGGGTCATCAAGGAGGTGCCTTCATATAGGTAGGTAAGCGTGGCCAGGACCAAGAGAGGCACGGCCTCCATAATCTTGAACCCTGCGCACATCTCTAGGGACCGACTTCGGGACTTAACCCGTTACGGTGGCATCTCCTTAGGGCGTTACTCATGGTCTCGGTGAAAGCAAGGTAAAGGTCATGGTCAACCACTCTTTGCCGGCCTTCCAAGGAACAAGGCTAATGATCTAGCACTAAGAATCGGTTGGTACGTGTGGGTAAAGTTGTACACCCCTGCAGGGTAATAGTCTTTTTGAAAAGCCGTGTCCACGGTTATGGATAACTTGGGAACAGATTCCAAGACCATAGAGAAGAATAACCTAATCATAAAACTTGGCAAGTAAGTAAAGTGTGCTTAAGGATGCTTCCTCCGGGATCGAGGGGGTGATCCTAGTTAGTAGGATCAGCTGATAAAGTTTTGGTGGATATCAAAAGATGATCGAAGCTAGATATATCGTGCTCTTATCCTCTTTTAAAAGGTTCCATTAGTCGTGCTTCTCCTCTCTCTTTTACAAAGAAAATTAGCTTTATGCAAAATAACCCCACCAGCCATAAGTCTTGCAGAGTACACCCTGTACTCAGGCTTGCTTTGTTGATACTTTTGTAGCAGGTAAGTGTTACCTTAGAAGATGAGTTCGTTACGGCTTCGACATCGACGACTAGCTTGGGGTTCCCGGTCGGCAGCCTGGAATCTATGGATTGGGACGTCATCATTATGCTTCAGGCCTCTTAGGCCATTTGTTAAGTTTGCTATACTTAATAGCATAATTTGCCTTCCGTTGTTTGATGTTTGTGGTTAGTGACCTCTGCTTGTAATACTTTGGTTCTTTGCTCAGTTCTGAGCTTTGCTAATAACTTTTGTGCCATAGGGTCACTGCTATGTTACTAATTCTCTCTTTGTACGCATCTAAGATTTAGGTTAGGCTTATATAGAACAGAGGTCTGGAATTTGTCTAGCCATAATCCCGGGGGTGTCATAGGTTTTGGTATCAGAGGAGTACCGACTTTAGGAAAACCTTTCTACTGGTCAATGTTGAGTCTAGTGTTTGTGGAAACTATTTCAAAGCTGAAGAGTCTTAGCGAAAACTCTAGTGTTTTCCTCCTTATCCAGTTTCGCTCTAACTCTGGGTCATCTTACCTTGTGTTGATTTGGAAAAGTTTTGCTATCTTGTCTCGTCTTTCAAAGCTTATGTGCCTTTTTGGCATGACGTTTCTCAACCTGTTGACCTAGTGTTGAGTTCTCCAGCATCAGTTGTGTGTGTTCCTTGTTTCCCTTTGCTCTTAATCATTTGAGAGATTCCTTTCCATCATGATCTCTCTATCTTATGGACCCACAACATCATGTTGATGGTTCCATAGTGATCTGTTCTAGGCCTCAAAGTTTCCTTTCGCCTCGTGTGCCTTCTTTTCATTTGTTTGGGTACTTTAGAAGTTGTTTCTTCTCTTCGAATCTACCTTGTGGTTACTACCTTGTAGTGCCCTCTGTACTACTAAGATAGTAGTTACTCCTTTCTTTGGGTTTTAGCCCTTGGACTTGAACTAAAGATCCCGGATTCTGCTGATGTAAATCTTGCACATGAAGCTGGCCTTTAACCCAAGATCCATTTGTTGATCCCTGTTGTTAATGATTTAACATTACCTTAGAATGGCTAGTACCTTATAGTATATCCTTCAAGCTTGTGGTTATTGTTGTGATTAAATTACGACAAACAAAGGACTTCCCCTACCACATTTTATGGCAGATGTTCTTTAATGGAACCAAATATGTCACAACAAGAGTACCCCTCGTGAGTCTCACTTCTACACTCGTGACTCTGCCATCCCTCCCTTTCTTGCATCGGTTTTTGGAAGAATTGTTAACTTATGCATCCATATCTCGGGATTCTATCCTAAGCATGTTCCTTTTCCCTTGTTGTTTCCGACCTTTGTTTACCATTTGGTAGCCAAGTAGTAATGCACATTGGTGTCTTCCGATGCAAGATACTCTTGTGGTCTGTAACATCCCTAAACTTTAATCCAAGTTATCAAGATCCCAATCACCCAGTTTAGGGTTAACAAAAAAAATTTCTCATTTAAATAATTAAGCATGCATATGTGTGTTGCATTAAATAGGAATTGTTTTGAATTGCCATGATTGTTTGTTCTAATGGTTGTAAAATGACTCCAAGATGAATTCCACATCATCAAGATCATTCCCAAGCAAAATCCAAAGAAAAAGAAATAAAAAAGAGTTAATAATGGAAATGGTCACTTTTTCCATTTTAATCAACTAGGTCACTTTGGGTGTTCCTAGAACTTAAATTTAAATAGAAACAATGGTGGATCTTTGCACCCCTTGATAGTACAAGTAAAGATGTACCAAGGCCCACTTTGTGATCTTCCAAAAACATTGAAACTCTAAATTTAAAAGACATTTGAAAATGGAACCAAGTGTATGTACCTAGATTCCAGTTTTTCGAAAACCACTCAAATGAACTCAACTTGAAAATCCCAAGCAACCAGAGATGCTCAAGCTTAAGATCAACAACTCCACCAAGTACCGTGACAGATTCTTGTCCCTAGCCAGGTATGCACCTGATGTGATCAACACGGAGGCCAAGAAGAAGGAGAGATTCCTGAACGGACTGCATGATGAGATGTAGACAGTTCTCGTCAACATCCTTTTCGAGGATCTCGAAGAGCTAGTCGACTCTGCCATTCAGATGCCAGGGAAGATTAATCAAGCAAACGACAACCGCAAACGTCGGATGATGCACCAAGCTGGATCCAACAGTCACCAGAAGTACCGTCCCAACTCGTCTGCCGGATATGCCCCGCGGAACAATCGACCCCCAATGTCTCGTCCAAGCTACCCCAACCGTAGCGGAGGAAATGTGAAGTCCGGAGGAAACAACAACAACAGCCATCCTGACAACTCCAACAACTTCAACCGTGCACCGCCCAAGTCGAACAACAACAACAATAACAACAACAACAACACTGCACCTAGAACTAGAAGCAATGTTGTTCTCGTGGCAGCAAAAGACAAGTCTCAGATTACTTGTTTCGAGTGTGGAGTGAAGGGTCACTACTCCAATGAGTGTCCCAAGAAGATTGCCGCCACTGTCAATGTGAATGCCCCAACTCAATAGTAGCATCGTGTTCATCCCGGAAGAAGATTCGCCCCAGGGAACCCTCACAACCTCAACGACCGTCTCTTCCACATGAACGCCGAAGAAGACCAAGAAGCACCAGATGTAGTGCTGGGTATGTTTTCTATCAACTCAGTTTTAGCAAGAATGTTGTTTGATTCCGGAGCATCACACTCATTTGTCACCGAAGAATTTGCATGCACTAGTAAGATTCACCCAACCAACTTGAAGCATGTCATGATAGTGCAAATACCCGGTTCAACTACAAAAGCTAGAAAAATTTGCAAAGCTATACCTATCAGAATACATGGGATAGATTTTTATGTCAATCTAATAATACTTAGAACCAAAGTTTTGGAAGTAGTACTAAGAATGGATTGGATGTCAAAGCATAAAGGATTGATAGACTATGCCAAGAAAGCCATCACCATGACCAGTAGCTCTGGAGTATCAGTAGAGCATATATCTGAAACCTTGCCCCGTCAATGCAAGTGCAACAAGAGTCTAGCCCTACCTACCATAGACCAAGTCAGAGTAGTCTGTGAATACCCCGACGTATTCCCAGATGAATTGCCCGGTATGCCCCCGGATACGGATATTGAGTTCATTATTGAACTAATCCCCGAAACCGGACACATAGCTCAGAGACCCTATAGCATGAACCCATTAGAGTTAGTGGAACTGAAGAAGCAGCTGGATTCTATGTTGGCAACATGCTTGATTCAACCAAGCACATTGCCATGGAGATCGCCCGTGTTATTCGTCGACCAGAAGGATGGAGGCAACAGTTTGTGCACAGATTACAGGAAGCTAAATGACGTCACAATCAAGAACAAGTACCCCTTACCCAAGATACATGAACTATTTGATCAGTTGATTGGTGCTAGAGTGTTCTCTAAGATCGATCTTAGGACCAGTTGTCACCAACATAAGATTCGTGCAACGGATATTCCAAAGACCGCCTTTACTACCCCATATGGATTATACGAGTATACGGTCATGTCTTTTGGATTAACCAATGCCCCTGCTTATTTCATGAATCTCATGAATAAGATCTTTATGAATTTTCTAGATAAGTTTGTCGTTGTGTTTATCAACGATATCCTTATCTACTCCAAGTCAGAAGAAGAGCATGAATAACATCTGAGAATCATCCTTGAAACCCTTAGAGAGCAGCAATTGTATGCCAAGTTCAGAAAATGTGACTTTTGGCTGAAAGAAGTAGGATTCCTAGGACATATTGTGTCTGCCGGAGGAGTCACTATTGATCCCACCAAGATCAAAGATGTTGAAGAATGGGAAGCCCCAACCACTCAAACGCAAGTACGTGCATTTCTCGGATTAGCGGGATATTACCGCAAGTTCGTAAAAGGATTTTCGAGCATCGCAAGACCCATGACCCAATTGTTGAAGAAGGACAAGAAGTTTGAATGGACCAACAAATGTGAAGCAAGTTTCCAAGAGCTCAAGAAGAGATTGATTTCAGCCCCAATATTGATCATGCCAGATATCAAGAAGCCGTTTGATGTGTATTGTGATGCGTCCAAGATTGGTCTCAAATGTGTATTGATGCAAGAAGGCAAAGTCATAGCATATCTATCTCGGCAATTGAAGAAGCATGAGCAGAACTACCCTACCCATGATCTTGAGTTAGCAGCCGTAGTTTTGGCATTGAAGACATGGCATCATTACCTTATGGGTAATTGCTGTGAGATTTACTCAGATCACAAGAGCTTGAAGTATATTTTCACTCAGAAGGAGCTGAATATGAGGCAAAGCAGATGGATAGAGTTAATCAAGGATTATGACCTTGACATTCACAATCACCCCGACAAAGCCAATGTGGCAGCGGATGCTCTTAGCAGATTGCCGTGTAGGTTAAACACCATGATCAAGGAGAATCAACCAAGTTTGTATGAGGAGTTGGAGCAGTTCAGAACTGAGCTAGTTAGCAAAGGATTCTTAGCTAGCATTGAAATTCAACCCACTTTGATCAGTCAGATCAAGGAAGCTCGGAAGGGAAATGAAAGTATCGACGGAATCAAACGTCGTATTGGTACAGGAAAGGTACCTAGATTCACCGAAGACGAAGAAGGAGTTATGTGGTACAAAGGACGTATCTGTGTGCTAGCAGATTCGGAGCTGAAGCAAGTTATCATGCAAGAAGCTCATGATACTCTTTATTCTATCCACCCCGGAGGAGCGAAGATGTATCCGGATTTGAAGGAGCAATTTTGGTGGCACAAGATGAAGACAGAGATCGGAAGCTACATCGCTAAGTGTGATATCCGTCGAAGAGCCAAGGCAGAACATCAGAGGCCCGCAGGACTGTTGCAACAATTGCAGATTCTGGAATGGAAACGGGATTCCGTCGGAATGGACTTTATCACCGGTTTGCCTACTTCTAGTAGGGGAAATGACTCTATCTGGGCCATCGTTGATAGACTATCCAAGGTAGCTCATTTTATACTTGTCAAGACAACCTACCACAGTTTGAAGCTAGCAGAGTTATACATTGCTAGAATCGTCAGTTTGCATGGAACCCCCAAGACCATAGTATTGGATCGAGGAACCCAATTTACCTCGAGATTTTGGTAGAAAGTCCAAAAGGATTGGGAACCAAGTTGAATTTCAGCACAACTTATCACCCGCAAACCGATGGACAGACTGAAAGAGTCATCCAAATCCTAGAGGATATGTTGAGAGCTTGTGTGTTAGAATATGGATCAAAATGGGAAGATTGTCTGCCTTTCGCAGAATTCTCATACACCAACAGTTATCAAACCAGTTTGCAAATGGCACCATTTGAGTTCCTATACGGAAGAAAGTGTCGTACCCCTTTGAATTGGCCGCAAGCAGGAGAGAGTCAGATCTTCAGACCCGACATCCTACGAGAAGCCGAGGAGGAGGTGCACAAAGTCCGTGAGCACCTCAAGACCGCCCAATCCAGACAGAAGAGTTATGCTGACAACAGAAGGAGAGACCTGCCTTTCAATGTCAGAGATTTTATGTATCTCAAAGTTTCGCCATTGAAGGGAACCCAATGTTTTAGTCTGAAAGGGAAGTTAGGCCCTAGATATAATTGGACCCTTCAAGATTCTGAATTGTCGAGGAGAAGTATCGTATCAACTAGAACTACCAAAGGATATGCCAGCCATCCACAATGTGTTCCATATCTCGTTACTTCGCAAATGCTTAGAAGTGCCAGAGAAGACTGGAGTTTTCAAGAACATCGATCACTGAGCCGTTGATATCAACAAGGATCTGACGTATCATGAAGTGCCCATCCGTATCTTGGAGGAAGCTTACAGAACCACCAGGACCCAGAGTATCAAGTTTCTCAAGATTCAATGGAGCAACCATACCGAAGAAGAAGCCACTTAGGAGCGAGAAGATTACATTAGGACTGAGTTCCTAGATCTCTTTAGTTCCTAGTTTTCTTTCTTAAATCTCGGGACGAGATTTTGTTTAAGGGGGAAGGTTTGTAACATCCCAAAACTTTAATCCAAGTTATCAAGATCCAAATCACCCAATTTAGGGTTAACAAAAACTTTTCTCATTTAAATAATTAAGCATGCATATGTGTGTTGCTTAAATAGGAATTGTTTTGAATTGCCATGATTGTTTGTTCTAATGGTTGTAAAATGACTCCAAGATGAATGCCACATCATCTAGATCATTCCCAAGCAAAATCCAAAGAAAAAGAAATAAAAAAGAGTTAATAATGGAAATGGTCACTTTTACCATTTTAATCAACTAGGTCACTTTGGGTGTTCCTAGAACTTAAATTTAAATAGAAACAATGGTGGATCTTTGCACCCCTTGATAGTACAAGTAAAGATGTACCAAGGCCCACTTTGTGATCTTCCAAAAACATTGAAACTCTAAATTTAAAAGACATTTGAAAATGGAACCAAGTGTATGTACCTAGATTCCAGTTTTTCGAAAACCACTCAAATGAACTCAACTTGAAAATCCCAAGCAACCAGAGATGCTCAAGCTTAAGATCAACAACTCCACCAAAATTCATTCAAACATTCCAAAGTTTTCTTCATGTGGCTATTGTGTCGAGCACATTGTGAGCAGAATCAAACTGGCCTAACTAATAGTGTTTTGGATCAAAATTGGTCGAGCCATTTGAGCATCATTAACCATATTTGTCTCCCCTAGTCCCAACCAGGCCATAACAAGCCCACTCCCTAGTCCCTAGCAGAAGTGCCGCGCCACCCCGAGGCCATGATTGCCGGCCTATTGTGCCCAAGCCACAGGAGACCACCAGCCCTTCTCCGCCGCTCCAGGAAGGAAGGCTTGATCACACCGCCGTTCACGGTCCACCCCACGGCCACAGCTAGCCCCTAGACCACCAAGGACAAGACCCGCACTAAGCCTTTGCGTCGCGCCAGCACACGCCAGAGCGCCATCACCAGCAAGGCAGCACACGTCGGACCTCGACCACAGCCTGCACGCGCTGCTCTGCACTGACCACCTCACCCTGTCAGACACGCCCTTTCCCCGCCGCGCGACCCATAGTCGCCGGGAACCACGTCGAGCACCGCCTCTGTCTCTCGGAACACGAGACGCTCCCGACCGTTAGTCACGGCCCCTCGCGTCTCCATTAAGCCTTAGCTGACTGCCAGGGAACCGCCGACCGTCCGCCTACCTTGCCCACGTCGATATCACCTTGTGCCGTCGTCACCGACGAGCTCCGCCCATGCTTCTCTGCCTCCTCGCCGATCCTATATAAGGGAGCCTCCCCAGCACCATTTCTTCACACTCCCACACTCCCCTCTGACCACTGGTCCTTCCCCACCTCTCGCCGTAGCATCTCGAGCAGCCCTCCGCCGGAATTTCACCGGAGATAGCCGTAGTAGAGGAGGAGACGCCCTCGACGATTCCGTCCACCCCCGGAGCTGCCGCAACCTCGCTTGAGCCTGCTGTCATCTCCTTTTTCAAAAGCCCCCATCGCCAAGCTTGCTGGAGCCCTGGTATGCCCCCATAGAACCCCCACAACACCACTAGGTTTCCGTCTCGTCAGCGACGTGTCCGTCGTCGACGATGAACATGAGCCGTAGATTCTAGTTCTAATCCTATGGTGCACGTTGCCCCGTACCGCTTCGCGTTTAAAGAGCCACTGACATGTGGGACCCCCCATCAGCCGTCCTCAGTGTTGCGGAGCGAAACTGGGTCGGCTCATTAGTGTTCCCGCGCTGGCCCTGTAATTCAAATTTAGATTTTTCCTTTTTAGCTAAAACTTAGTTTTGTCCCTTAGTTCAAAATTCATTTCAGAGAGTTTTACATATCCAATTCGAGTGATTCCAATTTAGTTGGAAAGGTAATGAAAATCTCTATCCAAGCCCGTTGGATTTAAATCAATTAGAGTTAGACATCTATCCTAGCAAAATACACAAGACATAAGCTTTCTCACATTCAAACATTTTTCTAAAATCAACCATAATAGCTTTTGAGTTGTTTCCAACTCTCGAAAATCACATTTAACCATACCTATATGTAATAATATTAAGATTTGCATGTAGTGACTTTGGACTAGTACAAAAATAATGCTATATAGGCATTTCTAGTCACTTTAAATCCTTAAATATTAAACTTAAACTTTTAAAATATGATCCAACCTTTAAATCACATTCCCATGTATTAGAATATGTGGTGATGATATGTGTCTGCATGACCCCATATTTTAATTGGAGAATATTAAATCTTAGTTAATTTGAATGAGTAGAAATTACTTTTCTCAAATAAAATAAATGAAACTAGTCATTAAACCTTGTTATGTTTATGATGATACTAGATCATCCAATGTGTGCCTTACTGTGCTAAATAAACTAGTTATGTATTGTTTGGTGATTGTGTATTCCGTATGTATTCATAGACGATAGTACCGAACAAGTCTTCGAGGAGGAGGAGTTCTACCAAGAAGAGGAGGAAGGGAATTTCAACCACTTCACCAACCAAGGCAGGCCATCATTAACAATGCAAGCTAACCCTTGCAAGCAAGATGACCTAAGTAAGATGCATTAGGCATGCTTGGGTTATACCTTTTGATTTATACCTACCCTAAATTTTCTTACAAGCTTTACTTTCTTTACTTTACCAAAGTGCTTTACTTTGTTTATGGATAGCATAAAGAGTATAAAACTTGGCCTATCTAGTTAGAATCAGATGTCATTCTATGGCATGAGATTGATCTTAGCATCCCACATTAGTGAACACTCTTAACTTAGTGATTAGAGCCAAACCAAAAACTTGATCACTTTAGATGGGATTACTTGGTGAAAATTACTTGTGAAAACCTTGGAATGATGAGTCATTATATTGAGATGTTTTGACATGTGTTGAGAAACACCAATGGTTTATGATGATGAAAATGTTGAGGCATGAACCTTAGCCCTTTTAGAAAAACTGATGGTTGGGTTCGGATGCGATACCATTCCAAATTTACCGTACAACCACAATACCTGAATTGGGTAAGGCTTAGCCGGAAGTTTATATGAATTAGTATTAGTTCCCTCGCGGGACAGGTTTGAGCTGAGGCTACCTCTCAATGTTGTCCACCTATGCAGTGCCCAGGATGGCAGATGGCCATGGCTGGGAGGCCAAGCTTATAGGAGAGGTGCTTATACTAGAGTGTGTAAAGGAAAGGTTATGTTTGATTATCTACATACTAAGTATGATGATTCAGGGTTATCCCTGATAGATGTATCGAATTTTGTGGTGAAAGTGTACCACCTCTGCAGAGTGTCAAACTATTCGAATAGCCACGTCCGCGGTTATGGAAAGTTGGAGTGGCCATACTGTTCCATTGTCAGATGTTTTCAAAATGACTTATGAAATGAATTGTGACATGACATGACCACAACATGGTTGTGACTATGACAACTAAGTTCCCACTTAGGTGATTTCAAAACCTTATTTTATCTTTCTTTGTTTCTGAACTCAGCTTAGGTTTCAAACTTGAATTTATAGATAAACTTAGAGCTAGCATTCCTACTAGAACTACCTTACTTGTTAGTGATAGTTTGCGAGTACTTAAAGAGTACTCATGGCTTTTGTCCCTGGCTATTCTCGTGGCCAGACTATGAGGAGGACTACACTGAAGGAGGACAGCAGGACGGCTATGACAACTAGGATCATCTCCCATCGTCAGCATTGCCCGTGACACTGAAGATGGACCCCACCGCTACGCTTATTTATTCCTCTACTTGTTTGTATTAAGACTGGATCATGAGATCCTTTATTTGTGTAAGACCTTATTATGGTTTGTAATGGATGATGTATTGTGATATCCAATCTGTTATGTCTCGCAAAAATGGTAATCCTGGGATTGCGATGTATGGCATAACAGGCATCTGGGATTAAAAATCCGGGTGTTCACAAGTTGGTATCAGAGCCATCCCGACCATAGGAGACCCTAGTTAGAATGGACGTCCGAACAAAAACTTAGTTTCAAAAACAAAGAAGTGAGTATTTATAAAAACTATTTCCTCTCTTATCGTTGGGATTCTTTCTCTCAAAAAAATACATGTTCCTCCAAACTCTTACATTACTACCTAAAATTTGACACACTTGATGACTTCACTAACTTTCTCAGCCTAAATTCTTATAGATGGAATCTCAGTACAGCAAGTTCTACCAGTTGGGCAACGGAGGCCAAATGATCTTCGAGAGGGATCTAGATGCACTGTCTGAGTACTTGGAGCAACCGCATCAGGAATTCCTTGGAGCTCAACTCAATGGACCCCCAGGAGGAGAGTTACAGTGGCTAGTAGTTGCTGATCTTCGAGGCAAGTTAGAGGCCTCTAAATGGACCCCCAGGAGGAGACTTGCAGTGGCTAGTAGTTGCTGATCTTTTTGGCAAGCTCAACTCAATGGACCCCCAGGTCCTGCTGAGTTTTGTGACCGTCTTAATGAAGTGATACTCTTATACATCTTTACCCACCCTTCCTCCGAGCTTTCATGCTTAATAATGTGGTCATATGAGATTCTGAGCAATCATTATTGCTTTGTACCTCAACAAGGACATTTGCGTCATTCTTAGCATGATGGTTAATGTATCACTAAGCAAAGGATGATTGTGCCACCAAGTCCGCTATTCTGGTACACTCTCTTTGGTCAAAGAGTTAGGCTCATGCCGAAGCTCTGAGACTATGTCTTCTTGCCTTACCAAGCAAGTTTCCTCTCAAACTAAGTGACATATCGGTGGTTCGTGATATTCTAAATGTCTACTAGAAGTATCGCCATGTCGCCACATGACCGTGTTTGTCAAGTTTTTGAGCAAGCAAGTTCTCTGAACTGCTCCCTTCTCCAAGGATCCATACTGGATATCCTAAACTAGTTTGTTGAGCTTAAACAACAACCTGGAGAGTTTTAAGACAAAAGTTCTATCCGACTTAGTTCATCATAAAGGGATGTCTAGTTTTCGTTCGTGCTGAAGAAAGATAGTGTTTCCTTCGTGGAAATGTTATCGTTCCCTGCTTTTGATTTGATTTGGGTTATCGTCAAATCAAACTAATTCCTAGGGACTATCCTGATGATGTATTTACTCATGATGTTTCACCTAAGTACATCTTCATGTCCTTTGTTCTGACCAATATTGTTGTTCCGTTCATACACATATGAGTCCATGTTCGTGGAGTATTTGGATAAGTTTGTTATGGAGCCCATCGATGACATTCTTATCTTCTCCATGCTAGAGTAGATTCATATGGAACAATGAGCGGTAATGTTGGAAACTTTTGAGAACTGTCTTTGTGTTATCTCTAAGCATGTGTTCTGGATGTTACAAGTGACCTTCTCCAGTTCACGAGCAATAGTTGAAAGTTGTCGATGTGGATTTTAGAAGAGTTATTCTTAATTCCTCGGGAATCATTTCAAGTCAGTCAAGCATGTGTGAAGTATTCTTGATATGGTAGGTTGATACCTTTCCATCTCGAGAACATCCTCTGAGCACCCTAAGCCACTAACTGATTTGTCGTGGAAGAGAAGAAGTCCTACAAACTTTAGTATCCTCCTAAATGTTTCCCAACAAGGATATATTTGTGTTTTGTTGTAATCAATTCGTGTAGGTGCAATTATCCTTATGATAACTTACCAATGCATGGGTTCCGCAACCTAGCTTATCTTTTGGAGCTTGACAATGTAGCCCATGTCTTGAGAATCTAGTAACCTTACCTTTGTGGTAAATGTTGCAACCTTTCTATTCAAACATGCTGAGTCTGAAGTATCATTCCACCTAACCAGAGCTGAATCTCAAGCAACAACGATGGTTAGTGTTCTTCAATGTTTTGACATAGGTCACTATGTAAATCTCTCAAAATTGATGTAATGGTTAACACAATTAGTCGGAAGACCTATTGCCATATTCTCTTGATTTAGCAATAACAACCACTCTTCATGAGGCTCCTTCTATGATATAATTATAGGAGTTGTGCTTATGGTTTCCTTTGTATCTGAAGTTCGACCTTTACTTGATATTTGGTCTTCAATGTCAAGGAGAACATTTAAAGTAGTGTTGCGAAATGGCTCTCGGTAGATTGTCCAGACTCTTTACGTTGGCAAGCCTCTTGTTGTGCCAAGTAACTGAAGTCTGAGAATGAAGTTTCTTTTTCCTTGTGTCATCAGGAATCTTCTTATTTAATCATCCTGATGGTGTAAAGTGATATCATGATCCTTGGAAAAGATTTTGATAGACCTGGATGAATAAAGAGTTTCCTTTGGTTCCTCTAACATATTCGAAGAGCGACTCGATTTCGTTAATCAATAGTTCCACTTGTTACATGTTCCTTGTGACTCTTATGAGTCCTCTCCACCAAAGCAACCTTTCTGTCTTGGCCTTCTATTGAAGTAAGAGTGATCCTTCTGTATCAAAAGTAATTCAACAGCTTAGTTATCCGTATCTTTGTACCCATGGAATCTCTACTTAAGTCATCTAGTAGAGTTTCACCTCTCGAAGTCTGTGGTCATGTTCTTTCTGTTGTAAGCTTTCCTTTTCAGAAGCTTAAACTCTTCTAAAGTTGTATGGTCTCAATCCTTATGAATACTAGCTATCTAACTCTTTGAAACCATCTCCTTTAGTTCCTCCTTTAACTTGACGTGTTTCATGCTGGTTGGCTCCAGAGATGTTCATGAAACATGTATCCACGAGTTGACCATGAGATACTCTATTTGTGGTTTGTGTCTTCCCCTCTTCTTTAGTGCGTGCAGCTACCTCGAAGAAATAAAGCGCTTCATTCATTCAATAATGGTGGCATGGATCAACCTCTTTGAGAAGATCATCGAAGTTTAGTGTGACCCTGTTCCTTCTATCTTCCTACCTAGGAATCTCGGACGAGATTCTGTTAAGGGACATAGAGCTGTAACACCCTAGTTTTAGTTAATCTTATATTAGGGTTTGTTTACGCATTCATGAGGATCATCCCTTAAAAGTGCATGCAAAAGAAATAAAGTAAAAACCCTAAACCCTAATTTCCTTCACTCTTTTTGAAATGAATTCAAAATGGTTTTTGTATTTTGAAAACTCAAAAACATGTGGAGCCCAAATGGAATAAAGGGGTCCCCAACTATTTCACATGTTTTACAAACCCTCTAGTATTTTTGGCATATTAAAATAGAGAGAAATTTGAAATTACAAAAGGGAAATAGAAACCAGAATGGAAAAAGGTTTTAGAAATAAAAAAATAGAGCAACATCCGCAGCAGGCCAGCCCATTCTCTCCTATCCTCCATCTGCCACGCGCACACAGCTCTCTGCAGCCTGCAGCTAGCCTACGTCGGCCCAGGCCCGAGACCCCTTCGTCTGTCTTCTTCCTCACAACAGGGAAGCTCCTCTCTGTCGCTGGTGTCAACGTCAATATCCGTCGCGACAAGATGCTCGCCCCGCTACCCTGGAGCTGAGGATAAGACTACCCCGAGGCTCTCTCCCGTCCTCATCCTCTCTTGCTCTCCCTAGCAACCTCCCTCTCTCGTTCCTCTCTCACGCCCGAAACCCTAGCACGGCCACTGCGTCGCGCCGCCGTCCCTCACCTCCCCTCGCCATTCTGAGGCCACCACGGTGACTGCCATGCTCTCCTCCGTCGTTTGCCCCGAAGCTTGCAACCAGGAACATACTCAATCGCCGCAATCGAGCCCTCCGTGCTCTTCTTCCCGATGGTCGCCGTCGTCGAATACCACCGCCTCCGACTTCGCCTGACCTCTCCAAGCCCTCCTTGAGCACCACGGTGAGCCATTGAACACGCCAGCACCCTTCCCTGCTCCTCTCACTTCCTGTTTTTGCCTCCTATCGTGCGACACCGAGCTCCGCCGCTGGCCGCTGTTATAGCTCCTCCTTCGGCGACCCAAAAGGGGTGGCACTGCCCTTTTCTGGCTCGTCGTGTCCTCCTGCATCGAACACGCCCAGCCCCACAGTCCCGCGCACCCCGCTCTGCCGTCCCTGCTGTCCACCTGGGATACCACCGCCGGCATGACGTTGTGTCGACGTCATCATGACGCTAGCACGCACGGTTAGCTGGTAAAATCGGTTGTGTGTCCTGTTTTACCGGGTGGCTGCTGACGTGGCCTCGGGCCCATCAATCAGTCACACTAGCTAGGGCCAGCCCATTTGGAAAACATTTTAGCTTCCTGTGTTGATGTCATAATGATGCAGTAAATCCTTTTTAACGGTTTAAATAATTACAGAAATTGAATAAACACTAGAAAATCCATAAGTTATTATTTATAAGTCAGAAAAATGTGTATAACATATCGAAATTTTCATACAAATGAGATCTATCCAATAGACTCATAGTCATGAATTGTTAAGAAACTTACACGAAAAGTTTAATTAGAAGAACAGAATAACCCTTCTCATATGCAGCCGGGTTTTTTCTGAATTAGGGTTTGCACCCCTCGGACCCTATTTAAATTGGCAAAGCATATCTTAGGGTTTCATCTCAATACAATTGAACTTGTCATATTATCATCCTTGCTTGAGCACTACATCGATGCTATGTGTTGATTGTTTCTTTCCTTTCCGGTGTTTTCTGCTTCTTCTCGGTAGACCTTAGAGTGGATGTGAGCAACGAGATCGAGTCCAACATTGAAGACCGAGATCAACACCATCGAAGGTTATCGACGAATGACGCTAAGAAGATAAACCTGAAGTTCTATATTTGAGTATCAACAGGCAAAGGCAAGCAAAACCCCACACAGTAATGCATGTTCCCCTTTTTAGCCTATATTCCCTGATCCACTACTCCTAGCATAACTAAGGTTTGGCTTATGATCTTCGATAGAGCTGTTATATTCGTTTGTGCTTAGCCATGCTTAGTTCTTACCGCTGATCCATCCTATTGATGAATCAGAGCTACAAATGAACCTAGTTGGACAAGATGACGTGGTTTGATCATAGATCTGAGTTAAGCGTGCTAAGGCCTGTATGGGAGGCCACAGTGGGTTGTGGTTTTTGTAGTCCCATACTTGTCACCACTAGGACCTGAGTTCTTGCCTCTAGAACCAAGACGAGCGTACAGCCACACGGGGGCCTGGAAACCCCCTCGACCAACTAACTTGCCTAGTAGATTCCATGAGTCACATAGTTCAGGCGTTCCATTCGACATGTGCATTCTGGTTGTTCTCGAAGGCGGTGGAGGAGGTGCATTCATACAGGTAGGTAAGCGTGGCTGGGAACAAGAGAGGCACGACCTCCGTAATCTTGAACCCTACGCACATCTCCAGGGACCGACTTCGGGACTTGACCCGTTATGGCGGCATCTCCTTAGGGAGTGACTCATGGTCTCGGTGAAAGCAAGGTAAAGGTCATGGTCAACCACTCTCTGCCGGCCTTCCAAGGAAGAGGGCTAATTATCTGGCACTAAGAATCGGTTGGTACATGTGGGTAAAGTTGTACACCCCTGCAGGGTAATAATCTTTTCGAATAGCCTCTCTTGTTCCCGACCACGGTTATGGACGACTTGGGAATGAATTCTAAGATCATAGAGCAGAATAACCTAATCTGTTCCCGGCCACGCTTGGGGTTGCCGGTCATCGATGACTAGAATAACCTCCATAAGATCATCGACGAGTAGCTTGGGGTTCCCAGTCGGCTGCCTGGAATCTATGGATTGGGACGTCATCATTATGCTTCAGGCCTCTTAGGCCATTTTTAAGTTTGCTATACTAATAGCATAATTTGCCTTCTATTGTTTGATGTTTGTGGTCAGTTACCTCTGCTTGTAATACTTTGGTTCTTTGCTCACTTATGAGCTTGCTGTAATAAATTTTGTGTCGTAGGGTCACTGCTGTGTTATAGATTCTCTCTCTATACACTTCTGAGATTTAGGTTAGGCTTATATCAGATAGAGGTCTGGAATTTGTCTAGGCATAATCCCGGGGGTGTCACAGCCCCACTCATGATGTCCAAGTACTCTAGGTCATCTTCTTCTCGAAAAAATAATCCTTAAAAAATCCTAGGTCAATTTGAGTTTGTTTAGGTTCCTGAAAGATAAAAATACACATAACAGGGGATTCTTGTTCTGTAGAGTTATAACCAAAATAAGGGAATCATTGGTAAATCCTGATGAATGTAAAATGCATACATGAACTTTGCACTTTATTACTTGATATTCCAACATATTTGCAACTTATATGATTCTATGATCATGTTTTATAATGATTTTGGGGAATTTCTAATCAATCCCCCTCTTTTGGTTCTAACTCTGTTTGTCAGAAAACGTCTTTTTTTTCATGTTTTGGACTTTCTGGGAGCTTCGGGACTCCAAAAAGGGCAAGCTCAAAGAGCATGGTTTAGAAATTTCGAAACGAATGTTGTGGGATGAAGAGGGAGACCATCAGTCCAACATGCTACCAATGGTAAGGGAAATTGTGGCCACCCCCAAGCCGTGTGTGGCATGCCCGTTCCCTCCTCGAGCCTCGAATATCATCAATTCTTTTTCCAAACAACTTGTCTCGACCTAAAACCTAATATATATACCCCTTTCGGCTATCCTCGACACAGACAGAGGTAGAGATCAAAAACTTAGAAACAGAGAGTTGCTAGAGAAGATCGGAGGGGGAAACGCAGCCGGAATCGCCTACGAAGGCCTCCACCCTCCTCCGGCATGTTCATCATCAACACCTACGGCAACATCTTGTCCATATCCCTACTTTAATATCTTGGCAAACATGATGTGTGAAGCAATATATTATTTTCCCTTGGTCTATTGTGTTTCCATGTCTTTGTTTGAGTAGTAAATTGTTATGGCAAAAGTGAAATAGTTCGTTTATTGGTTGCATATAGTGTTGTTATTTTGTATGATTGTCTTCTTGTACAATATATGTGTGCATGCATATGTTGGGGAATGCATGTAAGGTGATCACCATAGTGTAATGGCGTGGGGAGGACCACGGAGGACAGAAAACCATGGTCCAATCCATAAAGTTACATTAGGAGGGACATATAGCAGGGACCTTAGAGTTTATAGCTATGGTGGGACAATTATGTCCTAATAATTTCTAGGTTTGCTCAGTAAGATGGCCTTAGGATCCATGATAAGATTTGTGTATGCACATTTATTTGGCCACACCTAATTAAGGCTCCATCCTGGAAGAAACAATAAACAACCAAACAAACAAATGAAATAACAATTGCCTAAACATTTACTCCCTTAAAGAAACTTGCTACTTGAGAAAACTTGCCGTCACTCCACTCCACTTCATTAGATAAATTTAACTTGCACTATTTTACTTGTAGTTTCCACTAACACATACTTTATTTATTTTCTACCTATTACCAAAACAAAACACACACTTAGATACTAGGTTTCATAGAAGGAAATATAAGAGGGTTATCGGGATTTAGAGAATATATAGTTTACCTTCAGCTCCTCGTGGGTTCGAGACTCAAATACTTATCGAATTGTACTATGGTGATCCCCTGCACTTGGGGGTTATCAAGATACTTTTCTGGCGCCGTTGATGGGGAGCGTAGCGCTAGGCTTCTATTCTTGCTTGCATTCCTAGTTTATTTCAGTAACTTTTTCTTTTATATAAAACTAAAACCCACAAAAATTAGATGTATCCTTTCCCTAAGATTAACCATGAGATATATGATTTTTATGTCAAATATATATTCTTTTGGGCACTAACCTTTTGGATGCAAGATATAATGTTGAAAGTTCCAAGGAAGGAGATGAAAAAAATCCTAAGTTTGGGTATGTCCATGACACCCCAAGAAGAAGAGGAAAAAGAAGAACAACTGGAGGAAGAATGGAGTAGCGACCCATCTCTTACACCCAACAATGGTAATGAACACATTCTTATTAATGATGATGATCTTTCATTGTCTAGTAGTCCTCTATGTGGAACAATTATGACTAATATATGGGAGGATGAAAGTGATATAATTGAGTTAGATTATCCAATATGCTCATTATATGACTTGTCTTTATATGGTAAATCTATTCAAAACTATGAGATTACATTTGCTTTTGATGCTTGCAACTATTATGAGAGAGGCAGAGATAAGTGCCCTCTTTATATTTCTATGTTACTTAAAATACAAGCTACTTATCATTATATGCATTGGATATCACAACTTTGCTGATATTTATTAACATATAAAATGCCAATGCATAGGAAGAGAGTTAGACTTAAAAGTTACTGTCTATGTGCTTTGTGGTGTGCTCTACATGCTTTCAAATACTATTAAATTTGAGCACACTTGGATATCCATGTAACATGTAAAATAACTTTACATACTGATTTCTAACAATTATTTTAAGATTTTCACTTTTTATAAATTTTGGGAAAGTAAATGAGAAAGATGAGCAATGGAGAAGTTGGGGTCGATCTTGAACATGTGTTGTTCATGCCAATGGAACCATTGCAAAATCTCTATCATTAAAACTTCTCCCATTATAAAAAATAAATAAATAGAGTGTTTATTACTACTATAACATCACCCTTGTATCTTACTTTGTCATCTTTATGCCAAGAATAACCTCTTTTGAGAGGTAAGATGAAACAATTGTAACTTGCTGTCTAGAAAACAGATTCCTGAGCTTCACTGCGAAACATGTTAAAGCTCACAAAAGAGGAATTTTAACCTAAAATTTAACGTCAGAAATATTCAGCTTATTACCCACATTTAATTACTTCAAAGATTTTTGATTTGAGCAACGTAAGTCCCTCTGAAAATTTGATTTTTAGAGACTGTCCAGTTTTTGACAGATTTTATTTCTATTATACATTAGTCTTGTTACCTTTGTTTTGTGCGGTTCCTTTTTATCAACGAGGAATACGAAACCATAGTAACAGTAGCTAATGTTTATTTCATGATATGTCGTTGCTCTACCTATTGGGATTTAATTTGTTTATTAGGGGCTAATCCCCAACATGGTGACGAGGAATACAACATGGTTCTGCTAATCCCCAACATATAAGTGCAAGCATATACAACATAGATGACACAATGGTTCAAGTTTATTAGGGGCAAGAAAATTAAAGTGTGCCATCAAGTTCGTGAGAGCTTTAATCACTAGTTTTCTCATAACAAGTTTAATTCGGAAGGTAGATAAAATCATGAATATACTTGGAATAGCAATTGCTAATAGGTAGGTATGGTGGACTTTTTGGAATAACTTGGTTTTATTTGTAGTTGACACTTGGTTATGGAGATTAGCAAAAGACTGGGAGCGACCAACGAAAAGAGCAATAATAGCCATAATCATGCAAAGCGACAAAACATCATTAACTAAAGCATAAAGTGATATTACAAGTCAAAAACTAAAGGATCATCGAGGCTATGGTGACTTGGGATAGTCATAACATGGTGTGAGCATGCGCGAAGTCAACCCAAATAAAGCATCAAAGGAGAATACCACAATACTATGCTTTAATATTCTAAAACAATGCATGATTCTTTCAAGGTACTAATGTCTACGCACTTCTATTCTTGTAGACAGTTGTTGGGCCTCCAAGTGCAGAGGTTTGTAGAACAGCAGCAAGTTTTTCCTTAAGTGGATCACCCAAGGTTTATCGAACTCAGGGAGGAAGTGGTCAAAGGTATCCCCTCTCAAGAAACCCTGCAGTCAAGATACAAGAAGTCTCTTGTGTCCCCAACACACCCAATACACTTGTCAGGTGTATAGGTGCACTAGTTCGGTGAAGAGATAGTGAAATACAAGTGGTATGGATAATTATAAGTGGTAACAGTGATAGAAGATAGCTTGATGGCATGGAAAAACTGAAATAAAGATGGAAGCAAGCAAACATGTAACATATCTAATAGCAAAAGGTGTATCAATGCTTAGAACAAGGCCTAGGGATCATACTTTCACTAGTGAACACTCTCATATAAATATCTTCTCTTTATGATACTACTCTTAACTACTCTCTGGTTGTACACTCTAATCGACGGTAGGGCTATAACAGCACACCTCAAAGTAAGCCTTTCCCATCTAGAAAACCCCACACTGTCACCTTGAGTACTAGATGAGTCCAACAAACACCACAATTTCATAGAGACATCCAACTCCAAATATAACTCATAACAAGTATTTGTAATCTCTAGCCTAAGTGCCACCATGGTGTGCACGCTGTCACTTTCACACACATGGGGAGAGCAGAGATCTATTAAAGCACTTGAGTAGCAAGGTAGATCTATAGATTACAAGCTCATGATCTCAATAAGATCATGCATAGAGAGAGATGAACACATAGCTACCGGTAGAACCCTTAGCCTCGAGAGAGAACTACTCCCTCCTCATCATGGGAGTCAGCAATGGTGATGGAGATGGTGGTGGAGATCGATGGAGATGGCTCCGGGGGCACTTCCCCATCTCGGCAGGGTGCCGGAACATGGACTTTCTGTCCCCCAAATCTCCCCTTCAGTGGCGGTGACGCAGCGGAACTTTTCGTGGATTTCTGATTGACTATCTAGGGTTTTGGTATCGGGAGGCATCTTATAAGCGAAGAAGCAAGGTCGGTGGGTGGCCAGGGGGCCCACACCATGCCCTAGTGCGGCCTAGGATGGCCCGCGCTAAGGGGTGGTGTGGCCACCCTGTGGCCCCTCTCTGGCTCTCCTTCTAGCTCCGTGAGTCTTCCGGGAAAATAGTAACTTTGGCTTTTGTCCCGTCCAATTCCGAGAATATTTATTTTCTTACTTCCTAGAACCAAAAACAGCAGAAAACAGGCAACTGACACTGTGGCATCTTGTTAAAAGGTAGTTCAAGAAATCATATGAAAAGTACTCCATAGTTGGAACAAAACTCAAGAAAGTAGATAAAACCAAGCATGGAACATCAAAAATTATATATACATTTGCAATGTATCAGGTATATTAAGAAATCTCAATTGTTTATAACATGTCATGCTACAACAAAAATCACTAAGCATAAAGACAAATCAATATCAAGCATGACATGACAAAGCATAGGCCACAGTCAAAAACAAACTCCTCTTACCACTTAAGCATGAACTTTTCCTACTCTTTTCCAATCCAAATAAACCTATTTGAAAACTAATGTATGAAAGAGGGGGTCCAACCAATTTATTCAAGCAAACTAGGAAAACCGAGCAAACGAAAACAAAAACAAAAAACAAAAAATGAAGGCGCTCCAAGAACAACATAACTATGCATGAGACAATAAAAATGAAGTGTTTGGAAGAATCCTAAGACTTTTATTGATGAAGAAGGGGGTGCCTTGGGCATCCCCAAGATTTGACGCTTGTACTTCTTGGATATTTCTTGGGGTTACACGGGTGGAATCCCCAAGCTTGAGCTTGAGTCCATTCTTCATCTCATTACATCATTGTTTCCTTACACCTGAAATTTTTCCTTCATACAAAACTTTACACAATCTTTATTAGGAACATTAGTGTACTCAAGATAATAAGTCTTTGGGTTCAGTTTTAACACCAATAAAACTTCCATTAAAACACAAGATACTGTAGCACTTCCCTCAAAAAGCTCAATTCCCCAAAAAGAACCCAAAAAGGAATCAACAAGAAGCAAATGCAAATAATGGCAGAAATCTGTCAAAACAGACCAGCAGGTAAAAACCAATTTTTTCTAAGACCTTCTGTTGCTCAAATCGAAAAGTGTTGAACTAACGAAAGTTAGATAACAACCTCGGGCAGAATCACAAAAAATCACAGATCAAACTGACATATAGAGATTTTACACAAATTTTTACAGCGAAGCACAAAAATCTGTTTCGGGACAACAACTTTCCCAAGCATTACTTCTCTCTCATTAGAGGTTACTCTTGGCAAAAAAACCAAATAAAAAGGATAAGGAGAGGTTATTACTGAAGCAATAACTTCCAAGACTCAACTAAAACTTTTGGGTTATGTTCCAATAAGTACTTTTCTTTAACGCCTTTAAGTTAGGCATAAGAAGCAAGAAAAATAATGAAGTATTCTCAAATGAAGAAGCATTAAGATTGATAGCAGAAATATCTTCAACAAGGCAAGGTATCTCATCCAAATAAGTTCTAGAGGATCCTCTCTGAATGATCTTGGGTTCACTATTTTCATCAAACAGGTTTTCAGGAATAATCCAATCAAGATTCTTTTCTATGGCTTCATGCATTGCTACAAGTTTAACATGTATTGGTATCTTAATTTCCTCCCCATTAGGTTCGGTTTTGTTCATCTTTTCTAGTGTACCAATAACATTTACACATGATCCTAGCATATTAAAACTTCAAAGACTTTTCTATCTTCCTTGGCAACATCATAGAATTCTTTAAGCAAAGTTTCTAGAATAAAATCTCTCTTTTCAGGGTCCTCAATTTCTTTATGTTTAAGAAACATTACTTGCATTAAGGGGTTAAGGTTAACAAACCTAGCTTCCAATATATGAACTAAAGAAGCTGCAGCAATTTCATAATTTGGAGCAAGTTCTGCAAACGATCTATCCTCAATAACCTCATGCTTACTAACATGATTAAAGAATTCTTCAATATTATCTTTTCCAATTATAGAGCCACTACCTATTAAAAGGTCTTTCAGGGTGAACTTAGGGATCAACATGGTGAGCTAAGAGAGAGGTAGCAACTATAGAAATACTTAATATTTTTGTGTGTTTTTAATAAAGAAAGCAAACCAGTACAACTAATTTTTTGTGTGTTTTTGATAAAAAAATAAGCAAACAAAGCAAAAATAAACTAAGAAAAACAAATAAAACAAAGTAAAGAGATTGGTTATGAGGGAATCCCCTTATGAAGATGTCCTTGACTCCCTGGCAACGGCGCCAGAAAAATAGCTTGATGGCCCAAAATATATCAAGCTCGTTGGGGAACCCCAAGAGGAAGGTACGATGAGCACAACAACAAGTTTTCCCTCAGTTATGAAACCAAGGTTATCGAACCAGTAGGAGCAAGGAAACACCTCCAAGGTGTTGTTTCCAACTTGGAATCCTGCACAACACAACCACATAACTTTGCCCCCAACTTATAGTGAGGTTGTCAATCTCACCGGTTTTACTGAAATCAAAGGATTAAACGTATTGTGTGGAAGATAGTAATATCTTACAAAAAGTAAATAGAAAACAATAAATAGTTGTAGATTGATAGTAAAAGAAAGGACCGGGGTCCATAGTTCACTAGTGGTGATTCTCCTTAAGATAGATGGCATGTTAGGTGAACAAATTACAGCGGGGCAATTGACAAACATCGAGAAAGCATACATGCATATACTAATCATCTTGACTCCTATGAGATTTGATTGGGCATTACAACATTATACATAGACTGTAATCCAACTGCATCTATGACTAATAATCCACCTTCAGGTTATCATCCGAACCCCCTCTAGTATTAAGTTGCAAGCAACGGATAATTGCATTAAGCATTGCATGTAAAGTAAACAATACGATTGTTCTATGAACAAAGGATTGCTGTTTTCTCCCTAGTAGCAACAACATATCTAGTACCTTAGAGGTTTCTGTCACTTCCCTAGATTACTAGAGGCATGAACTCACTATCTAGCATAAATACTCCCGCTCGGAGTTACTAGCATCTACTCGGCCAAGATAGCTACTAACAACGGAGAGCATGCAAGGTCACAAATAACAAAGACATGATAGAATCAATAATCAATCTGAAATAGCATCTCAATATCCATCGGATCCCCGCAAACACAACATGTATGATTATAAATAGATGATCTTGATCATGAACGGAGCTCACAAGGTCTAAACATGGTAGCACAAAGTAGAAGAACCAACCATCTAGCTACTACATGGACCCGTAGTCCAGGGATGAACTACTCACGCATCACACCGGAGGCTTGCATGGTGATGAAGAAGGCCTCCAGGGTGAATTCTCCCCTCCGGTAGGGTGCCGGGAAGAGCTTCAGATCCCTCCTGATCTAGGGATGGAGATGACGGGGCCTACAGACACTTTTGTGGAATTTTGATGGGGTCCTTAGGGTTTGTGTATCGGAGGCATCTTATAGGCAAAAGGGGATGACGATGGGGTGCCCTAGGTGGCCACACCACCCCCTAGTGCGGGCCAGGCCTGTCCGCGCGACCAGGTGGTGTGGCCGGCCTCTGGCCCCTCGCCATCTCGTCTTCTGGCTCCATGCCCCCCTCGGTGAAATATTGACTTTGGATTTTGTCTCGTCCAATTCTGAGAATATTTATTTTATGACTTTCCTGGAACAAAAACAACAGAAAATAGGCAGCTGACACTATGGCATCTTGTTAATAGGTTAGTGCAAGAAAGTGTATAAAAATACCCTGAAGTGTGGACAAAACATAAGAAAGTAGATATAAAACAAGCATGCAACATCAAAAATTACAGATACATTAGCAACGTATCAGCCGGGGAAAAAAGGTTACTGAGCGTGGACGGGTGTCATGCGCGCCATCATACCCCACGTTGCAGGATGGTGGGCCGCGCACGTGGCATTGTCCACCTCTCAGTGTGCGAGGTAAGTACCGTGCTCTTTGCGAGGAATTTTATGGTCGATAATGCTCCGCACACTCCGGGTGGTGGGGCCTGCCGAGAGCCGACGTGGCGCCATGAGACTATGGCGACTGCGAAGTCTCATGGTCGTGGGGCCTATCGAGAGCCGCTGTGGCGTTGTGAGCCCATGCTGGTTGCGGTTTCTGGCGGACATGGGCCCCGCACATTGTCGTCGTGGCACCATGAGCCCAGCCCAGGCGTGGCTTCTCAAGAACGTGGGCCATATTGAGAGACGACGTAGCACCATAAATTCATACCGTCTGTCAACATAGATCGTAGATGATGCAGGTTTGCATGGGAGGAGACATGACCTGACATCATAGAGCGTAGAAGTATGAATAGGCATCCACGGTTTTGTCACGTCCAGATCATACTATGGGCCCGTCCGCGGTTGAATTGACACTGTTATCCCTCGCAGGCTGCAGTTTATCATGGTGGATAGTGCAACTGGTAGTGTAGACTACCATAGGAGTGAATATGCCTACGCTTTTATGACATCGTACTTGTGGTACGCAGTTTTACGTGAGGCCATGCTGCTCTATCATTCACTACTCTTCTTCATTCTCCTTGCGCTGCAGACACCCTGCGTTGTTATTTTGTTCTTCACTTCTTCCTGCTCTAGCTTATGTATAGCGCTCTCCCCGCAGAGCTACTTCTTCTTTTGTGTTCTCTTCTCTCTGCTCTAGTTTCTGGATAGTGCTCTCCTTGCTGGAGCTAATTCCTCTTTGGTATTCTTCACAAATGGTATATCCCTCTTGCATACGGCTCGTGTCTTCCTCCTCCTCTCTTTCTGTACTGACTTTGTCTTTGTTCTTCTATAGGGATCTTTCTATTCTTGACCATAAAGAGATTTTGCATGGTAAGTAAGCTTCACCCCCCTCTATTTTACGCGTCATTTCGATTTTCGGCATTAAGCTTCGTATTTTTTTTTCTTGCATGTTCTACGCCCTAATGTCTGTGCTTAAAACAAAAATAAAGTACGTGTATTTCGTCATCGTTTTGTTTGCTTGCGTTTGTTTGTTCTATGGTGTGTTTTCTATTTCAGCCTCCTCCGACCGAAAGCATCTTCCTTGGACAACTCTTTCTCTGCCGGCGACTTCCAATGGAAGCGATTGTCTTATTTTTGGGTAAAGTAAGGTATGTCGTCTTATTTTCAATGGTCTTGCGCTTTGATATGAGACTTTGGATTTGTGTATCTAATGTTTGTTTATTTATTCTTAGAACTTGCCTATGAATGACAGTGTTTGGAGGCTATTGTGTCTAGACTCTAATTCTTTGATGATCACATCACCAGCATTTTACGCGAGTCAGTCTTTGCTCTTGGTACTTTGTCTCTCCTCTATTCTACCTCAACTTTATTTTTCTCGCTTTCCTGCAATGTTTTTCCGTGATGTGCGCGTACGAACTTATCATTCTATGCTCTATAGGGTCATCTTCTTTTGTTGACACGAAAGATCATGGACAGATCCTAATGGAGGCAATCATCACCGACATCTTACGCGACCCACTCTTCGAACACGGTTCTCCTCATGGTATGTTCCCTTGCATATTTTCTACAAATAGGATTTTTCTCCCATCCTTTCCAATTTCATTTATTTCGTGTGCTTAATAACTCTTATTTTTATGCTATAGGGTCAAATGTTCAGGCCGTTTGTGTTTTATCCGACGATATTGGGAAGCCATTATTGCCTTTGTAGTCCTGACCGCATTATACTTTTATTGTAAAACCATGCTCGCATGGCGTCAACTTTGGCCTGACAATGGAGGAACAACCGCATGCCGTCTTCAGGGAACATGGTACGCCCCCTTGCCACTATTTTATTTGCTTTTATCACTCTTTTTTCATGAAGTTTTCTTATGTCTTTTTTTGCTTTCTCTTTCTATGGTGTTCATATTTTTCTTCTGGACGACTTCTTTCCCTGACCGACTGTGTTCTATGCTCCCCGCCTCCTCTCGATTCTCAGGCGAGCAAAATAAGGAAAACGTCCTAGCCATGGCATGGACGAACCAAAGTAGAGTCCTAGCAGAGGAACTGACGAGTGATGACTGACGAAGCCATCATTAGGTCTATCCATATGTTCAAGTACAATGTCGTCACTGTCCTTGTAGACGTGAAGGAGAATAAGAGGATGCTACTCGCCATCCTTAAGGATGTCTAAGTAATCAAGAGTAGACTTCTAGAGTCAACAACTTAGCACCGTCTAATGGTGTATAGATTAATGTAGTTTGTTTAGGAATGTACTACTCCATATAAATGTGTATCCTCCTTTTATTTTGCAAACTATTTTGCACTCGTGTTTTTGAAATAAAGATACACAGAAATTTGTGTCTTCCTTTTGTTAAGGACGCGAATATAGTCTTGGACATTTGTTGTCTCCAACTAATGATGTATCAATGGAACCATGACCATCTCGTCAAACGATCTGCCAAAAACGTGTGGAATACTAGGACCCATAGCGCATGCACGGCTACGTTAGAGCATGAAATATGACTGGTGTCCTATGTGATCTGTTTAGTAGTAGGCTTGGATGCATGCCTATAGTCCATGTCATCAAATGATCTGCCTAAAACGTGTTAAATACTAAGACCCAGAGTGCACGTATGTACATGTCGTGCTTTTGGAAATTCGTGTGCGACTGTACGTGTTCGATATCCGCGACTTGACCGGTACAAGATCTCACCCTTACATCTTTTTCCTTGAACTGTATGTGTTTCGTCTATTACATGTTTAGTCCATCTCGATAACTTGGCGTCCTTTCACTCGGCTTATAAACCACAGGTCGCGTCTCGAGTTACTAACTAGAGCTCAAAATTAATACTTGGTCCATGCCAAGTTAGCTGTCTCAGCTTTGTCTACATTCCAACATATGTAGAATGCAACCGAAGTTGAGACGGCTAAATTGGTATTGAGCTAGTATTGATTCCATTAAGCCTAACAACCACTCAAACTTTAATGTAAAATGACAAGAACATGTATATTGATAATATATAGATGTAGTCGCTCTACACACACCACCTGGCCGAAGTTGAGTCACTTAAACTGGTACGGAGCGAGTATCTATGCCACTTACTTAAGCCTAATAGCCTCTCCACTTTAATGTAAAACAACGAGAATATGTATACTGATGATATATAGCCGTACTCGTCCTGCAAACACCACCTTGCCCATAGATCCGATCAGCTACTGCAATAATCGACATTCTCTCTTACAGCCGCGACCCGGGAGGCGCATGGAGGAGTCTGGTTTGTAATATATGATCAATCTTATTCATAAAACGTCCGACTTATCACCTCATGCATACACATTTAGCTAGTGAAAGTTACAAGTCTTCTCTTCCGGTGAAAACTAGAAATCTTCTGCTACTGTTTATTTTGTTGTTTACTATTTTGTTTCAAGTGCTACAATCCCTAATTTCCTTTTGCGAATATTGATACACATATGTGGTTGAGAGTAATGTCTCAATTGTAAAGTCTTATTGACATTCTTGTGTTCCCCTTGTGTCAATGATCATTTGCACTTGAGGGCCATCAGGTGGGGGGGGGCAGTGGGGATCACCCAAAGCATACATGGCATATGTAACACCCTACTTTCAATAATCCTGATTACTTGTCTAGAATGCAAAAATCAGGGGGAACAATTTTTTGTCTTGTTTAGTGATGAAGTGTTTGCTTGCTTGTTTGTTTGTGTTTATGCATCTAATTGTGCAGTAGATGATACACTCCTCTACCTTCCCCTCAGCTTACAAAAGATACTTAACAAAACTGTCTTGGCCTATTTTACATATTATAAAATGTTCTGGCATTTTAAACCTAAGCCATGATGTCCTTACAACAACAATTATTTTCCTATCTTCTATTAACAAAATTATGGAGATCTATATGATATAATCTCCTTATGTTTTCAAGACAGAACTTCCAAATAATCTTACCTCTAGCTTTTCCAAAACTTTTCATAAAGCTTTTGGATCTAATCTTAGTAGAAGTACCAAGGACCCTTACCTTATTCAAACTCCACCCTTTTCAAAATCCCCCTCATTACCTCAAGCTAAGCTTGATGGTAACCCTCGTAGTAGTTTGTTTTACTGGTAAGATGAATTGCCTTGATCTGCTGTTGTGTTGCTTGCTTAGGAGATTAGAATGAGCCACCCTAGGAGCTCATCCTATAGTATCAAGCTAACTCAACAATACAAACCCAATGCAAGTTTCCCAATCTTGCTCTAATATATAGTCACTAAAGTAACCATATAATCCCTTAACCAGATCAATTCAGAGTTATGCCTTTCTAATTGTTCCCAACTCAATTAAAACCAACTACAAGCATGGATCCCTTCTATTCAATTTAGACTTCAACCTCATCCACTTGAGGATGAGTTTGGAACCTTGCAACCCCTCAAAACATTAACCCTTATATCCTAGTCAAAAACCCGAAAACTGCCATATTTGACCAAGTCTGAAAAAGGTTATCAACATCTCATATTCGAGTATCTCCCTTTCTCAACCCTTGTGCATTTTTGGTAATGCACTTGAAACATGTTGTAAAAAATCATAAGGAATTCTAAATACCACTCTTTCCATTCACTAAATAATCCTCTGATCCACTTGTTGTTGATGGTTTTATAGGCAAGAAAATAATCGTTTCTGCAAATCTTACCAACATGCCTATTTTGGCAGAAGGTCACATCTCCATGTTACCTCCTTTTGAACAACTATTTGCATGAATGTGCTCTACTCATGAATTTATATCCACCCGTGCTTCACTTGTTTCCATTCTATCTTTGTACTTCTAAAACCCACAAGGTTTTGTAGGCTAAATAATAATCTGCTTTGACACCCTTATTTTTAGCAAAGTTTGGAATCAATTCTTGGAGAACCTAATCATGATCAACACCAAACCTATGTACCATGGTTATCTACATCCCTTGGTATATCTATCCGTATAGCCCATGACCCAAGGGAATATCTGAGCTCCGAAATCTAACAAGGTTTTGAAGGTATAAAAATATAGTGCCCAAGAACCTTTATCTCTTGTTTTATTCCAAAATCAATTTTGATTTCCAAAATACAATGTGGAAAATGATAGATAGACCATGTGGAAATCATCTACCTTGCATATAAAAATTTAGCAAATGTTTTCCATAATTATTTTCTTTTACAATATCATCAAAACTCCCTCTATAAAAGAAAGTTCGTTTTTCTCCAAAACACTTCTCTAAATTTAGGAACATTTGAGTCCTATATATTATACCCTATATTACTACTTCAAAAATAAATATTTTTGAAGAGTTTTATTATTTCTTTTTGCTCTTTTTCTTAAATGGCAGAAATGAGAAAATAAATGTTTTAAATAGTTTTACCTCTCAATAAATCTTGGGAAAATTCTCCAATGTGTGATATGGTATTTAGGATCATCTCACACCAAATACCACCTTCTTTGATTAAAGTTTTTCAAATGAATTGAATAAAACATATTCAACACTATTTGGAAAATTGATATAAAAATGATCTAAATTCAGTTGATAAATCCCAAATAATTCTTGGAGGTGTATCCGGACCCTATCTAGCTACAATACCATTGCCCCATCTTGGAAAGATAAAAAATTAATACTTCTATTCATGATCATCAATATAATTTTTTTTGACATTTTACAAAACTAGGAGCTAAACTCTCTTTCAACCATCACTAATCATCATCTTTGATCACCACAAGACTAGGTCACCCTCTAGTCGAGCTACACTGTATCATTCCACTATAGGACCCCTCTCCCTCTTGTATCTTATACTTGGAACTAGGGGAGACAAAACAAAACACCAAATCATGCCCATTAAAAAACTCTTGGAGCAGCAACCCACTCCTCCTCTGAACCTCTGCTCGACTCAGAGCCACACACTCCCATCTCCACCGCCCTGGTTGTCCAACCATAGCCCTACCCTCTCCTCCCTTGATATTGTGGACATTGTCCACCATACACCCCTCCTATTGGGTACTTAATCCCTAGACCACCCACCTACCCGTTCCCTGGCTCATTTGTTTACTCCACCTCCCTACTCTCCTCCTCTACCAGCCCCATCCCTCTATTCCCCTATGCATCCGAGAAGACCTCCTTAGAATGATGAGCCAGCCCGCCGGCTACATGAAGGCACCCCTGGACAATCCCCGATGATCACTTGAGCTACACCCACCACATACATGCAGACGGCCAAGATCTGAAGCAAAGCCAGCCGTTCCGCCAATATCCGACGTCATCGTCGTGCACCGCGTCGACCTACAACATCCCTGGAGACTCTCCTAGGGTTTTTGCCACCTCCCTGCATTCTAAGAAGGACAATGACGTGCGACTATTCATCACCACTTAATCAGACGACTGGCAGCAGCTGATACCGCTTTGGCCCCTGCTGCCGCTTAGAGGCATGCTCCACCTACCTTGTTTGAATCTCGGCCTCCCACCCATGAGGAAAGTGACACTACAAGAAATGTTTCCTTTCGCAACAACTTTGCCCGATGGTTGTTATAGAAGGTGTAACATCCCAATTTCAGCAACCCTGGTTAGTTGTCCAGAATGCAAAAATCAGGGGGAGCAAAAACTTTTTCTTGTTCATGGGTGCAGTGTTTGCTTGTTGTTTGTTTGTACTTGTATGTGAGTGTATGCCATATGCTACTCCTTACCTCACCATAGGTTGACAAAAGCTATTTACCAAAACTATCCTGGCTCATTTCACATATTCTCAAATGTTCTGGCATTTCAAAACATGAGCCAAGATGCTTATGTAACAAAAACTATTTTTGTAGCTTCTACTGACAAAACTATGGAGATATATATAATATAACATCCTTATGTTTTCAAGACAGAACCCTCTACTAATCTTATCTCTAGTCTTCCCAAAACACCTGTGTTAAGCTTTTGAATTCTACTCTTGGTAGAGGTACCAAAGACTCTCATCTTACTAAAAAATCCAAGCTCTTAAAAATGCCCCCAACCTTACCTCAAGCTAAGCTTGATGGTAACCCTAGTAGTGGACTTGCTTAGTTTATAAGATGAGTTGCCTTGATCTGTTGTTTGACTTGTTTGCTTACGAAGTAGTATGAGCTGCTCTAGGAGCTCATCACTAGGATCAAGAGGTCTACAAATCCCCACAACCCAAGCAAGGAAACAAAGCAAGATCAAATCACTAGATACTAGGTGATCATCTAAAGCCCTTAACCAGATCAATTTTGAAGATTTCCATTCTAGAAGCTTCCAAGTCCATGAAGACCAATATCAAGAATGGATCCCTTCTACTAAATCTACACTTCAACATCATCCACTTGATGATGCTTTGGTACCTTGAAACCCCTCCAAAAACATTCCCTCTCATACTCTAGTCAAACTCCTCAAAACTGCCAAATTTGACTAAGTCTGGAAATTGTACCAACATCACCTTTTTGAATGCCTCCCTTTCTCAACGCTTGTGCATTTTTGGTAATGCACTTGAACCATCTTGTTAACCATACTAAGTACTACTAAGGCCCTCTCTTTCCTTTGGTTAGATCATCCTCCAACCCACCTGTACTTGATGATTTTGCAGGCAAGAAAATAACATTTCCTGCAAATCTAGTCATCATGCCTACTTTGACAGAAGCTCACACCATCATCCAACCTTCTAGGGACCAACTCTCTGCATGGTTCTTATCTACTCATACAGGTCTATCAAAATCAACTTCACTTGTTCCAAGTGGATCTCTGTGCTTCTTAAACCCACTTGGTTTATAAGGCATCATGACCCAACTAGTATGGCAGCCTTAATTTCAACAAAGTTTGCCATCACCTCTAGACCATCTCTGATGTAACAAATCCAAACTCCCTCTGCCATGATCATTTATATGAATTGGTCTAACTAATCATCTATCCCTTGCATCAAGGTGAGCTCTGAGCTCCAAGATCTAACAAGGTTTTGGTGGTATAAAAATAACACCTCCCTAGATCCACAACTCCTTGTTCTTCATCTTATTCAAGGTTGATTTCCATTTACCAAGGTTGCAAATGCTTGCTACACCTTTTCTACATCATCTACCCTGATCATCTAGATTTCTAAAAAATTACCCATAATTATTATACCTCCAAACCTATTAAATTCCTTTAATAGATAAATTCTCAAAACCCCTTTCCCAATGGAAAGTTTGGTTTTTGTCAAAACACTTCCCCAAACTTTTGCTCATGTGAGTTCCAAATATCATACCCCATCTTCCCAATACAAAAATAAATATTTTTGAGAAGCTTTATTAATTCTTGTTGCCTATTTTCTTAAATGGCAGAAATGGAATAATAGTTGTCTTAAATACTTTTAAGCCACAATAAATCTTGGGAAATTTCCCCTAGGTGTGCATACACATTTGGGACCATCTCAAACCAAAAACCAACCTTGTCTAATGTAAAAATATCAAATGATCTTCTAGAAACCACTTCTGCCCTTTTTGAATAAATGGATTTATGAGGACTAAAACCCCTTATAAAAATCCCTAATAAATCCTAGGAGTCTACCTTGACCTCATATACCTACCAGTACCATCTCCCCACTCTGTCCTATGCAAAATTTTGAACTTCCTTCACAACCACCTATTTACTCAAATTAGCAAACCTAGCTAGTATTGAGTTAAAACCATATCAAACCACCACCAATCTTGCAAAGCAATGCACCACATCATCCACCCCTCCTCTGGTCGACCAGCACTGTAGCTAAGCTACTGTAGCGCTGCCATCTTGGGCCCATGTGCTTGTATGAGAGAGGGAGAGGCTTATCTGGCAAAAGATCTTGTACATTAAAAGTTGCCACAGCCAACCACTGCCCCTCTCTGCTCCTACACGACCCAAATCCCACTCTTATCCCTCCCCACCGCCCTCTAGGCCAATCCCTGGCCAGCTCTATCTCTTCCCCATGTCCAAAGTGGACATTTCTACCATCTAGCTCTCCTCCTCGGTTTATAAGCCAGCAGGCCACCCAAGCACTCCCCTGCCCCGCATTTGCTCCCTCTCCTCCTCACTTACCTCCCCCAGTACGCCCTCTTCCTCCCCTGCTCTGTGCTGCCTAGGAGAAGAAGGAGGAGAACTCTCAGACTCCTCAAGAAATCGAGCTAGGAGCTCTCATCTCAGCTCCTCTCCTCCTGCATGTCCCTCTCCCGGCACCTCCTCGCTCTCCTGCAGCTAACCCGCCTCTTTTTGTCGACATGCAGCAACCCCTGAAGGATCTCTGGCGAGCCCCGGCGAGCTCCGCTCGGTCTCCGTCGCGCGAGCCCCTTCCTAGGCATGAACCTGACCGTGCCGCCCCTCGATCTGCTCGCCGTCAAGCACCACTTCACCTCCAGCGCTCCCCGTCACCTCCCGAGCCCTCTGGTAAGCTCCCCGCCGCCACCCGAGCCAGCTAGGGTTTTAGCTTGCTGGTGCCGTCGTGAGGTGGACGACGAACGCAGGTCGTCCATCATGACTAGATCCAACAGCCACGACTTGCCGATACCGCTTTGACACCCGTTCGCCGCTGACTGGCGGGCCCCGCCAGTCAGGTTCGAACCCTCCCCTCCCGCGTGCGGCATCTCCCCACCTAGGCCGAATCCACCTGCGCGGCCCACTTCCCTCCTGAACTCCAGCCCAATAACCCCTCTGCTTTATTCTTTTTCCCCTGGTCTACTAGAGTTGCTGTTTGGTTTAGATTTGAACAAAAATGTAAAAAGATGATTTTGACCAGATCCAAAATCTTGGTGGTACCTACCTATTTTGTCTAACCGAATATACCTTTGGTTATCCTAGACTAGGTTTAGTTTATCCATGATAAATCAGTTTCTAAAAAGTACCTTGTCACGTAAATAAATTCCTTAGTGATATCTACTGGAAGATATTTGATATACCTGTCACCTAGCATAGGCCATATGCCAAGGTGAACAGTAGTGTGTATTTAGCAAAAATAACAAAAACAGCCTTTATCCGCCTTGGGTAAATTCTCTAGGTTAAACCAAATGTGGTATTGACCTGATTCTACCTTCCAGTACACAATCACCAAACAATACTTAACTAGGCTAAGTAGCATTCTAAGACACATATTTGATGATCTATTACCATCACAAGCATCACAAGTTTAATTCAATGGTTTCATCCTTTTTATTTTAGAAAAGTAATTTCTACTCATTGAAAAATTAACTAAAATTTAATATTCACCACCTAAAATATGGGATCATGTTGACACATGTCATCACCACATATTCTAACATGGGGAAATGAGATTTAAAGGTTGGATCAATATTACTTTGGTTTAAGTTCATTATTTAATGATTTAAAGTGACTAGAAATGCCTATATAGCATTATTTTGGTACTAGTCCAAAGTCACTGCATGTAAACCTTAATATTATTACATATTTAGATAGATATGATGAAATGTTATTTTGAGAGCTGGAATCAACTCAAAAGCTAAATTGGTTGATTTTATAAAAATGTTGCAAGGTGCAAAAGCTTCTGTTTATTATTTTAATTAGGAGAGATCCATAACTCTAATAGAATTAAATCCAACGGGCTTGGATAGATCATCTTAATATCTTTCAGACAAAACTAGTTTAATGCAATTTGGATTTGTAAAACTCTCAGAATTGAATTTTAAACTAGTGGACAGAAACTAGATCTAACTTAAAAAGAAAAATCAAATTTTGAATGGTTGGGATAGCGCGGGAAAGAACTTGGGTCGGCCCAGTGGCGCTCCGCGGTGCGGGGCTCAGCTGACAGGGGGTCCCGCCTATCAGTGGGTCTTAACACGTGAAACGGTACGCGTGCTGTGGGCCGTAGGATTAGAAGGGGGATCTACGGCTGAGGGTCGTCGTCGACGACGAACAGGTCGCCGGCGAGCTCGAACCCTAGCGGCTCAGTGGGGGTCTGCTAGGGACGTATCAGGGCTCCAGCGACGACGGCGAGGCGGGCAAATGAACTGGGAGACGACGGCGAGCTCTGGGACGGTCGAGGTAGCTCTAGGGGTGGTCGCAATCAGCGGCGCCCTTCTCCTCTAGAGGCGGTGGCTCCGGCTCCAATTCCGGCGAGCTGCTGCTCCCCTTGCTCCAGCTAATGGTGTGGGACGGTTAGTGAGAGGTGGGGAGTGAGTGGGTGTGGAGAAAGGAGGCTGGGGAGGCCGGTTTATATAGGCCCGACGGTGAGACCGAAGGGTATGGGCAGGCGACTCCGGCGACAAGGCTACGGGTGGATAGGGACGGTGGACTGCGGGTGGCGATTGACAGGCGATCTCCTGGTGGTGCTCTAGGAAGTGAATGCTGGCGTCGGGGCGGTGGTATGCAATCTGGGCGAGGTGGCGCTCTGAGCGGTAGAGGCAGCGGTGTCCACAGCGAACGGTGGCTGTGAGGCTTTGAGCGCCCAGCGGGGGTGTTTGGGGTGTTCCCCAGGTCGTGGCGGAGCGGTGGGCGCGGACTATGGCAAAGGGGTGGTTTGTGCACACGGGGACAGAGCGTGCTCTGCGGGCGGCGTCGGCATGGTCGACCAGCTCCGGGCACGGCAGTTTCTGGCCGTTCCTGTCTTTGGCTCTGTCCTATGGCTTGTTGGACGGTGCCAGTGGACCACTGGCGACGTGCTAGACATGGCGAGCGAGGCTGGAGAGGTCTGAAGTGGCGAGTGCACGGTCGGCCGGCGAGGAGTGGCTCGGCATGGCAATGCAGTGCAACTAGGAGGTAGGGGATGTGCTGGTGTGGGTCTGGGGTGGCTTGAGGGAGACAAAGATGATCAAAGCACTTCAATTTGCTAGACAAAAATCAACCCAAAACAGTAATAGTTAGGCCACTTTGATCTTGCTCACCAATGTTTGATGAAATGGCTGAAAGAGAAAAAAATTTGAATTTTGAGATCAAATTTTTTGAGTGATCTCCACTGGTGCTAGGTAGTTTCTGGTTGCAAGGGTTTTGGAAGTTGAGCTCAAATAGGTGGTTTTTGAAATAGGGGTGATCTATGCATATGCATTGGATTTAATTTTCAAATGCCATTTAAAATAAGTAAAAGAATGTTTTTAGCAGATCAAAAGGTGGGCATTGGTACCTCATTAGGTGTACTAGCAAGGGGTACAAAGATCATGAATTGTTTCTGTTAAGAAATGAGTGCTAGGAACACTCAAAGTAGTGTAGTGGATTAAAATGGGCAAAATGACCATTCCTCCTTTTTAATTGTTTTCATTTGATTTTCTTTAGGAAAAGTTTAGGAATGATGTAGATGATGTTTAAATTACCTAAGAAACATTTTAAAAGAAAAGAATCACAAAACCAAGGCAATTCAAATCAATCCCTATTTTAAATGCACATACACATGAATGCTTTCATTTTTAATTTGGAAAAGTTTTTTGTTAACCCCAAATTTGATGATTTAGATATTGATAAGCTTGGATTGAAGTTTTGGGATGTTACAAACCTTCCCGCCTTAAACAAAATCTCGTCCCGAGATTAACAAAGAAAACTAGGAACTAAAGATATTTGGGAACTCTGTCCTAATGTAATCTTCGCGCTCCCAAGTGGCTTCCTCCTCGGTGTGGTTGCTCCACTGAATCTTGAGAAACTTGATACTCCTGGTCCTGGTGGTTCGGTAGGCTTCTTCTGAGATACGGATGGGTACTTCTCTATCGGTCAGGTCCTTGTTGATTTCCACAGCTCTGTGATCGATGTTCTTGAAAACTTCAGTCTTCTCGGGCACTTCCAAACATTTGCGAAGTAACGAGATATGGAACACATTGTGGATGGCTGACATCTCTTCAGGTAGTTCCAGTTGATATGATACTTCTCCTTGACGGTTCAGAATCTTGAAAGGTCCGATATATCTGGGGGCTAACTTTCCCTTCAGACTAAAGCATTGAGTTCCCTTTAATGGTGAAACCTTGAGATATACAAAATCGCCGACATTGAAAGTTAGGTCTCTCCTTCTTTTATTAGCATAACTCTTCTGTCTGGATTGGGCGGTCTTGAGGTGCTCACGGACTTTGTGAACTTTTTTCTTCTGCTTCCCGAAGGATGTCGAGTCTGAAGATCTAACTCTCTCCTACTTGCGACCAATTCAAAGGGGTACGACACTTTCTTCCGTATAGGAATTCAAATGGTGCCATCTGCAAACTAGCTTGATAACTGTTGTTATATGAGAATTCTGCGAAAGGCAGGCAGTCTTCCCATTTTGATCCATATTACAACACACAAGCTCTAAGCATATCCTCTACGATCTGGTTGACTCTCTTAGTCTGGCCATCTGTTTGCGGGTGATACGCTGTGCTGAAGTTCAACTTGGTTCCTAATCCTTCTTGGACTTTTGGCCAAACTCTTGAGGTAAACTGGGTTCCTCGATCTGATACGATGGTCTTGGGGGTTTCATGCAGACTAATAGTCCTAGCAATGTATAGCTCTGCTAACTTTGTACTCTGGTAAGTTGTCTTGATAGGTATAAAGTGGGCTACCTTGGACAGTCTATCAACTATGACCTAGATTCAGTCATTCCCGCTACTAGAAGTAGGTAAACCGGTGATAAAGTCCATTGCGACGGAATCCCATTTCCATTCTAGAATCCACAATGGTTGTAACAGTCCTGCAGGTCTCTGATGTTCTGCTTTGACTCTTTGACAGATGTTGCATTTGGCGATGTAGTTTCCGATCTCTCTCTTCATCTTGTGCCACCAAAATTGCTCTTTCAAATCCTGATACATCTTTGTTCCTCCGGGATGGATAGAATAAAGAGTATCATGAGCTTCCTTCATGAGAACTTCCTTTAGCTCTGAATCTGCTGGCACACAGATACGTCCTCTGTACCACAATACTCCTTCTTCATCTTCAGTGAAACCAAGTACCTTTCCAGTACCAATATGATGTTTGATTCCGTCGATACTTTCATTCCCCTTCTGGGCTTCCTTGATTTGGCTAATCAAAGTGGGTTGAAGTTCAATGCTAGCTAAGAATCCTTTGCTAACTAATTCGGTCCTGAATTTCTCCAACTCTTCATACAAACTTGGTTTCTTCTCCTTGATCATGGTGTTTAGCCTACACGGCAATCTGCTAAGTGCATCCGCTACCACATTGGCTTTGCCGGGATGATAATGAATGTCAAGGTCATAATCCTTGATTAACTCTATCCATCTTCTTTGCCTCATATTCAGCTCCTTCTGAGTGAAGATATATTTGAAGCTCTTGTGATCTGAGTAAATCTCACATCGATTACCCATCAAATAATGACGCCACGTCTTCAATGCTAGAACCACAGCTGCTAGCTCAAGATCATGGGTCGGATAGTTCTGCTCATGCTGCTTCAGTTGTCGAGACAGATACGTGATGACTATGCCTTCTTGCATCAATACACATCCTAGACCAATCTTGGATGCGTCACAATACACATCAAATGGCTTCTTGATATCAGGCATGACCAATATTGGGGCTGATATCAATCTCTTCTTCAGCTCCTGAAAACTGGCTTCACATTTGTCTGTCCATTCAAACTTCCTGTCCTTCTTCAACAATTGGGTCATGGGTCGGGCGATGCTCGAGAATCCTTCTATGAACTTGCGGTAATATCCCGCTAATCCGAGAAATGCACGGACTTGGGTTTGAGTGGTTGGGGCTTCCCATTCTTCGACATCTTTGATCTTGGCGGGATCAACAGAGACTCCTCCGCCAGACACGATATGTCCTAGGAATCCTACTTCCTTCAGCCAAAACTCACAGTTGCTGAACTTGGCATATAGCTGATGCTCTCTCAGGGTTTCTAGGATAACTCTCTGATGTTGCTCATGCTCTTCTTCTGACTTGGAGTAGATAAGGATGTCGTTGATAAACACAACTACAAACTTATCTAGGAAATTCATAAAGATCTTATTCATGAGATTCATGAAATAAGCAGGGGCATTGGTTAATCCAAAAGACATAACCGTATACTCGTATAAACCATAGCGAGTAGTAAAGGCGGTCTTCGGAATATCCGTTGCACGAATCTTAAGTTGGTGATAACCAGTCCTAAGATCAATCTTTGAGAATACCTGAGCTCTGGTCAACTGATCAAATAGATCCTATATCTTTGGCAAAGGGTACTTGTTCTTGATGGTGACATCATTCAACTTTCTGTAATTTGTGCATAGACGGTTGCCTCCATCTTTCTTGTCGACGAATAACACTGGGGATCTCTATGGCGATGTGCTTGGTTGAATCAAGCCTTTCTCTAACATGGCATCCAACTGCTTCTTCAGTTCCACTAACTCTGAGGGGTTCATGCTATAGGGTCTCTGGGCTATATGTCCGGTTCCGGGGATTAGTTCGATAATGAACTCAATATCCCAATTCGGCGGCATACCTGGCAATTCATCTAGGAATACGTTGGGGTATTCACAGACTACTCTGACTTGGTCTATGGTGGGCAGGGCTACACTCTTGTTGCACTTGAATTGACGGGGTAAGGTTTCAGAGTTATGCTCTACTGTGACTCCAGAACTACTGGTCATGGTGATGGATTTCTTAGCACAGTCTATCAATACTTTATGCCTTGACATCTAGTCCATACCTAGTACTACTTCCAATCCTTTGGTTCCAAGTACAATTAGGTTGGCATAAAAATCTATCCCATGTATTCTGATAGGTACAGCTTTGCAAATTTTTCTAGCTTTGGTTGTTGAACCGGGGATTTGAACTATCATGACATGGTTCAGGTTGGTTGGACGAATCTTACTAGTCCATGCAAATTCTTCGGTGACAAATGAATGCGATGCTCCCGAATCAAACAATACTCTTGCTAAAACTGAGTTGACAGAAAACATACCCAACACTACATCTAGCGCTTCCTGGGCTTCTTCTGCGTTCATGTGGAAGAGATGGCCATTGCGGTTGTGAGGGTTCCCTGGGGCAAATCTCCTTCCTGGCTGAACACGACGCTGCTGCTGACCCGGGGCATTCACATTGGCATTGGCTGTAGTCTTCTTGGGACACTCATTGGAGTAGTGACCCTTCACTCCACACTCAAAACAAGTGATCTGGGACTTGTCCTTGACTGGGACAGGCACAACATTGCTGCCAGTTCTGGGTGCAGTTGTGTTGTTGTTGTTGCTGTTGTTCTTCGGAGGTGCATGGTTGAAATTGTTGGCATTACCGGAGTTGTGATTGTTTCCTCCGGACTTCACATTGCCTCTGCTACGGTTGGGGTAGCTTGGGCGAGACATTGGGGGTCGGTTGTTCCTTGGTGCATATCCTGGTGAAGGGTTGGGACGGTACTTCTGGTGACTATTGGATCCAGACTGCTGCATCATACGACGCTTGCGGTTGTCGTTTGCCTGATTAATCTTCCCTTCTATCTGAATGGCAGAGTCGACTAGCTCTTCGAGATCCTGGAAACGGATGTTGACGAGCACAGTCTGCATCTCATCATGCAGTCTGTTCAAGAATATCTCCTTCTTCTTGGCCTCCGTGTTGATCTCATCAGGTGCATATCTGGCAAGTGACAGGAATCTGTCACGGTACTCCACCACAACCATCCTTCCTTGCTTTAATTCGTGGAACTCATCTCTCATTCTGTTGATTAGACCTTGTGGCACGTGGGTTGAGCTGAACTTGATTTTGAATGCTTCCCATGTCATCACTTGACCATGGTTCATATTGCGGATGCTATTCCACCAAGCTCTTGCATCTCCTGCCAGATAGTGGGTGGCGAAGAGAACTTTCTCATTTTCATCAACTCTGGCAACTTCTAAGTTGTTTTCCATGGTCTGTCCCAGCCATCAGCATCTAATGGGTTTTCAGATTGGTTGAAGATTGGGGGATTGGTGTTCTGAAAGTTTTTGAGTTTGGATCCCTGGTGATCCTGATTTCCGTGCCGTTGGTTCTTGAGGGCCATCTGGGTGATCTGTTGAAGTTGCTAAGTTGGCTTGACGTTCTGCCCTGCTTGCTTCAGGGTCGGCTATGAGATTCTGCAAGATCTGCATCATTGGGTCTTGTGACGAGCTGCTCCCTCCTTGGTTCCCACGAGTCATTTGAAGATTGAGAAGGATATAGAGGTAAGACGGAAATTCTAAGGTTCATGGTTTTGGGTTTTCAAAGCTAAAACTTTGAGTTAGACTTAGGTTTTTCAACTAACTTCATTTTCATTCATGCAAGCAAGCACACGATACAACACACACCACAACAATCAAAGGGAAAACAGATGGTTTGAAGAACCATTCTGTAAGCTACGATACAGTGAGATCGATACATCTCATGCTACGACAGTGCTCTAGTGCATCTACTCATCATCGATGGAGTCAGAGTCATCATCATCAGTGTAGAAGTCCACGGTATCCTCCTCCAGAAAGTCATCATCACTGCTGAGGTAAGAATCCATGTCTCCCTGGATGTCTTCACTCTCTTCTTCTTCTTCCTTTGCTGCAAGCTGAGCTTCCTGCTCCTTGATGGTCTTCTCGAGGTCGGCCACCTTCTTGCGAAGACTAGCGATGGTGCGATCCTTCTTGGCACGGTGGCGGCAAAGAGACTAGCGGTCTTGGACAAGCAGTGCGAAAGTCTGGGCCTTCTGGTCGGCAATGGCACGGTTCTGGTTGGCTAACTCTCTGGCATTGTCTAGTTCCTGCTGTCTGTCATGCAGCAAGAAGTCAAGGTTCTCCACTTGACGCCTCAACTCGGGGTGACCCGGCATCTCCATTGGCATTCCCATGAAGTCACGTCTTGCATAGTGGGCAAAACAAGTTCCTTGGATCTTGTTGACGTTGAGGGCACATAAACGTGCGAGAGCTTCATGCATTGCCCTGGCTAATCCATCTAGCCAGTTGTTCTCTCTCACGACGAACTGAATTCTCCCAAAAGTTGGTGCTTCGATGCTTCCTCTAAGATCTGTGGTGACGAGCCACTGTAGGTCTCCTCCTGGGGGTCCTGGAAATTGAGCTCCAAGAAACTCCGGGTGCGGGCGTCCCAGTAACTCCGACAGTGAATCCAGATCCCTCTCGAAGATCAGCTGACCTCCGTTTCCCAACTGGTAGAACTTGCTGAACTAAGTCTCCATCTACAAGAGTTAAGGATGAGGAAGTTAGTGAAGTGATCAAGTGTGTCAAATTTTAAGTACTAGTGTAAGAATTTTGAGGAACATGAATTTTTGAGAAAGAATGAATTCACAAGGATAAGAGAGGAGATAGTTTTTCATAAATACTCACTTTGGTTTTGAAACTAAGTTTTTGTTCGGACGTCCATTCTAACTAGGGTCTCCTATGGTCAGGATGGCTCTGATACCAACTTGTCAACACCCGGATTTTTAATCCCAGATGCCCGTTATGCCATACCTCGCAATCCCAGGATTACCATTTTTGCGAGATATAATGAATTGGATATCATAGTACATCATCCATTACAAACCATACATACGGTCTTACACAAATATGGATCTCATGATCTAGTCTTAATACAACAAACAATGGAAATAAAAGATAAGCATAGCGGTGGGGTCAATCTTCAGGGGCACATGCAATGCTGGCGAAGGCAGATAGTCCTAGTTATCATAGCCGTCCTGCTGGCCATCATCTTGATAGTCTCCTTCATATTCTAGCATGATAATAGCCAGGGACAAATCGATGAATACTCTTTAACTGCTCGCAAACTACCACTAACAAGTATTATAATTCTAAGTTAAAGTGCTAAATCTAAGTTTAACTATAAAATTAAGTTCGAAACCTAAGCTGAGTTCAGAAGCAAAGAAAGATGAAGTAAAGTTCTAGAATCACTTAAGGTGGGAAGCTATTGTCATAAAAACAACCCAGTTGTGGTCACGTCAAGATTCATCATTCATTTCAAAGTACTTAGAAAACATCTCACAACGAAACAGTATGGCCATTCCAACTGTCCATAACCGTGGACGCGGCTATTCGAATAGTTTCACACTCTACAGAGGTGGTACACTTTCACCACAAGATTCTATACATCTGTCAGGGATAACCCTGAATCATCATACTTAGTATGCAGATAATCAAACATAACCTTTCCTTTACACACCCTAGTATAAGCACCTCTCCTATGAGCATGGCCTCCCAACCATGACCATTTGTAATCTTGGGCACTACATAGGTCGACAACATTGAGAGGTAGCCACAGCTCAAACCTCTCCCGCGAGGCAACTAATACTAATGCATATAAACTTCTGGCTAAGCCTTACCCAATTAAGGTAGTGTGGTTGTACGGTAAATTTGGAATGGTATCGCATCCGAATGGAACCATCAGTTTTATAAAAGGGTTAAGGCTCATGCCTCAACATTTTCATCATCATCAACCATTTTTTTGTTTCTCAACACATGTCAAAACATCTCAATAGAATGACTCATCATTCCAAGGTTTTCATAATCCATTTTCACCAAGTTTTCCCATCTAAAGTGACTCAAGTTTTGATCTACTCTAAACTACTAAGTTAAGAGTGTTCACTAAGGTGGAAAAGATGGGTTCAATCTCATGCCATAGAATGACATCTAAAGCTTATCTAAATAGGTCAAGTTTTATACTTTTTATGCTACCTTCAAAACAAGTAAAGAACTTTGTGTAAACTAAGGGAGGTAAAACTTGTAAATGAGACTTTGGGTACTAATAGTCAAATGAGTGTGATTAAAGCAGGCCTAAGGCATCTTTGCTAAACCATATAGTTTTATCCTAGCTTTCTAAGCACTAAACTTGCAAGGATTAACTTGGATAGTGCTAGCTTGCCAATAGTATCTTGCCTTCGGTAGTGCAGTGGTTGAAGTTTTCTTCTTCTTCTTCTTGGTAGAACTCCTCCTCCTCAAAAGCTTGGTCGGTACTATCGTCTATAAATACATATGGAGTACACAATCACCAAACTATACTTAACTAGGCTAAGTAGCATTCTAAGACACATATTTGATGATCTATTACCATCACAAGGATCACAAGTTTAATTCAATGGTTTCATCCTTTTTATTTTAGAAAAGTAATTTCTACTCAATGAAAAATTAACTAAAATTTAATATTCACCACCTAAAATATGGGATCATGTTGACACATGTCATCACCACATATTCTAACATGGGGAATTGAGATTTAAAGGTTGGATCAATATTACTTTGGTTTAAGTTCATTATTTAATGATTTAAAGTGACTAGAAATGCCTATATAGCATTATTTTGGTACTAGTCCAAAGTCACTGCATGTAAACCTTAATATTATTACATATTTAGATAGATATGAAGAAATTTTATTTTTGAGAGTTGGAATCAACTGAAAAGCTAAATTGGTTGATTTTATGAAAATGTTGCAAGGTGCAAAAGCTTCTGTTTTATTATTTTAATTAGGAGAGATCCATAACTCTAATAGAATTAAATCCAACGGGCTTGGATAGATCATCTTAATATCTTTCAGACAAAACTAGTTTAATGCAATTTGGATTTGTAAAACTCTCAGAATTGAATTTTAAACTAGTGGACAGAAACTAGATCCAACTTAAAAAGAAAAATCAAATATTGAATGGCTGGGCTAGCGCGGGAAAGAACTTGGGCCGGCCTAGTGGCGCTCCGCGGCGCGGGGACCAGCTGACAGGGGGTCCTGCCTGTCAGTGGGTCTTAACACGCGAAACGGTACGCGCACTGTGGGCCGTAGGATTAGAAGGGGGATCTATGGCTGAGGGTCGTCGTCGACGACGAACAGGTCACCGGCGAGCTCGAACCCTAGCGGCTCGGTGGGGGTCTGCTGGGGACGTACCAGGGCTCTAGCGACGACGGCGAGGCGGGAAAACGAAGTAGGAGACGGCGACGAGCTCAGGTACGGTCGAGGTAGCTCTAGGGGTGGTCGCAATCAGCGATGCCCTTCTCCTCCAGAGGCGGCGGCTCCAGCTCCAATTCCGGCAAGCTGCTGCTCCCCTTGCTCTGGCAAATGGTGTGGGACGGTCAGTGAGAGGTGGGGAGTGAGTGGGTGTGGAGAAAACTGGCTGGGGAGGCCGGTTTATATAGGCCTGACGGTGAGAACGAAGGGTATGGGCAGGTGACTCCGGCGACACGGCTACGGGTGGAGAGCGGCATGGCTGCGGGTGGCGATCGACAGGTGATCTCCTGGCGGTGCGCTAGGAAGTGAATGCGGGCGTAGGGGCGGTGGTATGCGATCTGGGCGAGGTGGCGCTCTGAGCGGCAGAGTCAGCGGTGTCCATGAAGAACGGTGGCTGTGAGGCTTTGAGCGCCCAGCGGGGGTGTTTGGGGTGTTCCCCAGGTCGTGGCGGAGCGGTGGGCGCGGACTATGGCCAAGGGGCGGTTTGTGCACACGGGGACAGAGTGTGCTCTGTGGGCGGCATCGGCATGGTCGACCAGCTCCGGGCACGGCAGTTTCTGGCCGTTCCTGTCTTTGGCTCTGTCTTGTGGCTAGTTGGACGGTGGCAGTGGACCACTGGCGACGTGCTAGACATGGCAAGCGAGGCTGGAGAGGTCTGAAGTGGCGAGTGCACGGTTGGCTGGCGAGGAGTGGCTCGGCATGGCAATGAAGTGAAGCTAGGAGGTAGGGGATGTGCTGGTGTGGGTCTGGTTGGGCTTGAGGGAGACAAAGATGATCAAAGCACTTCAATTTGCTAGACAAAAATCAACCCAAAACAGTAATAGTTAGGCCACTTTGATCTTGCTCACCAAGTGTTTGATGAAATTGCCGAAAGAGAATTTTTTTGAATTTTGAGTTCAAAATTTTTGAGTGATCTCCACTGGTGCTAGGTAGTCTCTGGTTGCAAGGGTTTTGGAAGTGGAGCTCAAATAGGTGGTTTTTCAAATAGGGGTGATCTATGCATATGCATTGGATTCAATTTTCAAATGCCATTTAAAATAAGTAAAAGAATGTTTTTACCAGATCAAAAGGTGGGCCTTGGTACCTCATTAGGTGTACTAGCAAGGGGTACAAATATCATGAATTGTTTCTGTTAAGAAATGAGTGCTAGGAACACTCAAAGTAGTGTAGTGGATTAAAATGGCCAAAATGACCATTCCTCCTTTTTAATTGTTTTTTATTTGATTTTCTTTAGGAAAAGTTTAGGAATGATGTAGATGATGTTTAAATCGCCTAAGAAACATTTTAAAAGAAAAGAATCACAGAACCAAGGCAATTCAAATCAATCCCTATTTTAAATGCACATACACATTAATGCTTTCATTTTTAATTTGGAAAAGTTTTTTGTTAACCCCAAATTTGATGATTTAGATCTAGATAAGCTTGGATTGAAGTTTTGGGATGTTACAAGCCTCCAGGCTAGACGCGGCAGTCCCCGGGCGTGGCGAAGCAGTCCTCGGGTGCGGTGAAGCAGTCCCCGAGTGCGGTAAAACCGCCGTGGAGGTCATGGAGCCAGCAGTCCCCGGGTACGGTGAAGCAGTCCTCGGGTGTGGTGAAGCTGTTGTGAAGGTCTTGGAGCTAGTAGTCCATGGGTGCGGTGAAGCAGTCCCTGGGTTTGGTGCAGCCGTCATGGAGGTCTTGGAGCCGGCAGTCTCCGGGTGCGGTGAAGCAGTCCCCGGGTGCGGTGAAGCCATCGCGGAGGTCTTGGAGCCAGCAGTCTTCGGGTGTGGTGAAGTAGTCCCTGGGTGCAGTGAAGTTGTCACCGAGGTCTTGGACCCGGTAGTCCTCAGGTCAGTGTCCAATATGATCGAGTCGGATTTTGGAGATGGCGTGATTGACGGCTTGTGCAGGTGTTCGAGGGAGACTCCAGGCGATATTGCCTGCCTTGTTGACCTGATGCGGGCGAGCGTGTCCGCGACTTTGTTGTTTTTGCTGGGGACATGGTGAAACTCGCGTCCTTCGAAATAGCCGCACAACTGTTGTACAAAGAAGCGATATAGAGCCATGTGTGCGTCCCTGGCTTCCCAACCACCTAACACTTGCTACACCAACAAGTCTGAGTCGCCGAAGCATAGGATGCGCCGGATGCCGATCTCTTTTTCCATCTTGAGGCCGTGGACAAGCGCCTCGTATTCAGCGACGTTGTTGGACGCGCGGAAGTGGATTTGCAGCACGTATTCCAGCCGATCTCTTTTGGGAGAGGTGATGACCACTCTGGCTTCGAGCCCCCCGTACATCTTGGAGTCGTTGAAATGCAGCTTCCAATGCGTGGAGTCAGGGCAAGGCGACATTTATTGCGTCTCTTCCCAGTCAACAAGGAAATCTGCCAAAGCCTGAGACTTGATCGCCGTTCTCGGCTCATACTGTAGGTTCTTGGCGGCGAGCTCTATGGCCCATTTCGCCACCCGGCCTGTTGCATCCCTGTTGCCAATGATCTCTAAGAGTGGCGCTAGCGCCACTACCCGGATGGAGCGTTCTTGGAAGTAATGCTTCAATTTCTTGGTGGCCATGTACACGCCATACACCAGCTTGTGGTAATGGGGGTAGTTATGCTTCGAGAGGGAGAGCACTTCGCTTAAGTAGTACACCGGTCACTACACCGGCTGCGCCTTTCCTTCTTCCGGCGTCTCCACCACCAGCACCACGCTGATGACCAAGTTGGTGGCTGCGATGTACATCAGCATGGGATCCTTTGCTGCTGGTGCTGCCAGTATGGGTGGTGAGGTGAGCATGCACTTGAGGTCACGAAACGCTTCATTCGCCTGAGATGTCTAGACGAATTTGTCTGTCTTGTTCATGAGCTGGTACAGCAGGAGCGCTTTCTCGCCCAGCCGGCTGATGAACCGGCTAAGGGAGGCCTGGTATCCGGTGAACTTCTTGACGTCTCACAAGTTCTTAGGCGGCTACATGCGCTCGATTGCGCCTATCTTCTCTGGGTTTGCCTCGATTCCTCTCTCAGATATGAGAAAACTTAGGAGCTGGCCGGCTGGGATGCCAAACATGCATTTCTCCAGGTTTAGCTTCATCTAGAACCGGCGGAGGTTGGTGAATATTTCCTTCAGATCTTCAAGGAGTGTCTGGTGCTCCTTGGTCTTGACTACCACATCGTAGACATAGGAGTGTACATTTCTGCCTATCTGAGTCTACAAGCATTTCTGCATGCCGCGCTGGTACATTGCCCTAGCGTTCTTTAGTCCAAACGGCATGGTGGTGTGTTTATTTGAATCTGTAGGCTCCATAAGGAGTAATGAATGCTGTCTTTATTTGATTAGCGGGGTTCAGTCGGATCTGGTGGTAGCCGGAATACGCATCCAGAAACGACAACAGCTCGCAGCCGGCAGTGGAATCGATCACTTGGTCTATCCTTGGCAGGGCAAATGGATCTTTGGGGAATGCTTTGTCGAGGCTGGGATTTTCAACACACATGCGCCAAGTTTTGTTCTTCTTCAGTACCAACACGGGGTTTGCCAGCCATTCTAGGTGGAAAACCACCATGATGAATCCAGCTGCGAGGAGCCGGGTGATCTCCTCACCTATGGTTCTTTTCTCTTCCGCAAAGCGGCGCAGTGACTGTTTGACCGGCTTTGCATCCGGCCTGACATGTAAAGAATTCTCGGCGAGCTACCTCAGAACACCTAGCATATCCTTGGGGGACCATGCGAAGATATCCCGATTCTCACGGAGGAAGTCGACGAGCGTGCTTTCCTATTTGCTATCAAGGCCATCTCCGACTAGGATGAACTTATTCGGCTCGGCCTCGTCCAGCAGGATCTTTTTGGTGCCCTTGGATGGCTTGAATTGTGCTTCCCCGACCGGCTTGGGATCGCCAGCTGGCATGTCCTTCTGCAAGGCTGCCATGTTCTGCATGATAATGCACTTCTCTTCCGCGATGATCATGGCCTCCGCTATCTTGGACTCGTCCGTGGCGCACTCCATAGACCGCCTGTAGCAGCCGGCCACGATGATGACACCCTTTGGCCCTGGCAGCTTCACCTTGAGGTACGCATAATGCAGTACCGCCATGAACTTGGTGAGCGTCGGGCGCCCCAGGATTGCGTGATATGCATTGGAGAGGTTGACCACCTCAAACCAGATGGGCTCGCAGCGAAAATTATCCTCCGTGCCAAAGATGACATCTAGCCGGATCTTTCCGATGGGTTAATGCGATGGGCCCCGCATGGATCCAGTTGCGACTCGCTGATGCCAAGCCGGTCCATTGAACTGCGGTACAGGAGGTTGATGCTGCTACCACTATCTACGAGGACGCGGGACAATCTGCAGGAATGCTTCTTGGAGACGATGATGGGATCCAAGAACATCGCGTAAGTGCCCGGGTGAGGCAGCACAGCTGGCTGGTCCTTCCGGCTCCATGCAATTTCTTTCTCTGACCAGTTGAGGTACTGTGGGACGGGAGCACGATCGTGTTCACCTCCTCCTCGCGGAGTCTCTTTCCATGCTTGGTCTCCGGCTCCGTCGTGAAGATGCGCTAGTTTCCCACCTGGCGGGGATAGTTCTCATCATCATCCTCCCTTCTGCGCTGGTTATTGCGGTCGCCTGGCGGCCCACCGGCTAGGGGTGGTGGTGCCTGCGCAACTGGGCGCCAGCAATTTCCACCATCTTCTTCGTCCAGGTGCACTGGTGTAACACCCTCGAATCGAACCTATGCAGATTTTTAGCGCTTCCCACCAAACCCACATAGAAACGATTCAAGGATGCCCACCAGGCACTTGCGTGCGGGTGGAAAAAATGAAGTAATATCATTACACATTAGTCCACGATGGAACCCACAGAACATTTATATACAACAACGACTCCATGAGTCAAGAATACAGATATACAGTACAAAGATCCAAATCACATTGAAAACGATACAACATCTAAGTACGGATAAGATGCAAATGGGCTAAGAGCCCTGAAGAATAACCAATGGCGTCCATAACCCTGCCCAGGCCAAGCCAGAAGGGTAACCCTGCTAACGACGTCGAACTTATACCTACTAAAACAAAAGGGGTGCCGCCAAAGGGCAAAGGAAAAAGAGGAGCGTCAGTACTGAGGCCAGTACACAGCGAGGCTAGAATTCGGTGGCTCTCGCCTACATAGGTGTGGTGGACTGAAGCGGCAGCGAAGCATGCACTAAACAACCTATAGAGACTCGATGCATCTGGCGGCTATTGGAGAGGGATAAGAGAGACCTATTCGGGACCAACCTGATACTAACACCAATCATACCCATCCTGGTATTTCCCCCTCGAGACCAAACGAGGAAGTCAAACCAAGGAACTCACACAGTTGGCAGTTTTATTCATTCCATTATAGTTGAAGCACTTACTAGCCAGACATAGATAGCATGAGTTATCCTGATAGCATTGGTAGTGGGTAATTTTAGTTAACCATTCGGTTGTAGTTGCAGTACTTACTAGCCAGATATAATTAGCATGTGACATCCCAAACCCAGCAGTTGTTGGCACTTTTATTTCATTCCATTGGAGTTGCGATACTTACTAGGCAGGTATAACAGGACACGATACACCCCAGTTCCACTAGTTGTTGACCCTTTTATTATCCATTCCATTGTAGTGAAGCTGATTACTAGTCACATATTAAATCAAATTTATAGCACTACTTTAGTTATGCTTGTCTATGATCGAGATACGGCTCGAAGTCGTCCATAACCGCGGACATGGCTTTCAGAAAGATTTACCCTGCAGGGGTGCACAAATAGCAACACACACACGATCAACCTCGGAAAAACCAAATCAAAACCCAACGAGGCTTTCACGACAAAGCAATCATAGGATTCATAAAATATTTTAGGGGGCCACCCCACTAAGCTACCCGCAACAAAGTTGGCCGGCTCTGGAACGGACCAAGGGTTTGTGACGACGGCTGTAAACGACTGGGAATCCAAAAGTGTGACTGGGATTGTCGATACCGCGAAAACATGGCACGATCCAAAACAGTACAGGTGCTCCACGCACAATCTTAAATAAAGCAGTAAAACATGGCATAAGTACAAGATAGTAATAAATCCCCGAACTAGTTTGTGGCCCCAAGAAATAAGAAATGAATCAAGTTCTGGCTAAGGGGATTCATGGTCCCACATGCGGATAGTGCGATAGTCAAGGAACAGGTATCAAGTACTCGGGGTCCTACGGGACACAAGTGAGCATGGAAGAACCAAATAACATCTATTTCCCACCGATGCCTCTGTATTACTTATATCTCTTCCCAGCAATTTAATAGTTGTATTTAAAGTCATGATCCTCTCCACCGTAAAACATATGACAACATTCCAACAACTGTGTGGTACTTCACGACACGGGATCGCACCTGAGCAAGCGACTACGACTCGCAAGACCATCTATCTACCAAACAACAGGTAATAGGAGGTGTCCAAGGCAATATAAAGGCTGCACGGAATATATCTGGTACGGAACACCAAAGCATCGCGACACGGATAGGAATAGATCAACATGAGGAAATAAAGACTATAAATGCAAAATAGATAGAAAGGGGAAGAATGCTCGCCTGGGAAACATTGCCGGAGGTACATTATCTGAAGGACTTTCCGATACTCGCATCCACTCAACGTCCTAATTCGTGAAGAAGCAAAACACTAAAAGAAACACCGGATGCACTATTTAATACTACGGCCGAAGATCGAGCATGATGCATATATGATGCATGACATGGCGAATATGCGGTGCAATTAGACAATATTAAGTGAAACTAGGGTCCCGACAATTAATTAATAGGTTCATGTTGTTTAGATAACCCACAATTTAAATGTTGTATTAACAAGGCACAACATGGCATCAGTTCGCTACGCAAATTTTAATGGAGTCAATATAAGACTAGAAAAGACCGCATATGTGCTCCATATTTAATTTAGGTGAATCATCGAAATAGCCCCAAACTACACAATATGTATGCGACATGAACAATTATATGCAACAGATGGATATCATATTATAAAAATAGGGGTCAGATAAGGGTCACACATTAGGGTTCCGCGATCTTGGTTCGATGTGGTTCGGGTTCAGTCTCGAACTCCGGGATCGGTCTTCGGGTTCCATGAAGTGGAACTTGGCGTTCCGAGAAGGAGAACTTGGAGTATGCCGGTTCCATTGTTGGTGACAATCTTGTGCCCGCACCAGGGATTCTCGGGTCGCATTATCAGCTGTTGGTCTTCAGGATGTTTTGGATCCTCGGGTTCGGTCCGGTGGTGAACTTGGTTAACACCATGGTGGTCTTCGAGCAGTACCACAATTATTGAGCTGATTCACAACCCAGATCAAATTAGCCGAAGTAACCTCTATATCACCACACTGCCATCACATGCATCTCCAACACATCGCAACACCTGACAGGGACATGCACGGGGATGAGGCCACTGGCCCGGGCTACCGGAGATGAGCATGGAAGGCACGCCAGGGTACCGCGAGGTGGTGATGCGGGGCCTAGAGGCAGGGCGCCTGTGCGGAGAAGAGCCTAGTTATGGCGGAGGACGACGCCGACGAGTCGCGCGAGGCAGAGGAGGCTTGGGGCAGGGCGGTGGGAGAAGGCGGTGGTCATCGAGGTTCGGGACCGGGCTTAGGCGAAGGGGCGGATCGACGGTGGAGGTGCGGCCTCGGGAAGAGGTGCGGCCGGATGCAGCAAGGAAGGCCCGGGCTTCCGCGAGAAGGCCAGCGAGAGGGGATGAGCCGGCCTTGAGTTGGAGGAGGCCCGCGACGGCTGAGCGAGCTCCTGCGGCAGAGGGAGAGGCAACGGAGAGCTACAGAGTCGGGAGGAGAGGGCATGACGACCATGGTGGCGGGCCACGCATAGAGGAAGGAGAACGACGGGGCGGGGGAGCTCGTCGGTGCGCAGAGGCGGCGCAGTGACCTCTGTAGGGTCAGGTCGGAGCACCCTTATAGAGGACGGCGAGCTTAGCGGGCTCGCAGGGAGGCGTGGGGTGGAGCTCTGTGGAGGCCGGGGCGAGGGAGACGAGCTCGTGGCGGGGCTCGGTCTTCAGTGAGGAAGACGGCCAGGCGAGGAACGAGGCCGAGGAGACGACGGCTCGGTGAATGGGCCCACGACGTGGCCTTGCGGGGTCCAGCGAGGATCCCAGGAGAGAGCGGCGGGGCGGCGATGATGGGGTGTTGAGGAGGCGGCAGCGCTGCGATAGGGAAGGGAGCGTGCGGGGGAAAAAAGGGGTAGGTGAGGGCAGCGAGGTAGAGATGAGGGTGGACCGGGTCATGCTCGCGCGTAGGGTGGGCGTCGCGTCGATCGGGCGCATCACGTAGCGCGTGCGTATATAGGCGGGGTCCGCGTGTCGGTCGCTGGGCAGGTGGTTGCAGACGTACGCATGCGGGTGGAACATATGCGTGCGTTGTGCTACTCGCGTCGCGTCGTGTAGCTATTGTGCGCGCTGTGTGGTGAGCTAGGGTCGGTCGGGTTAGGTTAGCTGGGTGTGCTTAGGTTAGGTCTAGGGTTAGGGTTTGGTCTCGACGTGGCCGACTGGGCTTTTGGGCCTAGCTAGTTGCCTCCCAAAAATAATATAAGTTTATTTATTTATTTAAAAGACTTTTGTAGTTAGTTTTTAGACAAATAAAAGGTCCGATAAAGATCGGGGTTTTTATTTAAATAAGGACAAGGGATATTTAGAAAACAAAACCAGGCTTTTAGAAAATAGTTTTTGGCAAACCATGCATGATGATGACGATGCTCAAATGAAATGTGGCATGATGACATGAGCATATGGTCATGATGATGCACAAACAGAAACACCAAGCGATTTTCTAGTAGTGATTTTATCGAGGTGCTACAATTCGACACCACTATCAATGGATCTCGCCCTCAAGATCCGCCTCATGGTACTGGGAAGAAGGCCGGCGATATGAATCTTCTCGCGTCATGTACATCCTCGCGATAACACTAACAAGGGTTCTCGCTCCATCTTAAAATCAGCAACACCACCAACAAGAGGTCATTGTTCATGTTCGTCGAGAGAAAACTCCGGAGAAACAAAGACAAAGGTAAAGGTATCGAAAGAAAAGGCCACCTCTAACTTTCATGAAAGGAGTAAAGATTGCATTGATCCACCAGTTCAATGTACAAGAGTGAACAGTAAGAGTCGGGTAGGGTGATCAGTCCATCCCATTCGCAAACTATTAACTCCGTACATGAAAAGGAAAATCGTGTAACCCAACTCCCGAAATTAGACTAAAGATCTCGACAAGCGATGTGCAGAGAACAAACGAGTGATGCAGGCTCTTCGTCGAATTTGCCGCAGATGATGTCGTCGCGTTGGAAAACACCAGAAGACACAAAAGAAATTGTATGAAAAGACACAATGATTAGGTTTCGCGATGGTTCCATTGGCATGAACAACACATGCTCAAGGTATACTCCAACTTTACCAATGCTCATCCTTATCATAATGTTTTTCCATGATACGGATATCGGTCAAGGTGCCAATACAGATAAAGAGTTCAAGGACCAAAAAGATTGGATGAAGGGTACAACAAACGAGATGCAGATTAGATGATTGTAGCTACACCATTATAAAAGAGAGGAAGTGAAACCCTGAAGGTAAGACGAAAACCCAACTGCGAGAAATCCTGGACTCGAAGAAAAGATAAGAATATATTAAAAACACGCATGGGTAAGAGGAGAATAGCATAGGGGTAAGGAGTAAAACAAACCTAATCAGATCTATCCAACCGATTTTCCAAAATAGTTTTGACACTCTACATCAGCCGTTAGGTAGGTTATCCTACAGGCTCGACCAGTGGGGTATCGCAACTGCTGGGCTCTGATACCACTTTGTAACACCCTCGAATCGACCCTATGCAGATTTTTAGCACTTCCCGCCAAACCCACATAGAAACGATTCAAGGACGCCCACCAGGCACTTGCGTGCGGGTGGAAAAAACAAAGTAATATCATTACACAATAGTCCACAATGGAACCCACAGAACATTTATATACAACAACGACTCCATGAGTCAAGAATACAGATATACAGTACAAAGATCCAAATCACCTTGAAAACGATACAACATCTGAGTACGGATAAGATGCAAATGAGCTAAGAGCCCTAAAGAATAACCAATGGCGTCCATAACCCTGCCCAGGCCAAGCCGGAAGGGTAACCCTGCTAACGACGTCGAACTTATACCTGCTAAAACAAAAGGGGTGCCGACAAAGGGCAAAGGAAAAAAGAGGAGCTTCAGTACTGAGGCCAATACACGGCGAGCCTAGAATTCGACGGCTCTCACCTACATAGGTGTGGTGGACTGAAGCGGCAGCGAAGCATGCACTAAAGAACCACTACTACAAAATAGGCTACCAGTGACATGCACAAAAGGCACATTAGTGACAGGCAAAGCGCCTGTCACTGATGACTAGTCACTGGTATGAGGCTACTAGTGACAGGCAAGTGCATGTCACTAGTATGTGTATACTAGTCACAGGCATTTATGCGTGCCAGTCACTATTTTGTGTATACTAGCGACATGCAAAAGAGATGCATGTCACTAGTTGCAACCAAAGGCCGCATCCCTTTAGGGTTTTGTAGTGACAAGTCAATTATCCTGCCCGTCACTAGTTTGAATTTCAATAATAAAAAAAGTTTTCCATGAATATCCATATAGCACAATAGGATGTTATAAGAATACAAAATGCATTTCCCACGATTTCAGATAACACGATAATAAGATATTGTACCAACGATACTCACATGAACCATTTCCCACGAATATTTTAGATAGCACAATAAGATGTTGTACCTATGATACTCACATAAACCAATCTGATATAATATTTGGGCAACTAAGACACTAGAATAAGAAATTTCTATCTACCATAGACTAATGAAGAATAGTTTCTTGATGAGTTATGTAGCAAGCATTTGAACTCCAAAGAACAGCACCACCATAGTACATGTATTACACCTTCCTTGTATGGTATGGACCTGAATCGCGCGACACTGATGGCATGCTTAACCTGATACAAACAAGGAAATGAGCATATAATATATCAGGCATGCCTTTCATGGTACACATCATACTACAATCGAAGTTTCACATTTTCCAAAAAAGTTCAAAGGAACAAGCATACAAAGATCAACTAAATACACATAACAAGGACATATAAACAAACTAGAGACTAATTCCATATCACCGAGCTAATATATGCCTCAGAAGCATATCAAGGTAAAAGGCAGCATTGTTATACAGTAAACTAGACCATGCAAGCGCGAATTGCCATGCCCATCCATTTTGAGATAAAAATGATAGAGTATATCAGAGTTGTAGAATATAAAATTTATAGAAAGCTTGATACATGATGGTGCGAGTCCTGTAAGAAAATTCTATATTTTAGTCTATCAAGAAAGATTTTGCATGGGACGGTTAAGAGGGATCACACTAATGCCACAACTGCTGGCAATCTTTATAACTATTGCTCAAAACTATTCCAAAACTAATGATACCATGACATCTCACAAAATTTCCGTACAATTATCCTTTTTTCACTTCAGGTGCACAATATTATGCATTGCCCATATGCGACTTCATGTGGTCTCGTCAAGGCCTTGTTGTTCAGTAAAAGATCCTTAAGGACTAACTTGAGGTCCTCCTGCTCCTCTAGTACGACCTTTTCCAGTTTGTGCTAACACTTGCTCCCACGTAATTGTACATCTTATCACAAGGGTAAAATTGCTTATGAAAATAAGAGTAAATTTGAGGATCTATTTCTACAACAGGACAACTATTGATTTGGGAGAATAAGGTCAAACAAAAAACAAAAAGATGCATATGATGTATAGCAAATTCTTTGCATAAGAGAATCTAAAGTGCACCAAAAATAATAAAGTAGATAATTATTGTATTTGTATAATTCTTTGGCGGTAAAGCAAACCTTTTTCCCTAGGAAGATAATTCTACATGGCCATGATACTAAGTGCTAACATAACTAGGTAGAACAATAGAGACTTTGTACAGTATCAATACCAACACTACATATCATTGCATGTGTAAAAGAGAACTTTGTTGCCTACGTATCATTGCATGTGTAAAAGTGAACTTTGCTGCCTGCAGATTTCACAAGGCAAAAAAAATACCAAACAAGAAGTTTATGAAAATGGGAAAGGTGCACTCGATTTCTAGGGAAATATTTTAAAAAATGCTTATAGAAGGCTCCGTATTGATTTTCCATTAAATTATCAGTTTCCAGGAAACGAAGCCATCTTATTTTTAGTGTATGAACAATTGATTTCTAATAACAGTCACATTATATATTCACATTAGTTGCCAACTTGAAGGCTGAAGGCAAGGATTTATATCAAATGAAAGATTGATCCTGTTTTTCTTACCTAGACTGAGATCTTTGTGACAAAAAGGATCTTTCTTGTGCGGTGGCAATGGGAAAGATTGCAACAATAATATTCATCTTATATATCAATCTTCGTAGACATCAGGAATCCTGACCCTTCTAATCTTCCATCTTCATCTTATTAGTTGAGCAATCATAACCAAACACCCAACCTCTTGGACTGAGGTCCACAATGAATCGATCTGACATAAAAAAAGGTGTTGTATGTCCATCAGTATACCAATCTGGTATAACAGGATTGAATATTTGATCTAAAAACCACTCATCATTCGGTCTTCTATGCAAACCTGTAGGATAACTTTTAAAGCAAGGGTGAGAGAGATGAGCAATCTACAGAGTGTAATAATTTTTTTAGAATTCACTGACATTGGTAAACAGATGTACTTTTTGAAGAAGGTAGTAATCTGAATCCAGGTACATTCATCTTATTTGAAATTCTGCATAGAGCTATCCTAAAACGATATCCTATGTTTCCGCCTCCCAAAAAATAAACAAAGTTTTCTATTTACACGAACATGCTTAACAAAAGCGACTCCTCAAGAACTCAAATCAAAAGTAACATACAAATGCTGATATGCAACCTAAATGAACTACTTTATGTTCTGTTGTATATCTAGTTTACCTTGTCTACAATAGAGCTTCAGCTATAGCAGGCTAGCGGCTTGAACCAATGTAGACAAGCCAGCTCTTTCCATTTCTCCATAATGGTACTCTTACATATCTGGTTCAGAAACTCTGAGCATAACCTGAAATATTTGCAATGACCAACAAAAACATGTACTTACTAAACAATGATTAAATCTGAAGTATCAAAGTATGTGAAGCATCAAATTAAGAAATCAATCAGGCATATTCAAGTACACGCTATTTCAGATTAGCATGTGAACTAACCTTCTAAAAAATGGCAATCAACAACCGAGTATTTTTTTAGGCCACATCAAGCCTACCTGGATGTTGTGGGTTTCAGTCATGTGAATGAAACACTGTTATAGATCTTCAAACAAAGCTACCAGAAGAATCCCAACCGAAACCCCTCGACCACTCCCCATTTCTCTAAAAACTGGGATCTGATTTTGAGCTTCCAGGCACCACATCGACCAGGTAGTGAAGAGAAGAAGATAGCATAATCGGCATGTGAAGAGCCGTATAATTTACACCCTTCTGTGCGCTTCTTCTCCAGCCTCTTCCAAGCACGCTCAAGCTCTTCGTATGTAGGCTTTGAACTGTTCGCCATGGCCTTGCACTTGTACAGTATAGTAGAGAGAACCGAGTTAAAATGCTTCTTGCACGGCTCCCTTGTTGTTAGAACGCCATGATGGGATCACTCTCCTAGTGCCCTCTTCCTATATTAGCCTTAGAGAAAGAATAGTTAGTTCAGCAGAAAAATAGCATAGTTAGTTAAACCATATGAATGGAAGCCTCCGGACATAGGTTGGCAGTGTCTTAATGTAGGCGCTAGCTGTCTCCAAAATACGGGTGAAGCTTCCTGGGGTGCTATCATCTGATATGAATAAGGCAAGGTAATATCTACTTCATGGACGTTAATTCAAAATTGTGCTAAAGCAGGAACCGTAGAAGCTATGGTGTGCTGGGAGGGTATAAAACCTGCTCTGACAGTGACCAACTCCAAACTGGTTGTGGAATGTGACTGTACCAACCTAGTTGCAAAGCTAGCTAGGTGTGAAGATAATCGATCTTAGGTTACAAGTCTCGTTTCTGATATACAATGCCTATGTAATCTTTTCGAAGAGATAAAGTTCACGAAGATTAGTAGAGGCGATATTTAGTGGATCATGAAGTAGCAAGATTTAGTCGTGTGAAAATATGTAATTGGGTGTTGTTAGGATCAGCTCCTTCCTATGCCTTGGACCTGGTTCAAAAAGATTGTAATCCAAACTCCTCCAAATTAATAGTATAACAATCCATTTTTCAAAACGAAAGTATCTTTTCCAATTGGGGTTAATAAGCACAGGAAGATAATCACAGCAAGAAGTATAACCTGAAGAAATTGCGGAGGGTACACTGGTGTCAGGGCAACATCTCGTCTTGGCACTCAGTACTGCCACAAGTGCCCACGGGTGGCGTCGTGCCCGGCGGGGAAGAGGCTATGGCTTCCGTTGCAGGGGCGGAGGCCGTCTCGTCGAAGGCAGGGGCGGCGGTGGCGTCGTGCATGGTAGGGGAAGAGAAGGTGGCTTGCACAATGGGAGCGGTCTCGCCGGAGGGGGGGCGACGGTGAGGTTGTGCGCGGCGGGGATGGATGCGGGGCAACGAAGGCTTGCGCGGCAGGGGGAGAGGCGAGACAGCGGAGGTGGGGTGGCTGCTACGGTGGTTTCCTGGGTTGCAACTGCGACCGGGTGAAGTGGTTTGTGAGGTGAAAAAGAAAATCTTAGCGAGATGCGGGATCGTCCGCTCATGGTGATGAGCCGATAAATACGTGCTAGTTTCCAGCTGTTGTATATTTGCATCATACGGTCTCAATTACAGGGATTAGACCCTCTGGGTCTTCTAATATTAGTGTAGATGTAGATGTAGATAGAGGTGGTATGGCTCCGTATATTGATCTAGGTGAAAATTTGTTTATTCTAAACCACGTTGTTAAATAGAGTTTCTAGGGTCGCGTCATCTCTAGAATATTACTTACTATTGTGCAACCCTAGTTGCCGAGCAGCCTTGCTCTCACGACCATGCAGTGAAGTTCTTTTTAATATGTTCGTCCCTAAGAAATTTGCTCCTTTCAATCGGTCTCCAGTAAAATAATAGTGACGGGCAAATATTGAGTCGCTCACTAATCATAGCTTTACTAGTGACAGACGTTTACTAATACCTGTCACTGAATAATTTTTTCATTCAGCCGGCATCCATACAAAACACTAGTGACAATCAATTTATATACCCATCACTAGTGTTCTGTTCTAGTGACAGGCTTATCCTTGCCTGTCACTAATCACGTGGAGGCTATAAGCCTTTCTGCAGTAGTGAACCTATCGAGACTCGATGCATCTGTCGGCTATTAGAGAGGGATAAGAAAGACCTATTCGGGACCAACCTGATACTAACACCAATCATACCCATCCTGGTATTTCCTCCTCGAGACCAAACGAGGAAGTCAAACCGAGGAACTCACACAGTTGGCAGTTTTATTCATTCCATTATAGTTTAAGCACTTACTAGCCAGATATAGATAGCATGAGTTATCCTGATAGCATTAGCAGTGGGCAATTTTAGTTAACCATTCGGTTGTAGTTGCAGTACTCACTAGTCAGATATAATTAGCATGTGACATCCCAAACCCAGCAGTTGTTGGCACTTTTATTTCATTCCATTGGAGTTGCGATACTTACTAGGCAGGTATAACATGACATGATACACCCCAGTTCCACTAGTTGTTGACACTTTTATTATCCATTCCATTGTAGTGAAGCTGATTACTAGTCACATATTAAGTCAAATTTATAGCACTACTTTAGTTATGCTTGTCTATGATCGAGATACTGTGCTCCAGGTCGTCCATATCCGCGGACACGGCTTTCAGAAAGATTTACCCTGCAGGGGTGCACAAATAGCAACACACACACAATCAACCTCAGAAAAACAAAATCAAAACCCAATGAGGCTTTCACAACAAAGCAATCACGGGATTCATAAAATATTTCAGGGGGCCACCCCACTAAGTTACCCTTAACAAAGTTGGCCCGCTCCAGAACGGACCCAGGGTTTGTGACGACGGCTGTAAACAACTAGGAACCCGAAAGTGTGACTGGGCTTGTCGATACCGCAAAAACGTGGCACGATCCAAAACAGTACAGGTGCTCCATGCACAATCTTAAATAAATCAGTAAAGCATGGCATAAGTATAGGATAGTAATAAGCCACAAACTAGTTTGTGGCCCCAAGAAATAAGAAATGAATCAAGTTCTGGCTAAGGGGATTCATCGTCCCACATGCGGATAGTGCGATAGTCAAGGAACAAGTATCAAGTACTCGGGGTCCTACGGGACACAAGTGAGCGTGGAAGAACCAAATAACATCTATTGCCCATCGATGCCTCTGCATTAGTTATATCTATTCCCAGCAATTTAATAGTTGTATTTAAAGTCATGATCCTCTCCACCATAAAACATATGACAACATTCCAATAACTGCGTGGTACTTCACGACACAGGATCGCACTTGAGCAAGCGACTATGACTCGCAAGACCATCTATGTACCAAACAACAGGTAATAGGAGGTGTCCAAGGCAATATAAAGGCTGCACGAAATATATCTGGTACGGAACACTAAAGCATCGCGACACGGATAGCAATAGATCAACAGGAGGAAATAAAGACTATAAATGCAAAATAGATAGAAAGGGGAAGAATGCTCGCCTGGGAAACATTGCCGGAGGTACATTACCCGAAGGACTTGGCAATACTCGCATCCACTCAACGTCCTAATCCGTGAAGAAGCAAAACACTAAAAGAAACACCGGATGCACTATTTAATACTACGGCCGAAGATCGAGCATGTTGCATATATGATGCATGACATGGCGAATATGCGGTGCAATTAGACAATATTAAGCAAAACCGGGGTCCCAACAGTTAATTAATAGGTTCATGTTATTTAGATACCCCACAATTTAAATGTTGTATTAACAAGGCACAACATGGCATCGGTTCGCTACAAAAATTTCAATGTAGTCAATATAAGACCAGAAAGACCGCATATGTGCTCCATATTTAGTTTAGGTGAATCATCGAAATAGCCCCAAACTACACAATATGTATGCGACATGAACAATTATATGCAACAGATGGATATCATATTATAAAAATAGGGGTCAGATAAGGGTCACACATTAGGGTTCCGCGATCTTGGTTCGATGTGGTTCGGGTTCAGTCTCGGACTCCGGGATCGGTCTTCGGGTTCCGTGAAGTGGAACTTGGCGTTTCGAGAAGGAGAACTTGGAGTATGCCGGTTCCATTGTTGGTGACAATCTTGTGCCCGCACAAGGGATTCTCGGGTCGCATCATCAACTGTTGGTCTTCAGGATGTTTTGGATCCTCGGGTTCGGTCCGGTGGTGAACTTGGTTAACACCATGGCGGTCTTCGGGCAGTACCACAATTATTGAGCTGATTCACAACCCAGATCAAATTAGCCGAAGTAACCTCTATATCACCACACTGCCATCACATGCATCTTCAACACATCGCAACACCTGACAGAGACATGCGCCGGGACGAGGCCACTGGCCCGGGCGGCCGGAGACGAGCACGGAAGGCACGCCAGGGTACCACGAGGTGGTGATGCGGGGCCCAGAGGCGGGGTGCCGGTGCGGAGAAGAGCCCAGCCGTGGCGGAGGACGACGCCGAGGAGTCACGTGAGGCAGAGGATGCTTGGGGCAGGGTGGTGGCAGAAGGCGGTGGTCATCGAGGTTTGGGACCGGGCTCAGGCGGAGGGGCGGCTCGAAGGTGGAGGCGTGGCCTCGGGGCAGAGGTGCGGCCGGACACGACGAGGAAGGCCCGGGCTGCCGCGAGAAGGCCGGCGAGAGGGGACGAGCCGACCTTGAGTTGGAGGAGGCCGACAATGGTTGAACGAGCTCCTGAGGCAGAGGGAGAGGCAACGGAGCACTACAGAGCCGGGAGGAGAGGGCGTGACGACCATGGTGGCGGGCCACGCATAGAGGAAGGAGAACGACGAGGCAGGGGAGCTCGTCGGTGCGGAGAGGTGGCACGGTGACCTCTGCAGGGTCGGGTCGGGGCACCGTTATAGAGGACGGCGAGCTCAGCAGGCTCGCAGGGAGGCACGGGGTGGAGCTCTGTGGAGGCCGAGGCGAGGGAGACGAGCTCATGGCAGGGCTTGGTCTTCAGCGAGGAAGGCGGCCAGGCGAGGAATGAGGCCGAGGAGACGGCGGCTCGGCGAATGGGCCCACGACGCAGCCTTGCGGGGTCCAGTGAGGAGCCCGGGAGAGAGGCGGGGCGGCGATGATGGGTTGTTAAGGAGGCGGCGGCGCTGCGATTGGGAAGGGAGCGTGTGGGGAAAAAAGGGGTAGGTGAGGGCAGCGAGGTAGAGATGAGGGTGGACCGGGTCATGCTCGTGCGTAGGGTGGGCGTCGCGTCGATCGGGTGCGTCGCGTAGCGCGTGCGTATATAGGCGGGGTCCGCATGTCGGTCGCTGGGCAGGTGGGTGCGGATGTACGCATGCGGGTGGAACATATGCGTGCGTTGTGCTGCTCGTCACGTCATGTAGCTATTGCGCGCGCGCTGTGTGGTGAGCCAGGGTCGGTCGGGTTAGGTTAGCTGGGTGTGGTTAGGTTAGGTCTAGGGTTAGGGTTTGGTCTGGAGGTGGCTGGCTGGGATTTTGGGCCTAGCTGGCTGCCTCCGAAAAATAATATAAGTTTATTTATTTATTTAAAAGACTTGTAGTTAGTTTTTAGACAAATAAAAGGTCCGATAAAGATCGGGGTTTTTATTTAAATAAGGACAAGGGATATTTAGAAAACAAAACCAGGATTTTAGAAAATAGTTTTTGGCAAACCATGTGTGATGATGACGATGCTCAAGTGCAATGCGGCATGATGACATGAGCATACGGTCATGATGATGCACAAACAGAAACACCAAGCGATTTTCTAGTAGTGATTTTATCTGGGTGCTACAACTGGTGTGTGGTATGTGTAGCCGGTTTGTTGGCTCTGCTGTGGAACTTGCATGACCCATCAAGCATTGACTCGATGGTGTACTTGGGCTTTTGGCTCCGGCTTCCGCCTGCAGCCGGATCCTCCTGCACTGCAGCCACCTGCCTAGAACCATATTGGTTATCCGGCTGGTCGTCCTTCCTCTTGCCATGGCGGGTGTCATGCCTCCTAGGATTTAGGCCATTCCCATCTGACTGGCGTCGATCCACAACAATGTCGACGATGATTTTCCCCTGGTGGTCCACCCGGATGGATCTTTTCACCTTCGCGGAACGAGACGCTGTGGATCCGGCTGGTATGGTAATGGCGCAAGTTTTGCTGGTAGATGGCGGAGTTGGACAAGGCCATCTCGTGTGCTTATTCAAGGAGGTCGACGCTGTCCTCACGTGCTTCCTTGGCTTGTTATTCTGTGTAAGGCAGCTTCCGGGGTGCGTTGAACTCGATGTCTATGGACAAGACCGCCTCCGCTCCATAGATGAGGAAGAAAGGGGTGTAGCCGGTGGACCGGTTTGGCATAGTGCAGAGGCTCCAAAGCACAGCCGGTAGCTCCTCTATCTAGCAGCCGGGGGATCACATCAATGGTTCGATCAGCCGGGGCTTGATTCCGTCTAGGACAAGGCCATTTGCTCGCTCACATTGCCTGTTGGACTAGGGGTGTGCCACAGATGCAAGGTCCAGGCGGATGCCCTTCTCTCTGCAAAAGCGTGCGAAAGCTCCCTTGGTGAAATTCGTGTCGTTGTCCATTATGATGTTGTTGGGGTAGCCGAAGCGGTGATTATGTCTGTGAAAAAATTGACGATTGTTGGGCCATCCAGCTTCTTTATCGATTTTGCCTCGATCCACTTGGTGAATTTGTCCACCACCACCAATAAGTGCATCATGCCGGATCGGGCTGTTTTGAAAGTGCCAACTATATCGAGTCCCTATACGGCAAACGACCAAGTGATGGGAATTGTCTTGAGCGATGTAGATGGAGTGTGCTTCTGCTGGCTGAACCGCTGATAACCGTTGCTTGCTTTGACTATTTGCTCGGCGTCTTCCAGTGGCGTGGGCCAGTAGAACCCATGGCGAAATGCCTTTGCCACTATGGCTCGTGACGACGCGTGGTGGCCTCACTTGCCCTGTGAATGTCGATCAGCAGCAGGATTCCTTCTTCCTAGCTCACGCACCTCTTATAAATTCCCCAAACACTGCGCTTGTAGAGCTCGTTGTTGATGATAGTGTACGCGTTGGCCCTACGCTTCTCCTGCCTTGCCTCGACCTCCTATTCGGGCAGCTCTCCTCTGGCTAGGAAATCTATGAACGGCTTGGCCCAGGTTGGGGTTTCCCAGATGGCGCATACCGCCTGCATGAGCAGGTTTACCTCTACGTGGATAGCCGGGTTGGGCTCGTCTGGTGGCTGACCCGGCGAAGTAGCAGAGCCGGCAGCCCCTAGGCTAGACGCGGTAGTCCCCGGGTGTGGTGAAGCAGTCCTCGGGTCCGGTTGAAGTAGACCTCGGGTGCGGTGAAGCCATCGCGGAGGTCTTGGAGCCGGCAGTCCCCGATGCGGTGAAGCCGTTGCGGAGTTCTTGGAGCCGGTAGTCCCCGGGTGCAGTGAAGCAGTCCCTGGGTGCGGTGCAGCCATCACGGAGGTCTTAGAGCCAGCAATCTCCGAGTGAGGTGAAGCAGTCCTCACGTGCGGTGAAGCCATCATGGAAGTCTTGGAGCCGGCAGTCTCCGGGTGCAGTGAAGCAGTCCCCGGGTGCGGTGAAGCCATCGTGGAGGTCTTGGAACCGGCAGTCCCCGGGTCCGCGTCCAATATGATGGAGTCGGATTCTGGAGATGGCATGAGTGATGGCTTGCGTAGGTGTTCGAGGGAGACTCCAGGTGCAATTGCCTGCCTTATTGACCTGATGCGGGCAAGCGTGTCCGTGGTTTCGTTGTTTATTCTAGGGACATGGTGAAACTCGTATCCTTCGAAACAGGCACACAACTGTTGTATGAAGAAGCGATATAGAGCCATGTTTGCGTCCCTAGCGTCCCAATCGCCGGACACTTGCTGCACCACCAGTCTGAGTCGCCGAAGCATAGGATGCGCGGGATGCTGATCTCTTTTGCCATCTTGAGGCCGTGGATGAGCGCCTCGTATTCAGCGACATTGTTGGACGCGCGAAAGTGGATCTCCAGCACGTATTCCAGCCGGTCTCCTTTGGGAGAGGTGATGACCACTTCGGCTCCAAGCCCCCCGTACATCTTAGAGTCATTGAAATGCAGCTTCCAATGCGTGGAGTCAGGGCAAGGTGGCAGGTATTGCGTCTCTGCACAATCAACAAGGAAATCTGCCAAGGCCTGAGACTTGATCGCCGTTCTCGGCTCATACTGTATGTTGTGGGAGGCGAGCTCTATGGCCCATTTTGCCACCCGGCATGTTGCATCCCTGTTGGCAATGATCTCTGAGAGTGGCACTAGTGCCACCACCCGGATGGAGTGTTCTTGGAAGTAATGCTTCAATTTCTTGGCGGTCATGTACATGCCATACACCAGCTTTTTGTAATGGGGGTAGTTCTACTTCGAGAGCGAGAGCATTTCGCTCAAGTAGTACACCGGTCGCTGCACCGACTGCGCCTTTCCTTCTTCCGGCCTCTCCACCACCAGCACCACGCTGACGACCCGGTTGGTGGCTGCGATGTACATCAGCATGGGATCCTTTGCTGCTGGTGCTACTAGTATGGGTGGTGAGGTGAGCATGCGCTTGAGGTCACGAAACGCTTCATCCACCTGCGATGTCTAGACGAATTTTTCTGTCTTCTTCATGAGCTGGTACAACGGGAGCGCTTTCTCGCCCAGCCGGCGGATGAACCGGCTGAGGGAGGCCAGGCACCTGGTGAACTTTTGGACGTATCGCAAGTTCTTAGGCGGCTGCATGCGCTCGATTGCATCGATCTTCTCCGAGAAAACCGAGGAGCTGGCCGGATGGGATGACAAACACACATTTCTCCAGGTTCAACTTCATCTAGAACCGGCGGAGGTTGGTGAATGTTTCCTTTAGATCTTCAAGGAGTGTCTAGTGCTCCTTGGTCTTGACTACCACATTGTCGATGTAGGAGTGTACGTTTCTGCCGATCTGAGTCTGCAGGCATTTCTGGATGTCGCGCTGGTACGTTGACCTAGCATTCTTTAGTCCGAACGGCATGGTGGTGTAGAAGTAGGCTTCATAAGGAGTAATGAGTGCTGTCTTTATTTGATCAGTGGGGTTTAGCCGGATCTGGTGGTAGCTGGAATACGCATCCAGAAACGACAACACCTCGTAGCCGGCCATGGAATCGATCACTTGGTCTATCCTTGGCAGGACAAATGGATCTTTGGGGCATGCTTTGTTGAGGCTGGTGTAGTTAACACACATGCGCCAAGTTTTTTCTTCTTTAGTACCAGCACGGGGTTTGCCAGCCATTCTGGGTGGAAAACCTCCATGATGAATATGGCTGCGAGGAGCCGGGTGATCTCCTCACCTATGGTTCTTCTTTTCTCTTCTGTGAAGCGGTGCAGTGACTATTTGACCGGCTTTGCATCTGGCCTGACATGTAAAGAGTGCTCGGCGAGCTCCCTCGGAACACCTGGCATGTCCTTGGGGGACCATGCGAAGATATCTAGATTCTCACGGAGGATGTTGACGAGCGTGCTTTCCTATTTGCTGTCAAGGCCGTCTCTGACTAGGACGAACTTATTCGGCTCGGCCTTGTCTAGCAGGATTTTTTTCATGCCCTTGGATGGCTTAAATTGCGCTTCCCCGGCCAGCTTGGGCTCGCCAGCTGGCATGCCCTTCTGCAGGGCTGCCATGTTCGGCATGATAATGCGCTTCTCTTCCACGATGATCATGGCCTCCGCTATCTTGGACCTGTCCGTGGTGTACTCCATAGACCGCCTGTAGTAGCTAGCGACGGTGATGACACCCATTGGCCCTTGCAGCTTCACCTTGTGGTACACATAATGTGGTACCGCCATGAACTTGGTGAGCGCCGGGCGCCCCAGGATTGCGTGATATGCACTGGAGAGGTTGACCACCTCAAAACAGATGGGCTCGCGGCGGAAATTATCCTCCGTGCCGAAGATGACATCTATCCGGATCTTTCCGATGGGTGAATGCGATGGGCCCAGAACGACTTTGTGGAAGGAGGTGCTTGACGGCTCTAGTTGCAACTCGCTGATGCCAAGCCGGTCCAGCGAACTGCGGTACAGGAGGTTGATGCTTCTCCCACCGTCTACGAGGACACAGGAGAATCTGCAGGAATGCTTCTTGGAGACGATGATGGGATCCAAGACATCACGTAAGTGCCTAGTTGAGGCGGAATAGTTGGCTGGTCCTTCCGGCTCCATGCAGTTTCTTGCTCTGACCAGTTGAGGTACTGGGAGACGGGGGGCACGATCGCGTTCACCTCCACCTCCCAGCGTCTCTTGCCATGCTTGGTCTCCGGCTCCATCCTGAAGATGTGGTAGTTTCCAACCTAGCAGGGATAGTTGTCATCATCATCCTCCCTCCGGTGCTGGTTATTGCGGTCGCCTAGCGACCCACCGGCTAGGGGTGGTGGTGCCTGCGCAGCCGGCACGCCAGCAATTTCTGCCATCTTCTTCGTCCAGGTGCACTGGCGTGTGGTATGTGTAGCCGGTTTGTTGCCTCCACTGTGGAACTTGCATGGCCCATCAAGCATTGACTCGATGGTTATCTTGGGCCTTGGGGGCCGGTCCTCAGGCTTTTATCTCCGGCTTCCGCCTACTGCCGGATCCTCCTGCACTATAGCCACCTTCCTAGAACCATATTGGTTATCCAGCTGTTGTCCTTCCTCTTGCCGTGGCGGTTGTCATGCAGCCTGGAGTTGTGGCCATTCCCATCCGGCTAGCGTCGATCCACAGTGACAATGGATCTTTTCATTGCCGCATCGGCGGTGGTGTACTTTTCCGTGATGTCCATGGTCTGTGCCATGGTGGTGGGCTCCACTCGACGAAGCTTGTGCTTGAGCATAGTGCCATATTTGCTGCCGTTGACGAAGAAGTCGATCGCCAGATGCTCACGTACCCCCTCGCAGGAGTTGTGCATGCTCGTCCACCGGGTGATGTAGGAGCGATCCGATTCGTCCGGACCCTGCACGCATAGGGCGAGCTCGACGGGTCGACCGGGCGCTTGTAGGTACCGGTAAAGTTGCAGACAAACGCCTGCTCGAAATTGATCCAAGCGTTGATGATGTTGTCAGGGAGGCTATTGAGCCATGTCCTGGAGTCGAGGAGCATGAGGGGGGCGTAGCGCACAGCCATCAGGTGGTTGCCGTTCACGATGCCTACCGCGGTGGTGTAGTCCACCAGCCAGTCCTCCGGCTTGATCGAGCCGTTGTACTTTGGTGTATCCCTTGGGAGAGAAAATCCCTTTGGAAATGGTTCATTCCGGATTCGCGGTCCGAAGCACCTTGGACCGGCTAGGCTCACTTCTTCTAGCGTGTCTTGTGGTTCTTCCAGTAGATCCATTCGTGCGCGCGTGTCTTGTGGTTCTTCCAGCTCGAGCGGTCCCAGCTAGCCAAATAGGCGGGACTTGGGCAGCGCTTTGCCTTTTTCGGCTTCGTCGGCTGGCTCGCGGTTCCGGCTAGTGACGGCCGCTACGTCGCAGGTGTTGTGCCCATGGCCTGCCGATCCACAATGTGGACGGTTGATGGGCCTTGCTACGTTTGGGGAAGAGGATTTGCTGGCCCCCATGGCCAGGTCCGCCATCCGGTGAGCCGGCAGGGTCATGTTGTTGCCACCCATGCTGAGCTTTGCCTCGGCCTGGTGTTTGTTTGCCGTGACCACGAGGAGCTGGACACGTGCTTGCTGACGGAGCATCTCCTCTCCCTCCAGGTGGCTTAGTTCGGTGACTACTTCCTCCACGACCCTCAAGTTTTTGGTGGGAGTGCTGTAGACCGGCTGCACCGTAGGCGTACACGGATCAGCGGTGCGATCCATCTCCGAACTGAGGTTCCGGCCTTGGGGCTGGGCCAGGCGGCTAGTGTCGGGTAAGCGGGCGAAGCCGTGCACGATGTTGTACTCATGCATGGTCACGTTCATCCGCCATTGGGCGGCTGCCACCTCGCCAGCTTCTTCCAAGAGGCTCTGGCGATAGGCCTCCAGTGCTGCTGCAGCTGCTACCTGATCTGCCACGATGGGTGTGATGGGGTTGCGGAGGTGCTCGATGGACGTGGTGAGCAGGTCCTAGTTCGGAAGGCGCGAGTTAGCGGTGTGACCATCCCGTTGTGCTCTAGAGGTGGGCAACGGTTCTCGCCCGAGCCTGCCATCATGACCTCGATGCTGCCGCTGGCAACATGCGAAGCGGGGAAGCCAGGGGGCACGCCATACACGGTGACGATCTCACGAGGAAAGGCCTTGGCGACATAGACACGGTGCTCACGGACGTGCATGATAGAGCCGCCGCTTGGGAAGGTTCCCCCGGTGAAGCTGGATGCGTTGTCGAGGATGCAGTTAAAGGAGCCGAAGGTGAGAACAAGGCTAGAGGCGACTCGCTCACAGGCGACAAGCAGAAGTCCTGTTCGAAAGATGATCCCAGCCGAAGCACTTTGCCCCACTGCGGGCGCCAACTATCGTGGTGTGGAACACGGTAGTACCATCGGGGATGGCATGAAAGGGGACAATCAGGGTGCTATCGGTGGCTACTTGCAACGGGTTGGGCATAGATACTGCAAACACAGTGATGTACCCAGGTTCGAAGCCCTCTTGGCGAGGTAAAGCTCCTACTCCTGCAAGTATCTACTATCAAGGGGCAAACGCCCAATACAGATGCTCCTTCAGCTATTTTCCTGGCTACTCCTTGCTAGAAGAAGAAGAGGAACTACTCAACTTATCCAATCTAGGGAACTTCTAACTTGTAATTGTCTACCTAGAACCCTAGCACTACCTCCCCTTATATACTGGTTGAGGAGGCAGTTTACAAGGTGGGTTCTAGGGTTTAATGTTTGGATTTGGGATTTACAAAGTGGGCCGGCTGGACAGGGCCGAACGGTAGGCCCGGGTCTAGTCAAGCCTCCAGTAAAGGGGAGGCCAGCGCTATAGTGTTTGGCACCCTTCCTTTACTCGTCAGTCGGCTCTTTATCCGTCAACCAGAGCTTTATACGTTAGTTGGAGCTTTACTCGTCGGCCCTTGCTTTCCTCGTCAGCCTCCAGCTTTGGCATAGTTGTCCGGTAGCGCCGACTAGGCTAGCCAGCCTGTGCGGTCAGAGGTGCGCTCAGTAAGGAGTGTCACCCCCACTGTACCATGGCTAGTGGATCTGAGGCGACCGGCTAGGAGCAGCCTTCCAGCCGGTTCCTCTAGCTACCCGGCTAGACGGGCCAGCCGGGGAAACATGGATGTGGACCGGGTGGAGGATTCCACCCGGCTGTGGTTCCTTGTTCTGAGCCCAAACGTCCAGAGCTCCTTGGAGCCGGTCGGTTGGTCTCGTCTTGGCCTACCCGGGGGTCACCCCCCCGATAGTTCATAATCATTCACAGCTAACCTTAAATTCGTTTAAATTTTACCACTAAATTTTAGCTTCGAATTTTACAGAGACGGTAGGAGTACATTTTATATCAGGGACCTAAAAGGGGGAAATTACATCGAGGTCCATACATTTAGCATGAAGTACCCTAAAATTAAGCAAATAAAATAGTCAGGTTCGACTCCTTCTTGAGAGAGTAGCTGATCGAGCCGTACTCTTCATAGTACTTCCTCTTTGTTCGTTTTCGAAATATGGCCAGTTTTGGCGGTATGAAATTCTTGAATATGTGATCATCAGCATAAAGTATGATGTTGATATGGCCATGACCTTGGTCGTTCGGCTTCAAATGCAAGAATGTTCACACTCATCGACTACTAATAATCTTAAATACATTTAAATGTTACCACTTGCTTTTAGGTTCGAATTTAACATGGATGGTGGGAGTACATTTTATACCAAGGATCTAAAAAAGGTAAAATTACATCGACATCCATACATTTAGCACGAAGCACCCTAAACTGAAGCAAGCAAAACAGTCAGGTTTTGCTCCTTCTCGAAAGAGAAGCTGATCGAGCCAAACTCTTCATACTACTTCCTCTTCGTTTGTTTTCAAAATATGGCAAAATTTGGCGTCCTAAAAATTCTTGGATATGGGATCATGAATCATTAGCATAAAGTATGATATAGATATGGCCATGACCTTGGTCGTTCGGCTTGAAATGCAAGAAGGCTCATACTCATTAACAACTAATAATCTTAAATACGTTTAAATTTTACCACTTGCTTTTAGGTTCGAGTTTTACATAGACGATAGGAGTACATTTTACATCAAGGACCTAAAAAAGTTAAAATTACATCAACATCCATACATTTAGCATGAAGCACCATAAAATTAAGCAAGGAGAACAGTCAGATTTTGCTCCTTCTCGAGAGAGAAGCTGATTAAAACATACTCTTCATACTACTTCCTCTTTCTTTGTTTTTAAAATAAGGCCAAATTTGGTGGCATGCAAATTCTTGGATATGGGATCATCAACATAAACTAGTATCGAAACCAAAGAATAAATAATAATGTTTGCATTATACTTTTTATAACACGTGTTTTTGGATAATTTTAACATGATGCCACAAAAAATATACTTTTTATTCTTTATTTGAAATGTTATCAAAACCGTGTCAATTTGTCGAGATGCAGATGCATAGCAAGAACATGATTTTTTCAGGAATTTTGGTGGTTATTGATGTACCAAATTGCTTCTTATCTTCAGAAGATTTTTGGCTAATTTTAAGAGCAATCTATCGAACTTGTAGTAAAAATTTGAGAAGGTTGGTGGGAGTACAGTTTACATGGAAGACCTAAAAAACTAGAAAATTACATAGAGGTCCATACATTTAGCACAAAGGGCCCTAAAATGAAGCAATGAAAAGCAGTTGTGTCTGGGTCCTTCTCGAGCGAGCGGTTGAGGCATACCCTTCGTACTACTCCTACTGTACTACTTTCGAACCAGCGTGCTGTGGTTGTGCTTGGTGGCTTCCTCTTTGTAGGGTGTGAAATAGAACACCACTATCGAATGTGGGAATGGAGTACTATGGAGTGGTGATAAAGCTTGACAGATCATAATGGAGTGCATCGAATGTGATGGGACGTACTGCATACAGTATAAACAATCCCTTGTGCACCACTATCTTTTGAATAACCTTCCCACTAGATGTTTGGAGGAACTGAAAATTTCGAAACTGGGAAAGTTTGAACTCCGACTCTAATAGTAATAGTATGAGTACTATACCTTTTTCCACCAAGCCCCAAAATGGTTCCTTCTTATACACACCAACACTGCACGCCTGATACTGACACGGAGCCACATATAAGGCAGGTCAACATACGTGCGCAGCGCCACGTTTTGGACGAGGGAGAGATCAGCTAGCTGGGGGTGATGAGGTAGTGAAGGAGAGAGAAAACATTTTTTTTGCGTGCATATATAGTAAAGGTCCTGAAATTTACTACTAGTTCCATACTACTAGGTGACTATACCCTATATCTCCTATCAGGAAGCCATGACAACATTGCTTCTGATATCACACCGCCTTCAACTTCTCCTCATTGCTGATCTCTTGAGTTTCTTCCTCTATGCTCATAGTTTCTCTTCTTTATCTCTGTTTTTTTCTACATAGATTACATATTCTTCCTACTTGCTTTCCAGAAAATACACTCCTGTCACTTGGAAAATTGATTTTTTTATTTTCCTATGTTGGAAACTCCGAGTGGCAGCATTGTTACCATGCCATGATTCACCCATTCACTCCAAAATATGGGAACATCACGGACTACGGGAGTACAATTTACATCAAGGTGGTAAACAGGGAGAAAATTACATCGAGGTCCTTAAATTTAGCATGAAGCACCCTAAAATTAAGCAAGGGAAATAGTCGGGTCCGGCTCCTTCTCGAGAGAGCAGTTGATCGAGCCATACTATTCATACTACTTTCTCTTTGTTTGTTTCATGACCAAATTTGGTAGCATGCAAATTCTTCGACATGGGATCATCATCAGCATAAAGTATGATGTCGATATGTCCACGACCTTTTACATCAAGGACCTAAAAAGGGGGAAATTATATCGAGGTACATAAATTTAGCATGAAGCACCTTAAAATTAAGAAAAGGAGAATAGTCGGGTTTGGCTCCTTCTCGAGAGAGAACCTAACCGAGGCATACTCTCCATACTACTTCCTCTTTGTTTGTTTTCAAAATATGGCCAAATTTGGTGGCATGCAAATCCATGGATATGGGATCATGAATCATCAACATAAAGTATGATGTAGATATGGCCATGACCTTCATCGTTTGTCTTGAAATCCAAGAATGTTCATACTCATCGATAATTAATAATCTTAAATACGTTTGAATATACCACTTGCTTTTAGGTTTGAATTTTACATGGACGGTGGGAGTATAATTTACATCAAGGACCTAAAAAGGGTAGGTTTGTACTTCCATTGATTCCTAGGTTGTCTGCTCCTACTATTAAACCGTCTCTATACATCTTCCAGGGTAGGCGGCTCGAGCGTCGATGTTTCCACCCCACGGGTCGATAGCACGACGGATATCTCTGATGCGTACGATTCCATCATGCCCACTCTTGGTCCAAGAAGAGAGGTAGGCACTATACCTGTATTGACATTTTTATGTTCTTCTCTGCATGCACCCCATGCTCTCTTACTGATGATACTTTTTCCATGCAGGAAGTCAGGGCCATAATCTCGGCCAAAGTAGATGAAATCAACAACCATAACATCAACATTCTGTAGAAAAACTTCAAGATCAACCTAGAGTGTCATCGCCTTCGAGCCAATTTTTCTTTTCAAATGAAGCTTACACGATCTTACGAGCGTGACTCCTTGATGCTTCGTCCTAAGTGCGAAAATTTGAAGAAGGAAGTCATAAAGCTCCGCAGGCAGGAGCTACCATTGCGGAGATCGTCTAGGTCATGCCCCGCTAAGTAGGAAGAGAGAAGACATCTCATGTTGGCCGTCGAGGTCACGACCATTGCGGAGGTTGTTGAGGTCGTGCCTCCATAGGGCAGCCACAGTGTTGCAATCGCCAAGTCCGAGACAGGGAAAGATTTTGCATTGGAGTAGGAACAATGAAGGGAGAAGAATTCCCGTGGCCCTCTTTTTTTATTTTTCTTTTGGGTGCATGGATCATTTCTTTCTCATCGGTCTTCATATAATTATATTGCACTCTTAACAATCGAATCGCACTGTGGAGCTTTTGTAATGATATACTTGTTGTATAGTAGTCACTGTTTAGTGTATGTATACAATCAAATTTATTCAAATATGTGATATCCTTTTTAATTAGGTTGAAGAGAATTTTAAGAAATATTAGGATGTAGGGAGAGTGTCTGTGATAAATCAAAATAATTAAATCTACAATGAGTGATCTTTAAATTTTTTCATACTTTCTACTTTGTCAAATGCATATGGATCCATTGTCTAGTAATACTATCAACTGTTCTGCCTCCCCTATATGTGCCCCTACATCGATGAGTGAGTTATTGGATGATTTTTTTGCTCTTCCCTATTAAAATATTGTGGTTATGATATAGGTGAGATAATATAGGGTTGCTACTGGAGATAAGAAAAATTTAGGGAAAGAATCTCTTTAGGCTAGTCATAGTGCAAATAACTTCATGAGTAACTAAGGGTCCAACTTAGTAAAATTGCTTATGTGGCAGTGAGTTAATCACAAATACCAAGGTGAAATGATTCTATTACCTAATAAATGAACTACTCCTCTATTAACATAGACTAATAACTTATGCATATTAGAGTCTATGTTACTCTCCACAATAACCAGCCTTTAGGGGAGGCCCCTACATCTATAATGGAGCAGGTTTGAATAGGATCCATAGCACCAATCCTAACTGTTGGGCTGTTAGATCCAATGGTTCAGAGCAGCTGGATTCGTGTTGAATAGTACCTAGAGCAAACTCCACCATGTTCTAGAACCATCATGTCACCACCCCCAAAATTTCATAGCACAGTAGGTCATATTCTCAATAATGTGTACATTTTTTCTCTAACAAGACTATTAACTCAATGTTTGTTAAATCACATTTCATATAGTACATACGACGTGTGTGGCACGTGCCTTTTACTAGTATAGACACATAGGGGAGAAAATGTAGGCGTGCTGCTGGACTTTCTCTTAACTTATAAGTTTTGTTCAACCTTGTTCTCTTCTCTGGTTTCTTTTTCAATTCTTTATTGCACTAGACATTGTGTATAGTAGTACTAGACTCACCTCAGGGAATCTTTTTCTTACTCAACTGCTCCATCGTTTAGACATATACTAGTATAGGAGGTGGTGTTTATCTACTAGTACTATAGTAGAAAATAAAATGACCGTCAGCGTCAGCGACACCCAGCTATTGTCTGGAGTACTTTGGGTCACAAGCACAACTATTCCTACCATGGGACACCCAAAGATTCCTTGCATAGGCATTCGCTCCAGAGCCTTCGCAGGGAAGGTATCTGCTTTGACCTATTGATTATGGATTGGACGGACAAGATAGCTAGCCGCTGAACTCTATCTCGCTAGATGATGTTCCTACTACTACTACTACTACTACGTAAAATAAACTTCTAAAACAACAATGTAATTGTGCTTATGAGTTACTAGTCTGATTACATTAGAATTCTAGTTATGACTCCAAACTACAGTATGCATGAGCTGCGTTGATTACCGAGTCATCAACGGATGCGATCCTCGACCGCATAAAAAGAGGTTTGTCACTTAATAAAATAGATGGAGCTTGTGCACACATGCATGCAACTCAGTAACCAGATTGTGATCAATGCATATACGGAGAGAGAATACGAGTAATATGATCAACCCAATAGAATCCACTCATTACTACACGATGCATGCAACTCAACATTCTAATAATATCTTGTACACAATCACGTTTTTGAGTACTGTTTTTGAGCTGCATGCATTCACTCCTAAACACCATAAGTAAAAGTTTGAACTCGTGGAGCGCCAAAATCACATGCGCCCCAGCTAGCCCGATTAATGGTCTGCTACTACAGTAACCTACACATCTACCTCTATAGTTTACTCTAGGACACTCGGCGATTGCTTGCATAGGCGTCCACGCCAGAGCCTTCGAAGGGAAGGTATCCCCTATGGCCCGTTGATTTGGCATGGACGGACAAGATTGCTAGATGGCCAAAATCACGTGGTCCCCACTCGCTCACGTCCCTCCATTTCAAACATAGCGAAATTTCTCGTGCCCCACCATTTCAAATAATACCAAAATCACGTGGTCCCTACTCCCTCACGCTCCTCCATTTCAAACACAGCACGCGCCCATCCATTTCAAACAATACCAATATCATGTGGTCCCACTCCCTCGTGCCCCTCCATTTCAAACACCATGAAATTTCTTGCACCCAAAAATTCCCGCAGCACTTCTCCGGCTGGCTTTGCCCGTCGGAACTCGACACCATGCACTCCTCACCCAATAGTATACCCGAGATGCATCAGCATCGGTCTCATCTAAAGCACAATTGCCGCTTCATCGATGTCCAGCACACCCGATCTAGGTCACCGAGTCTGTTGTCCTCCATCGCACCTCATTTCCTTTTCCCACTTTCTCGTCCATGGCGACGAATCCGTCAACGACTGCCCAAGATCTGCTTCAATCCCACTGGCATCCTCCCCACTCGTATCGTACTAGAGCCACCGTGCATTGCTCTGATTTTCCCCCATCCACCGTGGTCAAGCCGGCATCGAGCACCCAAGATCTGCTTCCCCAATGCAAATAACCGGCGTAACCGGAGCACCCTCGGTGACAAGGATCTCACCCATGCTGGTACGGATGATGCTTAGAAGCCTATCCAACCACGGTAACCAAATCTCCAACTCTTTTTTGTTTTTTCAGCAGTATAGTAGGTTCAAGCTTGTCGTAGTGAACTACATTTTTGTAATCGTGATGTATACCAAGTCAAAGGGCACACATGTTCTTCGTGCTACATACTATTGAGTAGGTCACTAGACATGTTGGTTTGCATTTGCTGCTCTATAAATTTTAAAGTCATGCACATGTTCTTAGCTACTCAGAATAACAATACTTGCCTGCTATCATGTAGTTCTTGCAAAATGTAAAATTAGTGGAAAATATTAGTGTGGATTCCCTTCCCCATAGTTAGTGAATCTATCTGGTTTGTCCTGAGATAAGTTCCTGTTATTATATCCTCACTGGCATCCTTCTGCTATCCTGTAGTATCCGTTTAGACTCTTCATACTAATTCAATTATAATGTTTTTGTTTCCATCAAGTTCTTCAAAATCTGCAACACTAACTATTTTCTTTTTCTTGCATAGAGCCTAGAATGGAACAATGAACATGTTAGTTTGCATAGCCTCTTCTACAGGTCCACAAGCGACTCCATTATTTCCTTATCTGCTGCTGGTTCGTCCTAAGCAATGGCATAACTATCCTCTACTATGTAGTTCACTCGTGGTTTGCGTTCCTCCTCTAGAAGTTCTCTTATGATGCCATTATATTTCTATATGGTTGATACTTAGCTATGATAGTAACTGCATGCATTGTGTAGCTCACCGCAAATTCTGAGTCACCTAACGTCTCTTGCCTTCTAGAAAATACCACTGCTTCCATATATATTTGCTGAAATGACATGGCTAGTTTATATTTGCTTAGATTCTAACAAACACTTTGTTTGATTGGTCATTTCATTGTAGGCACAGTTGTCTAATGATTGTTTGTCATGTTCTATAAGTTCACAAGCGACGCTATTATATCTCGCATTTGGTTCTGGTTCGTCCTAAGAAACGACATAACTATCCTCCACTATATATAGTTCATTTGTGGTTTGCATTCCTACCCTACAAGTTCTCGTATGATGCGGTTATAATTTCTATCTGGTTCATTCTTAGCTACAATAGTAACTGCATGCAATGGTGTAGCTCAGCACAAATTCTGAGTCACCCAATGTCTCTTGCATTCTAGGGTATACCACTTCTTCCATATATATTTGTTGAAATGACCTGGCTAGTTTATATTTGCCGAAATTCTAAGCCACACACACACACATTCTTGGATTGCTCGTTTTTCACAGTGGGAACACTTGTTTAATATGTTCTTGCTTTTCCTATTTTTTTGACGTGTTGGTCAACAATTGAACCATTGACCAATTCTAAACTCCAGTTCATAGCTCCTGTCATATCAGTCAAAAGAGTAGTTTTTCTTGTTTGATGTATTAACTGATTATTACTTAGTTTCAGACTGCTATTATTGTTATCGCCACCAACGAGAGGGCTGCAAGATCATGTCTCCTCCAATGTAGCTCTCACACTCAAAGGAAGATGCGGGTGATAGATTGAGAAAGCAAATTGAGCACTCTGTTATCAACTCGATTCTCAATTGAAATGCCGGATTTACTTTCCCTTGATTTGATAATATGTAATAATTTTAAGAAGTTTGCAGCTGATGTAATATATAGATAACTCGCATAGGAAATTTAGGCATTTAGTTGACGTTGTTCACACATGACGGTAGGCGGTACCATAACTACGCCAGCTAGATTGATTAGGGAACAGTATTGGGCTTTGTTTTTTCCCATTTTGTATTCAACCATTGTTGAACAGTGAAAGATGCTCACTAAGTATACACCTTTTATGATATTGGCATGGACTTCAGAAAGACCAAAACTATAAAAGACAGTAAAAGTAATGGGCCTACCCCCATGAGGGAACTAGTAACAGTAATAGGCCGAAACAGTAGCAGGCCAAGCAGCAACGTGTTAGAGAAGAAACATGCCAGAAAAGTAACAGGCCACAATAGTAAAAGGAAAGAAACTGTAAAAGGCAAGAGGGTTAACATGCCAGAGCTCTAGCATGCCATAACAGTAAAGGGCCGCAACTCTAAAAGGACAGAACAATAACATGCCGTGGAAATACCAAACAAGAATAGTAATAGGCCAACAAATTTACCAGTCCAGAATAGTAACAAGCCGCTTGTGGCCTGAACCATGAATGACTAGAACAGTTAAAGGACATAACAGTAATTGACCATCTCAAAGAAGGGCCATTAGTAGGTGGCCCATGATGGGCTGCGAGAATAATGATGGGCTAACCACAGGCCTTAATAATACCGGATCAACTAGGCGTAGACAGCTAATGGGCCGCATGGTGTTGGACCAACATGGGCCTTCTGTAAGCCAAAATAGTACCCAGCCTAAAAGTTCGCGGGCCTCTGCTAGCTGCATTATTAGGCCCATTTGAAGCAGTGTAGGACAAAACAATAACGTGAGGTCTTCTTATTGGGCTCTACTCATGGGCCGGCCCACTCAGTATTTAGTAGGCCTTGGCTAGGCCTAGCTTCTTCCACGGTTTCTATGACCGTTAACGGTGGTAACCGACCATTAACGGCGGGTGCCACGTGGCCATTTGCATGACGTAAGTAGTCAACATGGCTGGCATATAGATTTACGACGGAACATGTTTTCGTGGATGAAGGGTGCGATCCACCACAGTAAAAAAATCATGGTAGATTCTTTTGTGACGGGGATTTTACCACGAAGGATATTCATCTAGAAGACTTTTTAACCATGCAAGACAGGCCTTTAACCATGAAAATCATCCATTGTAAAAGCCAACTTTTCTTGTAGTGTGAAGATGGGCCAATTCCGCTCTTCGCGGAGTGCTCCCTTATAGATTCGGCCTGCCAACTCCTTTTCATTTTTCTTTTTATTATAGATCTAAATATTGCTCATTAGTTTAAATCTAACTTAAAATGGAAAATTCCATATTTTTCCCAGATCCAAATTTACAAATGTACCCATATGTTCTCTCTAACATTCAGGCCAAACCCTAAGCCCAAAATACCTTTAATTATTTTCTGGATTTAAATCCACTAGATTGTATCCTTTTCAATAATTAATTACCCTAGTGAATTTCACAAATCCAAATGGGATAAATCCAACTTCCTCTAGAAGGTATTTGAAACATCTCTCTACTGACCTTGGACTCAGGCCAAGTTGAGCCATGGTTTGACTTTAGCCAAAATAACAAAAAAACTAATTTCTACATTTATAAAATTCCCTGGGCCAAACTATAACCTTCCTTAACTTGATTCCAACTCTGAGTGATATGTTACTACAAAGCCTACCAAACCCTAGGAGAGCAAGATTTACTGAACCATTATAAAATTTTGGGTTATTAAACTCTTCTGCTTAGGGTTGTTTCACTAGATAAATCATATAAAAAGGTATGAAACTCCAAAAATGGTGAACCCAATTTTCGCGGAAAGGTATTTCAAATAACTACCATGTGACCTTGGTTTCATATCAAAAGGACGTGTAGAATTAATCTTGTGAAAAAGGAAATTTGCTTGTAGGATGGACTTCGACAATTTCCCAACGCCATTCTGCCCATTATTTTGGAGTGAATCCAGTCTCAAAATTCATAAACTCCAATGTCTACTAAAACCTCAGAGGACAAATTTATTTGATCTACAAATCTTTTCTAGTAATTTATTCCCTCAAACTAGGGTTTGTTTCACTAGAAAATCCATATCTAATTAATCAAAAGTGCAAAAATAGTGAAACCACGTTTGGTGGACTTATTATGTTAGTACCTATCTTTTGATATCATTTTTGTACATTAATATCATACAGACCCTAGCCTTATTTCAAAACCCCTTCATTAAGTGTTTTTTGACAAGTAAATCATAAAAGAAATTCCACAAAGGAAAATAAAGTAATTCCAAGTGCAATGAACTCAAGTTACCAAAACCTACTGAAATGTATTGATGTATTGTTAAATTGCTTGTTGTATGGCATTGATTGTTTTTATGCCTTGTGTTGATTGTGGCATTTGCTTGTTTGCATGTGATCCTTGCCGATGATATATGCGATCATAACAAAGTCAAGAAGAGGAGATATTGTTTATTATGTTGGTTTTCTAAGAAGAAGTCCAAGGAAATACTACTTGTTAGAGGAAAGCCACCAACTTTCTCATAAGGCTTGTCCTACTATTTTACTTATGCATGTTTTACCTACCTGTTTATACTAACTCCATTGTTTTACTATATGATAATCTATATCTGGTAGTGGCTTTGCTTCTCCAAACCATTACACATTTTTACTACTAAGTGCAACCCCTTGATGACATCTACTTGCCCCTAGTATTGTAAGTGGTGTATAACACTATACCCCTTTGGAGACCCTGTTTTAGCTAAAGCAAAACCGATAGGTTGGGAAGACCCAGAAAAATTTTACAAAGTGTTTTATGGTAAAACCTTGGTGAGTACTGGTCCTTCCAAGAGAAGATTGAGAAAAGAAAAAGGTTTTGTTTTACAAAAGAGGCTGAAGGAAAGAGGAGAAAAGGTGTTTACAAAAACGCCCCCATTTCTTTGCAGTTTGCTAGAACAATTAACTAGTGTAACCACATAACCCTGGTATGGGATAGGGCCTAGCTTGAAGTTTGTTTGCTCTAGAATGGGATTCCTCACAACTACTTATAAGGGATCATCTCTCTCGAATGTTGGGTTTCCCTTACAATAAGGGTCATCTGTGGAAACAATGACTAGAGGGAGATGCGAAATGCCTTCGGGAGCAGCCGGGCGATAGTATGAGCCTCTCATTGATAGTGCCCACTCATGAGGAGTGTAAAATGCGCACCGTTTGGTCTGTGGCCCTGACATCCCTGCGTTGAGAGGAACAACTCATAGGGTAGGGTCCATGCTAGAGTGGCATATGAAAAGTCTCGATCGGTTAGTCGACCCATGATCCGTGAGTGATCAGGGCAGGGTACCCAGATGGTGTGAGTAAAGTGTACAACCTCGGCAGAGTGTAATTCTATTCGAAAATCCCTGTCTGTTATGGACAGTTGGAAAGGCTATTCTAGAGCAGTGCTGGTTTAAAATGATTTCGTAAAAGGAAGAGTTTCCTCAAATGGGTGGTCTGGAGGACCCCAGAGGAAGTGAGGTGATCTCGGAGGATGATTGAAGATGAAACGATTGGTCGAGTAAGGACCGGGAGATGAATTTGGGTGACCTAATCCTAGTAGTTTCCTCAACTTTACAAATGTTTTTAAATTTTTTCAACAAAGATATAGAGATTCTATATCTACAAGAGAAACCATTTGAGAAAAGAACCTCTTATGGATCACTCCTACTACCACAACCATATTGCATATCCTTTTATTAATATTCTCTTAAGGTTGTTTGTGAGTACATTCAAAGTACTCACTAGCAATGTCCCTGGCTATTAACTTGGTCAGATTCAAGAAGTAAGGTGAAGGAGGAGGTGAGGTTGACGACTATGCGAGCTAGGACGTTCTCCTAGTTAGTTTCCTGTAGGTTAAGGCATAGCTCATACTCGACGATGTAATAAAGTTCCACTGTTGGTGATCGATGTAGCCATAATGGCAATTGAGGTATGACTTGTATCCTCTTAAGTAATGGATGTTTACTTTGATACTTGTCATTTATGTACCATGAAAGACTGATCATGGGATCGTGGTGGTATGCATAACATGGATTCTTGGAGGATTAATCCTGGGGCGCCACAACATCTACATGAAAAGAGTAAACAAAAGTAAATGAAAGTAAACAAAAGTCCATGATAACAGCATGGCCAACAAGTTAAAGAAGAAGTAAATAAATAAAAGACGAGAGCAAATATGTAGCACTTGAAGAAAGAAGTCCATTAGGTGAAAAGGTAGATGGGCTAGCCTACCATGGAACATAAATTGCCCCTTCTCTCCTCAAAATCCTTCTATGCTAGTGGATCAAGTTGTACCCATGTACTATTCACCCCTACCATCACCAATAGTAGCCTTGCTTGTTATTGTCAAGGACCCAATTCCATATATGCCGCTAGAGCTCTAAGACTCACCTGATAAGTCATCGTTTCATATTTGCGGTGTCTCACATGACTCAGACCGACATCAAGTAGGGATATTGGCTTCTCCCTTGGAAGATCTTGAATGGCCCAAGGTCAATGTTCTTCTCTCTTTGAGCTTTCCATAGGAGTAGGGCGCACTCCATCAAGGCGTGCAAATCTACTTAGGAATAATTGCTAAGTCAATTCTCTCAAAGTGTATGACAACCTTTAACATAAGATCATGGTACACACCCTTACTCCATAAATTCTCATGAGATACCCCTACTCACTCACACTACAAGAAAAGTTGTCGACCGGATTTTCTGGTGTAAGGACATTTTTCGTGGATAAAGGTCTTCTACCAGATATGGGCACCCGTGGTAAAAGCTTTGTCACAAAAGCTTATACCACTATTTTTTGGAAACGGTGGTGGATGGAACCCATCTACCATGAACATACCGACTGTGGTATATGTGTTTCTCCATCCAATCTTACAACTAATGTAACACCCCACTTTCAGTAACCCTGATTAGTCGCCCAGAATGCAAAAATCAGTGGGAACAAAAAAGTTCTTGTTTAGTGATGCAATGTTTTCTTGCTTGTTTATTTGTGCTTATGCATTTGAATGTGTAGTAGAATATATACTCCTATTTACCCTAGGCTAGGCTTGATGGCATCCCTAGTAGTAGTTTGTGTTGCCTATAAGATGAATTGCCTTGATCTGCTGTTCTAAACTAGATTGTCTAGATTTGTTTGCTTAGGAAGTAGTATGAGCTACTCTAGGGGATCATCCTCTATGAACCAATTAAATTAAGAAACACAAACCTTAACCAAGTTTCTAAAGCTTGTTCTGATCTCTAGGCACTAAAGTGACCATCTAATCTCTTAACCCGATCAATTTAGACAATCCTTCTAGTAGCTTCCAAAGCAACAAAGACTAACTATAAGCATGGATCCCCTCTACTCAATCTACACTTAAACCCCATCATCTTGATGATGAGTTTAGAACCTTACATCCTCTCAAAACCATGCCCTCTTGTATTCTAGTAAAAAACTCCAAATCTGCCAAAATATGGCCAAGTCTGAAATGCTATCAATATCACTTCTTCCGGTCTCCACCTTTATCAACCCTTGTGTCCTTTTTGAAATGCACTTGAACCATCTTTTAAAACATCTTAAGAACTTCCATGGCCCACTATTGCCCTTAACTAAATCATCCTCTAACCCACCTGTCCTAGATGGTTTTGCAGGCAAGAAAATAATCTTTTCTGCAAATCTTATCAACATGCCTAATTTGGCATAAGATCCCATCTCCATTTTATCTCCATATGAACAACTCTTTGCATAATTGTGACCTAATCATGAATGTATATCAACCCATACTTCCCTTTTTCCCATTGGAGATTTGTGCTTATTAAACCCACGTGGTTTTTGAGGCTAAATAATAATATGCTTTGACACCCTTATTTTTAACAAAGTTCGGCATCAATTCATGGAGCACTCAACCACGATCAACACCAACCTTATATAGCATGGTGGTCTACATCACCTGGAATGTCTATCCATCCAACCTTGACCCAAGGTGACCTCTGAGCTCCTTAATCCAACAAGGTTTTGGTGGTATAAAAATAGTAGTGCCCAAGATCCTTTATTTCTTGTTTTCTTCCAAAACCAAGATTTATTTTCAATACCCAAGGTTTCACATGATAGATACACTATGCGGAGATCATCTACCTTGGAGATAAACATTTATCAAATGTTTTCTATAATTATTTTGGCCCAAAAACTATTTATTTCTTTCTTTTACAAAAACTTCAAAACTCCCTCTATATAAGAAAGTTCGTTTTTCTCCAAAACACTTTTCCATGTGTAGGAACAAATGAGGCCCATATTTTGTTTCCTATCTTCCCACTTCAAAAATAAATATTTTTGAAAAGTTTTATATTTTGTTTTTGCCTATTTTCTTAGATGCAAGAAATGCAAAAAATAAATCTTTTAAATACTTTTCCTCCCCAATAAATCTTGGAAAAATTATCCAACTTGTGGTATTGTATTTCGGACCATCTACCACCAAAAATTCACCTTGTCCAAATCAAAAAAATTAAATGCATTTATAAAAACAGATTCAGCACATTTTGAATATTGAATAATATATGGATCTAAAATCATCTAAAAATCCCAAAGAATTATCCTAGGTAGATCTTGATCGTACCTACCTCCTAAAACCATTGGATCACCTGGTCATCTTCAACCTTTTGAATGTGATACAATGTCCTACTTCTAGTCAAATTTTCCCATAATACAAAAACCACTGACAAAGCTCCTCCAACAATAACCTAACCTTGCCAAATGATCACCACATCAACCATAACCCTCTCTGGTCACGTCACTGTAGCAAAGCACTATAGCAACCTCCTCTCCTTGTCTCATGTGCTTGGAGAGAGTGAGAGAGAGATATTACCCAAAAATATTAATCAAGTTTATCAAGTTCAAATTACCCAAATTTAGGGTTAACAAAACCTTTTCTTATTAAATCTCATATGAGTGTATGTGTGAATCGCATTAGTGTGGGAATGAGTGCAATTCCCATGTTTGATTGCTACAAATGATATGGAATGGTTTAAAGATGAATATTACATCATCTAGGCCATTTACAAACAAAATCAAAATAAAATAAAATCAAATATTAATCATATGATCAAATGGTCATTGTGACCAAAATTATCCACTAGACCACTTTGAGTGTTTCTAGTAAAGGATTTCTAACAGAAACATTTCCAAATCTTTTCATCCCTTGCTAGACCAAGTAAAAGTGAATCCAATCCCACTTTACAAACTAACAGAAACAAAGTCCAAATCATTTTAAAGGACATTGCAAAATTGAATCATGTGTATGTACTAAGATCACCACTTTTCAAAAACCACTCAAATAAATTCACCATGGGAAATCCAAGCAACCATAGACTATCAAGCAAGTACTCAGAACACTCACCAAATTTCATCCAAAAATTCAAACTTTAAATTCATGCGGCTATTTGGTCGAGCACCTGGCAGACACCAGTAAAGACTTGCCTAACTTTCTACTATTTTGAGCAGTAATTGATCGCCACTAGTGCCCCAATTCTCTCCCCTGGTCTCCCCTAGTGCACAACAACGCAGTGGACAAGCTCCCTCTTTGCGGTTCGCACCAGTGCAGTGCCGCCCAAGCTCACTGTGTAGGTTGACCAAGCACCGCTCGCCACAGTCCGCGCCGCCCTCTCCCATGATATCCAGGAGACAGGGGACACTCCACCGCTACCCTTTGTCTACCCCTCGACCGAAGACAAGCCATGGACCAGCCGCGTTCGCCGCACCCAGTTCTTTGTCTGCCATGCCGAGAGCGCGTTAGAGCGCCGTAGCCAACACACGCACACATGCCATGCCTCGCCCTCACCGCGCGTGCCCGTACTCACCATGACCCTAGCTACCCCCAGACATGCCCGTTCACCGCCGTGTGGACCGTAGCCACTGTGCACCGTCTCGAAAGCCACCGTTTCCGCCCAGAGCACCGATTGTTCCCGTCCGTTCTCCACCGCCCCTGGCCGCGCCATCACTCGCATGCTGATCGCCCTGAAGCACCGCGTTGACCCCTACCCTCAACCATGCCTATAACGCACTACAATGACGTCGGCGATGAGGCCGAGCCATCCCACTCTGTCCCTCTCGCCGGTGTATAAATAGAGGCCACCCCAGCCCCAATTCTCCACACCATCTCACTCCCCTCCCTCTCAGACACCTCTCACACCTCTCCCCGAAGCAAGGCGAGCACCACATCACCGGAGTTTCACCGGAGCCTGCCGCTGCAGAGGAGAAGAGGAACCAGAGCTAGCAGCCGCCCAGGAGCCACCGCAACGACCATTCGAACCGTCGTCGTCTACAACATCGTTCACCCCCATTGCCAAGTCTAGCTGGAGCCCAGGCGAGCCCCCACGTACCCCCACCGTTGAATTAGGGTTCGTTCCTCGCCGGAGTTATTCACCGGAGACGATGAACCACGGCCGTTAGATCCTAGTCTAATCGCACGGGCCAGATTGAAACTTACCGCTTCACGTTAATTGAATCGCTGACTAGTAGGACCCGCCTGTCAGTAGCCCTCTGCGCCGCGCTGTGCAGATTGGGCCGGCCCATTTAGTTTCCCGCGCAGAGCCCGTCGATTCAAATAGACTTTTTCCATTTTAGTTAAAACTAGATTATGTCAGTAGATTCAAAAATCAATTCAAAGAGATTCACTGAACCAAATTGCATGATTCCAATTTTTAAGAAAGGTATTCAAAATATCTATCCAAGCCCATTGGATTCAAACCATTTGAAATTATATATCACCTATAGTAAAAATAACAAGGCAGAGACTTTTCGAACTTCAAACATTTTTCAAAAATCAACCATAAATGCTTTTGAGTTGATTCCAACTCTCAAAAATCACATTTCACAAGATCTATCTAAATATGTAAAACTATTTAGGTTTACATGCAGTGACATTGGACTAGTACCAAAAGAATGCAATATAGGCATTTCTAGTCAATTTAATTTTATTAGTGATATTAAACTTTATAAAATATGACCACCACTTTAAATCACCTCCCAAGTATTAGAATATGTGGTGATGACATGTGTCAACATGATCCCATATTTTAATTGGAGAATATTAAATCTTAAGTATTTTCAATGCGTAGAAATTACTTTTCTAAAATAAGATAAATAAGACTAGGTCTTTATTTCATGTGATGATTGTGATGATGCTACATCATCTAGTCTGAGCCTGTGTGTGCTAAATAGAAGTAGTTAAGTATTGTTTGGTAATTGTGTACCTCGTATTCATTTATTAACACTAGTACGGACCCGGGATACGAGGAGGAGGAGTACTACGAAGAAGAAGAAGAGAACTTCAACTAGTACACTACTCAAGGCAAGCCTAACACTACAAGTTTTTTATGCAAGCTAGAACTATGCAAGTTAACACTTGCAAGCTTCATACCTATGCAAGATGCATTAGGCATGCGTTGGTTATGCAACTTAGATTACACCAATCCCAAGTTTAATTGCAACCTTTATTCTTTTACTTTTACCAAAGTTCTTTACCTTTAGTTAGTAATTTGTGAGTATTAGAAAAATAGGATAGATACCATAAAGAGTATAAAACTAGGCATAAGTAGTTATACTTAGATGCCATCAAAAGCATAAAACTAGATTTGGATAGTTACACTTGATTAGCACCCCTCATTAGTGAATACCCTCAACTTTAGTGGCTAGTGCTAAGCATAAAAGTTGATCACTTTAGATGGGAATACTTGGTGAAAATGATTATGAAAACCCTTTGGAATGATGGTTCATTCTATTGAAATGTTTTGACACGCGTTATGAACACAAAAGAATTTGATGATGAAACTTGTTGCATCATAAGCCTTAACCCTTTTATAAAAACTGATGGTTCGTTTCGGATGCGACACCATTCCAATTTTAGCGTTCAACCACAATACCTGAATTGGGTAGGGCTTAAATGGAAGTTTATATGCCTTAGTATCGGTTCCCTCGCGGAAAGAGGTTGAGCTAAGGCTACCTCGTGAATGTGAATGTCCACCTCTGCAGTGCCCAGGATGGCAGATGTCCATGGCTAGGAGGCCAAGCTCATAGGGGAGGTGCCTATACTAGTGTGTGTAATTGAAAGGTTAGGATTGATTATCCGCATACTAATTATGATGATTTAGGGTTATCCCGGATGGATGTATCGAATTTGGTGGTGAAAGTGTACCACCTCTATAGAGTGTCAAACTATTCGAATAGCTGCATCCGCGGTTATGGATAGTTGGAGTGGCCATACTGTTCCATTGTCAGATGTTTTCAAAATGACTTGTGAATTGAACTATGACTTTGACTTGGCCACAATAGGGTTGTGGACATGAAAACTAGGTTCCCACTTAGGTGATGTATAAAATTAAATTAGTTTTCTTTACTTTTGAACTCAGTATGAAATAAACCTGGCTTTTTGCAAATGAACGTAGAGCTTAAGATTCCTACTAGAACTAACTTACTTGTTAGTGATAGTTTGCGAGTACTTAAAGAATACGCATGTCTTTATCCCTGGCTATTCCCGTGGCCAGACTATGAGGAGGACTACCATGAAGATGGACAGCAGGAGGTCTATGACAAGTAGGATCATCTCCCATCGTCAGCATTTCCTGTGACCCTAAAGATGGAATCCCTACTACATTTATTTTCCGCTGCTTTGATTGTATTAAGACTGGATCATGAGATCCTTTATTTGTAAGACCTTTATTATGGTTTGTAATGAATGATGTACTGTGGTACCAATCTGTTACGTCTCACAAAAATGATAATCCTAAGATTGCGATGTATGGCATAATAGGCATCTGGGATTAAAAATCCGGGTCTTAACAAGTTGGTATCAGAGCCATCCTGACCATAGGAGACCCTAGTTACAATTGACGTCTGAACAAAAAACTTACTTTAAAAACAAAAGAAGTGAGTATTTATGAAAACCTATTTCCATGCTTATCCTTCAGATTCTTTCAAAAAAAATATTGTTCCTCAAAAATTCTTGCAATCCTACATAAAATTTGACACACTTGATCACCCCACTAACTTGCTCATCCTAAATTCTTATAGATGGAGGTCAAGTATAGCAAGTTCTACCAGCTGGGCAACGGAGGCCACCTAATTGTTGAGAGGGATCTAGATGCACTTGCAGAGCATCTTGAGCGCCTGCACCCGAAATTCTTCGGGTACAACTCAACGATCACGTGGGAGGAGACCTATAGTGGCTGATAGTTGCAGATCTCAGAGGCAAGATGGAAGCACCCACATCGGAGAAGATCCAACTCAGCTTGAGGGAGAACAATTGGCTAGACGGATTAGCCAGGGCTATGCAAGAAGCTCTTGCCCGTCTGTGTGGGAAAAACATCAACCAGATCAGTGGAACTCGCTTTGCTCACTACGCAAGACGTGATTCTATGGGAATGCCTTGGAGATGCTAGGACACCCGAAGCTGAAGCATCAAGTGGATAATCTCGACTTCATGTTGTATGATAGACAGATGGAGTTGGACAACGCCCGTGCCTATGCCAACCATAACAAGGACATTGCAGTCAAGAAGGATCAGACCCTCGCCATCCTTGCCAAGGAGCGTCAATCACTTCATCGTCAGCATGACAAGAAGGATCGCATCATCGATCATCTTCGCAAGAAGGTGGCCACTCTCGAGAAGAGTATCCGTGAACAAGAGATCCGGCTTGAAGAGAAGGAGGAGGAAGGTGAAGATATCCATGGAGATCTCTACTCTTACTTCAGTGATGATGATGACTACCTAGAGGATGATGCCATGGGGTTCCACACTGATGATGATGATTCCGCCTTCATTGATGATGATTAGATGCACTTGAGCACTACCATAGGAATGAGTTGTATCTGGTCCCATTGTATCGTAGTTTCACAAAATGGTTCTTAAAATTTCTATTTGTGTTGTGGTGTGTGTTTGTATTGTGTGCTCTAAATGAATGAATGAGAGGAAGTTGTTAGTTTACAAAACTTGAGTCAAAACTCAAAGTTAAATCTTTTGAAACAAAACCATGAACCTTAGAGATTTCCCTCTTATCTCATTATCTATCTCAATCTTCAGATGACTCGTGGATATCCCAGAGGCAGGAGTTCATCTCAGGACCCAATGCTGCAGATTCTGCAAATGCTAGTTTCTGACCGTGAAGCTAGTAGAGCCGAATGCCAATCCAACTTAGCCACTCTTCAACAGATAGCTCAGATGGCCCACAATAATCAAGTTCACGGAAACCAGGATACCCATGGATCCAATATCAAGAACTTTCAGAATACCAATCCTTCTATCTTTAGTAAGTCTGAAGAGCCCTTAGATGCTGATGACTGGCTGCAAATCATGGAGAACAACTTAGAGGTCGCAGGAGTTGAGGCAAATGAAAAAGTATTGTTCGCCACCCATTATCTGGCAGGTGATGCAAGAGCCTGGTGGAATAGCACATGTACCATGAACGGAGGTCAGATGATGACTTGGGATGAGTTCAAAATCAAGTTCAGGCGGACTCATGTGCCCCCAGGTCTGATTAAGAGGATGAGGGATGAGTTCAGAGAATTCAAACAAGGAAGGATGACTGTGGTGGAATACCGTGACAAATTATTATCTTTAGCTAGATATGCCCCTGATGAGATTTACACATAAGCAAAGAAGAAAGAAATATTCCTGAATGGACTACATGATGAGATGCAAACCGTGCTAGTCAACATTCCCTTTGATGATATTTAAGCTTTAGTGGAGTCTTCCATTCAGATGGAAGGGAATATCAACCAAGCCAATGACAACCGCAAGCGTCGCATGATGCACTAGCCTGGATCCCACCATACCCAGAAGTATCGCCCCAACCCGTCTACAGGATATGCCCCAAGAAACAACAGACCCCCTATGTCCCGTCCAAGCTACCTCAACCATGGAGGAGGAAACCCAAGGTCTAGAGGAAACCACAACAATAACCTCGGCCACTCCAATAACTTCAACCGTGCACCTCCCAAGTCCAACAACAACAACAATAATACTGCCCCAAGCACTGGAAGCAATGTTGTGCCTATCGCAGGAAAAGACAAGTCCCAGATTACTTGCTTTGAATGCGGAGTCAAGGGTCACTACTCCAACGAATGCCCCAAGAAGCTGGCATCAGCCACCAATGTGAATGCACCCGCTCAACAGAAACGCCGTGCTCAACCTGGAAGGAGATTTGCCCCAGGGAATTCGCTCAACCGCAATGGTCGTCTGTTCCACATGTATGCTGAAGAAGCACAGGAAGCACCAGATGTCGTGCTAGGTATGTTTTCTGTTAACTCAGTACTTGCAAGAGTGTTGTTTCATTCTAGAGGATTACACTCGTTTGTTGCAGAAGAATTTGCATGTAAGATTCAACTAACAAAATTGAAGCATGTTATGACAGTTCAAATACTTGGTTCAACCACCAAAGCTAGAAAATATTGCAAGGCTGTACCTATCAAAATCCAAGGAATAGATTTTTATGCTAATCTAATAGTACTTGGAACCAAAGGTTTGGAAGTAGTACTAGGAATGGATTGGATGTCGAAATATAAAGGATTAATCGACTGTACTAAGAAAGCCATAACCATGACCAGTAGCACTGGAGTATCAGTAGAGAATGTATCTGAGACATTGCCCCGTCAATTCAAATGCAACAAGGGTCTAGCCCAACCAACCCTAGATCAAGTCAGAGTAGTCTATGAATACCCCGACGTGTTCCCAGATGAATTGCCTGGTATGCCCCTAGATCGGGATATAGCGTTCATCATTGAACTAGTTCCTGGAACCGGATCCATAGCTGAGAGACCTTATAGTATGAACCCATCGGAATTAGGGGAGCTGAAGAAGAAACTTGATGCTATGCTGGACAAAGGTTTGCTTCAACCAAGTGCGTTGCCAAGGATATCGCCTATTTTTTCTGTAGATAACAAAGATGGAGGTAACCGTTTGTGCACGGATTACCAGAAGATGAATGATGTCACCATCAAGAACAAGTACCCACTGCCAAAGATAGAGGATCTGTTTGACCAGTTGACTGGTGCCAAAGTGTTTTCTAAGATTGAGCTTAGAACTGGTTATAATCAACTCAAGATTCGTGCAACGGATATCCCAAAGACCGCCTTCACCACAATATATGGATTGTATGAGTACACTGTCATGTCTTTTGGATTAACCAATGCCCCTGCTTATTTCATAAATCTCATGAATAAGATTTTTATGAACTTTCTGGATAAGTTTGTCGTTGTTTTTATCAATGATATTCTGATCTATTCCAAGTCAGAAGAAGACCATGAGCTACACCTGAGAACCATCCTTGAAACCCTTAGAGAGCATTAGTTGTATGCTAGTTTAGCAAATGTGAGTTCTGGTTAAAGGAAGTAGGATTCCTAGGACATATCGTATCGGCAGGAGGAATCGCTATTGATCCCGCCAAGATTAAGGATGTTGAAGAATGGAAAGCGCCAACCACTTAAACCAAAGTCCGCATATTTCTCGGATTAGCGTGATATTACTGCAAGTTCATAGTAGGATTTTCATGCATCGCAAGACCGCTGACCCAACTATTGAAGAAAGATCAGAAGTTTGAATGGATGGACAAATGTGAAGCTAGTTTTCAAGAGCTCAAGAAGAGGTTGATTTCAGCCCCAATTTTGATTATGCCGGATATCAAGAAGCCTATTGATGTGTATTGTGATGCATCCAAGATTGGTCTCGGATGTGTGTTGGTGCTAGAAGGCAAAGTCATATCATATCTGCCTAGACAACTAAAGAAACATGAGCAAAACTACCCTACCCATGATCTTGCCCTAGCAGCTGTAGTTTTCGCTCTGAAGACATGGCATCATTACCTAATGGGTAACCGCTATGAGATTTATTCGGATCACAAGACTGAAGTATATTTTCACCCAGAAGGAGCTGAATATGAGGCAAAGGAGATGGATATAGTTAATCAAGGATTATGACCTTGAGATTCACTATCACCTCGGCGAAGCCAATGTGGTAGCGGATGCTCTTAGCAGATTGCCGTGTAGATTGAACACCATGATAAAACAAGCCCAACCAAGTTTGCATGAAGAGTTGGAGCAGTTTAGAACGGAGCTAGTTAGCAAAGGATTCCTAGCTAGTATTGAACTTCAACCCACTTTGATCAGTCAGATCAAGGAAGCGTAGAAAGGCAATGTAAGTATCGACGGAATCAAGCGTCGTATCGGTACAGGGAAGGTACCCGCATTCACCAAAGATGAAGAAGGAGTTTTGTGGTACAAAGGACATATCTGTGTACTAGTAGATTCCGAGTTGAAACAAGTCATCATGCAGGAAGCTCATGATACTCTTTATTCTATCCATCCCGGAGGAACGAAGATGTATCAGGATTTGAAGGAGCAATTTTTGTGGCACAAGATGAAGAGAGAAATCGGAAGCTACATAGTAAAGTGTGATATCTGTCATAGAGTCAAAGCAGAACATCAGCGACCCGCAGGACTTTTGCAACCATTGCAAATTCCAGAATGGAAATGGGATTCTGTCAGAATGGATTTCATCACCGGTTTGCCTACATCTAGTAGTTGGGTCATAGTAGAGAGACTGTCCAAGGTAGCCCATTTTATACCGGTCAAGACCACCTACCAGAGTTCGAAGCTAGCAAAGTTGTACATCGCTAGAATCGTCAGTTTGCATGGAACCCCCAAGACAATGTATCGGATCGAGGAACCCAGTTTACATCAAGATTTTGGCAGAAGGTCCAAGAAGGATTAGGAACCAATCTGAACTTTAGCACAACCTATCACCCGCAAACCGATGGACAAACTGAAAGAGTCAACAAATCTTAGAAGATATGTTGAGATCTTGTGTGCTAGCATATGGATCAAAATGGGAAGATTGTCTGCCTTTCATAGAATTCTCATACAACAATAGTTATCAAACCAGTTTGCAAATGCCCCCCTTTGAATTTCTTTATGGAAGGAAGTGTCGTACCCCCTTAAATTGGTCGCAAATAGGAGAGAGTCAGATTTTCATACCCGACATCCTACGAGAAGTCGAAGAGAAGGTTCACAAAGTCTGTGAACACCTCAAGACCGCCCAATCCAGACAGAAGAGTTATGCTGACAAAGGACGTCGAGACCTGACCTTCAATGTCAGAGATTTTGTGTATCTCAAAGTATCACCCTTGAAAGGAATGCAACGTTTTCAATGAAAGGGAAGTTAGCTCCGAGATATATTGGTCATTCAAGATTTTGAATCACCGAGGAGAAGTATCTTATCAACTGGAACTACCAGAGGAGATGTCATCCATACATAATGTGTTCCATATCTCCTTACTTTGCAAATGCTTAGAAGTTCCGGAGAAGACCGAAGTGTTCAACAACATCGATCACCGAGCCATAGATATCAACAAGGATCTAACCTATCATGAAGTCCCCATTCATATTTTGGAAAAAGCCTTCAGAACCACCAGGACCTAGAGTATAAAATTTCTCAAGATCCAGTGGAGCAACCATACTAAAGAAGAAGTTAGTTGGGAGAGAGAAGATTACATTAGGACTGAGTTTCTATATCTCTTTAGTTCCTAGTTTTTCTTAAATCTCGGGACAAGATTTTTTTTAAGGAGGGAACGTTTGTAACAACCCAAAAATATTAATCAAGTTTATCAAGTTCAAATTACCCAAGTTTAGGGTTAACAAAAACTTTTCTTATTAAATCTCATATGAGTGTATGTGTGAATTGCATTAGTGTGTGAATGAGTGCAATTGCCATGTTTGATTGCTACAAAAGATAGTGAATGGTTTAAAGATGAATATTACATCATCTAGGCCATTTACAAACAAAATCAAAAGAAAAGAAAATCACATATGAATCATATGATCAAATGGTCATTTTGACCAAAATTATCCACTATACCACTTTGAGTGTTTCTAGTAAAGGATTTCTAACAGAAACATTTCCAAATCATTTCACCCCTTGCTAGACCAAGTAAAAGTGAATCCAAGCCCACTTTACAAACTAACCGAAACAATGTCCAAATCATTTTAAAGGACATTGCAAAATTGAATCAAGTGTATGTACTAAGATCACCAATTTTCAAAAACCACTCAAATCAATTCACCTTGGCAAATCAAAACAACCATAGACTATCAAGCAAGTACTCAGAACACTTAACAAATTTCATCCAAAAATTCAAACTTTAAATTCATGCGGCCATTTGGTCGAGCACCTAGCAGACACCAGTAAACCCTTTCCTAACTTCCACTGTTCTGAGCAGTAATTGATGGCCACTAGTGCCTCAATTCTCTCCCCTGGTCTCCCCTAGTGCACATCAGTGCAGTGGACAAGCTCCCCCTTTGCAGTTTGCACCAGTTCAACGCCGCCCGAGCTCACCGTGCAGGTCGACCAAGGAACGCTCGTCACAGACCGTGCCGTCCTCTCCCACGATGTCCTGGAGACATGCAACACTCCACCGCCAACCTTGGTCCACCTCTCGACCGAAGACAAGCCGTGGACCAGCCGCGTTCGCCGCGCCCACTTCTTTGTCTGCCATGCCGAGAGCACGTAAGAGCGCCGTAGCCGACACACGCACACACTAGATTATGTCAGTAGATTCAAAAATCAATTCAAAGAGATTCACTAAACCAAATTGCATGATTCTAATTTTGTTAGAAAGGTATTCAAAATATCTATCCAAGCCCGTTGGACGGAGACCATTTGATATCATAGATCACCTATAGTAAAAATAACAAGGCAGAGACTTTTCCAACTTCAAACATTTTTCAAAAATCAACCATAAATGCTTTTGAGTTGATTCCAACTCTCAAAAATCACATTTGAAAATATCTATCTAAATATGTAAAAATATTGAGGTTTACATGTAGTGACATTGGACTAGTACCAAAAGAATGCTATATAGGCATTTTTAGTCACTTTAATTTTATTAAATAGTGATATTAAACTTTATAAAATATGACCACCACTTTAAATCACATTCCCAAGTATTAGAATATGTGGTGATGACATGTGTCAACATGATCCCATTTTTAATTGGAGAATATTAAATCTTAAGTATATTCAATGAGTAGAAATTACTTTTCTAAAATAAGATAAATAAGACTAGGTCTTTATTTCATGTGATGATTGTGATGATGCTAGATCATCTAGTGTGAGCCTTTGTGTGATAAATAGAATTAGTTAAGTATGGTTTGGTGATTATGTACCTCGTATTCATTTATAGATGCTACTACTGACCCGAGATACGAGGAGGAGGAGTACTACTACTACTACGAAGAAGAGAACTTCAACCACTACACTACTCAAGGCAAGCCTAACACTACAAGTTAACTATGTAAGCTAGAACTATGAAAGTTAATACTTGCAAGCTTCATACCTATGCAAGATGCATTAGGCATGCTTTGGCTATGCAACATTGATTACACCAATCCCAAGTTTTACTTGCAAGCTTTATTCTTTTACTTTTACCAAAGTTTTTTACCTTTAGTTAGTAATTTGTGAGTATTAGAAAAATAGGATAGATACCGTAAAGAGTATAAAACTAGGCCTAAGTAGTTATACTTATATGCCATCAAAAGCATAAAACTAGAGTTGTATAGTTACACTTGATTAGCACCCCTCATTAGTGAATACCCTCGACTTTAGTGGCTAGTGCTAAGCATAAAAGTTGATCACTTTAGATGGGAATGCTTGGTGAAAATGATTATGAAAACCTTGGAATGATGGTTCATTCTATTGAAAAGTTTTGACATGTGTTATGAACACAAAAGGATTTGATGATGAAACATGTTGCAGCATGAGCCTTAACCCTTTTATAAAAACTGATGGTTGGGTTCGGATGCGATACCATTCCAATTTTACCATACAACCACAATACCTGAATTGGGTAAGGCTTAACTGGAAGTTTATATGCCTTAGTATGGGTTCCCTCGTGGAAAGAGGTTGAGCTGAGGCTACCTCGTGAATGTGAATGTCCACCTATGCAGTGCCCAGGATGGCAGATGGGCATGGCTGGGAGGCCAAGCTCATAATGCACGTGCCTATAATAGGGTGTGTAATTGAAAGGTTAGGATTGATTATCCGCATACTAAGTATGATGATTTAGGGTTATCCCTGACGGATGTATCAAATTTTGTGGTGAAAGTGTACCACCTCTGCAGAGTGTCAAACTATTCGAATAGCCACGTCCACGGTTATGGACAGTTGGAGTGGCCATACTGTTCCGTCGTCAGATAGTTTCAAAATGTCTTGTCAATTGAACTATGACTTTGAATTGACCACAACAGGGTTGTGGACATGAAAAATAGGTTCCCACTTAGGTGATGTATAAAATTAAATTAGTTTCTTTACTTTTGAACTTAGTATGAAATAAACCTCCCTTTTTGCAAATAAACCTAGAGCTTAAGATTCCTACTAGAACTACCTTACTTGTTAGTGATAGTTTGCGAGTACTTAAAGAGTACTCACGGATTTTTCCCTGGCTATTCCAATGGCCAGACTATGAGTAGGACTACTAGGAAGATGGACAGAAGGAGGTCTATGACAACTAGGATCATCTCCCATCGTCAGCATTGCCTGTGACCCTGAAGATGGAGCCCCTACTACGTTTACTTTCCGCTGCTTTGATTTTATTAAAATTGGATCATGAGATCCTTTATTTGTAAGACCTTTACTATGGTTTGTAATGGATGATGTATTGTGGTACCAATCTGTTATGTCTCGCAAAATGGTAATCCTGGGATTGCGATGTATGGCATAACAGACCTCTGGGATTAAAAATCCGGGTGTTGACATAACCCTATCCTACAAAATATTGCCTTCTAATGGAGCAGCATCAACCACTCCCTCTTTCCCTGCCTTGGTCCGACCACATTACCCTCCACCACCCCCTCTAGCCAATGGCTATCCCCCTAGCTGCCCTAGCTCGTGTCTCCCTCCATATTTCTTCCTTGGCCAAAGTGCAAGTGGAGCTACAAGCTTGCAGCACAACTCACCCCCACCCCTCTCTCTTCCCTCCTTGACCACACCTACACAAGCTCCACCGCCCCTCTTCCTAACCAGCAGCTAGGACACCCTCCCATGCCCTATCTTAGACTTGGTCTACCATGTACATGTTCTCTTTGAGATATATGGCCAGAGGCCACCCAACCCTATCCCACTACCTCACTCCGGTCCTCTCAACTCCACTTACCCCTCCCCAATTCCCTGACTTCCTCTCCGTGGCCCCTACCACAAAGGGGAAGGAGGAAGTTTCACCTCGGCCTCCCGAAGCTCAGGGAAGTTTGTCTTGTCTCTGACCATCTCCAGCTCATCAATTTGCATGCAGAAGACCACATTCCTCCTTCCTACCTAACCCTAGCCCCTTTTCCTCCCAAGGTGCCACATACCATCGGCTTCATCGAGCTTATGAGTGTGCTCGCAGGTGGCAATGTGCATGTCTCCCTCCCGCACCAAACCCCTTACTTCTGCACCTCTCTGGACTCACCTCGGAGCCCTGCATCACCCCATCCCATCTACATCGCTAGTGAAGGTCCCTGGTGAGACCCCTTGTTCACCGCACTCCCCGAACTAGGGTTCCTTCTCGTCGCGGCTGTGTGACAAGGAAGATGACCCGACGCCATCCATCTTGTTGTAATTTGACGGTTTCGGTCCCTCATACCATTTTGCTGGCAGTACTCATTGATGAATGGGCTCTACAATGCACATTCGAACCTGCCCGCATGCGCTTCTAGGGTCCGATTGGCTCGGCTGAGTGTTGTGCGGCCTAGTTCCAAGCAGATCTGGTCCGCTGGCCCCCTTCTATCATTTTTTAATCCGATTTATAGATCTTTTAACTACCTCTCTAGATTAATTCCCAAAAATAATTTGAAAGAGCTTTGTTATTGCCATATCTTATTTTCTACTTGTACACCTAGGTTTTCTCTATCTCTTAGCACCAAAACCCCACCAAAGTATTAATATTCCCATCCCTAGCAATTAAAACACCAAAATGTGTCAAAATCAACCAAAAATAAATTTCTAGAGTTTAGTACCTTCAATTGGGGTGGATCATGTTTGTACTAGTAGATATTTAGTATACCTATCTTGTGACCTTGGATTGATACAAATAGGTGGAATATATCTACTGTAGTAAAAATAAAATAAAAAGTCCAGATCTATCTTGGCAGATTTTTCTAGGCCAATTTATCTAATAATTTTAGTTTATTCTAACTCAAAGTGAACAAGTGCTACAAGATACATCTTTTGCTAGGAGTTCAAGATTTATTGAGCCTTTGTTAAATTGTAGTGAATTAAACATTTCAAATGGTGGTTGTTTCACCAAATAAATCACATCTATAGATCTACAACTCCAAAATTGATGAATCCAAATTCTACTAAAGGGTAATTGTTATGGCTATCCATAGTCCTTAGTATCATATTGTTGGGAAATATAAAATTAATCTGGTGAAATGCCAAATTGCTAGTAGAACTGACTTTGGGATTTTCCCAAGGGAATTCTGGTAAGTATTTTGGAATGAAACCAACTATCAAAAATCTTAAAATCAAAGGTCTAAAAAACCCTATGAGGACAAATTCATTTAACTTCTAGGTAATTATTGGTGAATTATTCACCAAAACAAGGGTTTATCCCACTAGAAAATGCATAAATAAATAAAGAAAATTGATAAAATGGTGAAACCACTTATGGTGGGTTTTTATTTCATTATCTACCTATTGATACCGCATTTGCATGTTGGTATCCTACAGAACCTAGCCTTTGTATTATACCCCTTATTTAGATGGTATTTTACCATTAAAGTATAAAGGAAAGTTCACAAATGCAAATAAAGTAGTTCCAATTACTATGAACTCAAGTTACCAAAACCTATAGAAGTGAAATAATTCTCTGTTCAATTGCTTGTGGCTATGCATTGGTGCTTGTTTACCTCTTGTTGATTGTGGCTTTTGTGTAATTGCATGTGAAATCCATGGTGACGATAGATGCGATTATATCGAAGTCAAGAAGGTGAAGCTATTGGTTATTATGGTATTCTAAGAAGAAGCCCAGGGACATATTTCCACATTGCTGGTCACATGCAAGCTACCTACTTGCTAATAACCCTTGTCCTACTATTTTACTTATGCATTCTTTACCTACTTGCTTATGAAAACTGCATTGCTTTACTATATGATGATCTATATCTGGTAGTGGCTTGGATCCTCCAAACCATTAACCATTTGTACTACTAAGTACAACCCCCTTGATGACACCTACTTGTCCCTAGTTTTGTAAATGGTATATGACACCATACCCCTTGGAGACCCCATTTTAGCCAAAGCAAAACTATAGGTTGGGAAGACGCCAGAAAAGTTTACAAATGTTTTATGGTAAAACCTTGGTAAGGTTTGTCCTACCAAGACAAGTGTGATAAAATAAAACGGTTTTATTTTACAAGTGATTCTGGAGTGGATAAGGAGGAAAAATGTTTACAAAAATGCTCCCGGTTCTTTGCAGCTTAGCTATAATAACTAAACCGTGCAACCACATTACCCTATTATGGGACAAGTCTTGAATTGATGTTTGTCATTCTGGTATGGGACGCCTCGCAATTACTTTTATGGGATCGTATCTAATGAAGCCAGGTCTACCCTAGGGGAAAACCATTTGCTGAGGCAGTGGTCTAGGGGAGAATATGAACTACCTACAAGTGTCCGGGTGATACTATGAGCCTCTCATTGAGAGTGCACACTCAAGATGGAGTAAAGCGCTCCAGTTGGTATTTGGTACCCGATGTATGATAAGTGCAAGTGCACAGATCATTAGTAGCTAGTTTTGAAATAAAGATATCAATCCCACAGGGAGTAGGAGTCTGAAGTCTAATAACTCCTGAATTAAATACTACAATTGAAATGCTAAATAGAGTTCTAAGTAACAAGATAAAATGCGAGTATTGTGTAAAAATGTGTTTTTGGGTTTTTGGTATAAGAGAACAATAAGTAAAGTAAAACAACAGAACATAAAAGGTATGTATCGCGTATGTAAAAGAGATTGGAACTGCAATAGGGAAAAGGCGTTCTCAGGGAGTAGCGGATACACCTCTAGCATTATAAATAACTAATGTAAAGATTATTATCATGAACATTCTCAACTATGTATGTGTGGGAGTAACTCCTTATTTGGACAAATAGGCAACAACCACTACACACATTGTCCTCATAACCAAAGTAGTCAGCAGTCAACATCAATCGAATTACTGTGCTATTAAGGGACGTAATCCTGTAGGATGTATCCCATGGCATGGATAGTGTTCCGTGAGTTTCCTCAGTTCACAAGTTGATACATAAGGGGTGCCAACAACTTTATAGTCATTATAAGTGCTAACACACCTTCGTCTACCAACAAGTAGTTCCCTCCATCAGTTCCCCATAAGAGGCAAATATTGAGAGGTCGACTTCTCCCAACATCAAGATGAAAAGAATCTAACACATGGTCACGGCGATGAATATCATAATAAACTTTATCTTATTTAAATCTCATGCTAGGGTTTCTCCATCTCCCCAAAAACTAAATATCTACTCATACATGGAGGCAATCGATATCATGGCAATAACAATGGAATGTATCATAGATGAATAGTACTTGTATAAATCCACAACGACTATGGAAATTAGAACAAGATCTAGACAAGATGTAGATAGAATGGATGGAGATGGTGGTGATGTAGTGGTTGATGATGAAGATCGATGCCTTAGCCTCCCGGATTTGCGCATGGCGAAGATGGATCCGCGGTGGACAAGTTCCCCCTCCAGATGCCTTCCGGAGGTGAGGTTTTGGCGATTTCTAGTTGTTCTATATGTCGTCTCTCTGATCTAGTTGCACGGGGTGAAACTATTTGAGGAGGTGGTGGTAGTGACAACTATATGATGGGAACTATACAATCGAAATTTTATTCCCTCCGTATAGTTGGTCGTGAAACCGTCTATATGACTTGATCGCTTCGGGTTTTCTTTTGGTATTATTGCTATTTCCCAAATAAGCTATTTATGTTGTTTTGACTCCTTTTCTCCCCAATAAAATTGCTCCAAGAATTGTTTCCACTGTATCCATAATCTCTCCCGATCCTGGTGAAAATAGACATAAAATGTGCGCACAAACACCGTAAAATACCAAGATCCTACAACTACAATGCAAAATAATAATATAAAACACGATGCAAATATGCACTCATCAATTTCCCCAATATTAGACTCTTGCTCGTCCCGAGAAAGTTTAGCTTAATGGATGTGATCCTCATATTCATGAAGCTAAGTCGATAAAATAAATGAGGAAGTTGCAGCATGTGTTTATCATATATGATACATAGGAATAATTTCATGAATAGTACCTTACTCGAACCATCTGAATAATATTAGTTGGCTTCCACACCTTACCATTTAATAGTTAACAAAAGATCACTCTCAATATGATGTAAAAGTATTCAGTTCGACCGAATGAGTTAGTGAGGTAGTCCCAAGTGTTTTTAGATTAAAATATTCACTTGGGATTTAAAATCTCAAATGCTTCTTTGTCATACTACAATATAGTGGTGTATGCCTATTTGCTCTTTGCACATTCGCTCTTTTTCTTCTTTCTTTTCTTCTTTTCTTCTCTTTTGTATATATGATCACACTGTTGTTTAAGTGTTGTGCAAAGGAGCTAGCCATACATTCCACTTCATGTAGGAATTCAAAGTTTAACAATCTCAATTACCAAATTCCAATTGTATATGAAGAAATCTTTATATCTTGAATATTCTACCTCGTCTTGTCCTCACTCTAATTTGATAACACTTTTAATTTTCCTTTGTTCAAGGTTTCTTTTTCAACTTAACTGATTAGATAATTTTTTCTTTGTAAATCAAATCATGAACTTACAACATATTGACCAAATTATCTTTGTATGTTCCATTAGTACCAATGGTGTGGAAGACTCCTATTGCTATCATCAAGTGCAAGTAAAATTATACGCAAGCCATTCATATATCCAATAGGACAAACACAAACGCAATATTACTCCATATATTATAATAAACTCGGAATTTCATAAAAGGGATCTGCTATTCCTAAAGGGAATTCTAATGATGCAAACTTTATTTCTAATTTGAACTAATGCAAAACTAAAATAGTAATTTAAAACTTATAAGATAGATTAGAAGGTCTGAAGATCTCCCCAAGCTTGGAATCAAGCCAGGCCGGATCAAATAATCCCTTGCCATTATTTGATACCGTGATTATTGTAGATCACTGTGGCGCCATGGCATATAACACCGCGGTGCGTAGCTTCTTGTTTGTATCATCCAGAGTGGTGATGTGGCTGTAGCACCTACAAAAATCAGATTGCAAAGTGTCCAGTTTCTCTGTGAGTCTAGTCACCAATGGGAGAAGATCATCCTTCTTCTCTATTTCCTTGAGACGGTGACAGGCTTCAACGCGATGGAGTAGCTCCTACTTCTGATATATCTCCAGTGCTCTCACGCGGTACTTGGTCCTTGCAACAACGTCTTCTTCCTCATCCATGATTGATGGATCGTGGAAGTGGAAGTCGTTCCTCCACTCTCCTTGAGGCTTCACTCTCCTACGAGCACCAATGGTAGGCTTCAAGAGTGGAACCTTCGTCCCTTGCTAGCACCTGCACCAATATTAGGTAATTCCTTACGCTTGTGTGGCCTAGGATCTGTGGCGATGAACTTGACCGTCTCCACGCGCCCTTTTCCATGCGGCTTGTGATCTTCTCTCTCTTGTTGATCCCTCTTCATTGCCGCCCAGTTGACTTTCGGGATCATAGACATCACGGCAGATGTAGATGTCACTCCAATATTCATTGGAATCGTTATTGTAGAAGCTTGGCTCGATGTACTCCTTGTACCCTGGGCTAAACCTCTCCACCTCCTCGTCGTCGTCCTCCATGGATGGGTTGCTAGAGCGGTCCCTGGACGGAGCAATGAGACCCAAGGGTTTTCCACGACCAAGGATGGGATAGAGCATGGCTGTATTGTTTCCATGTGATTATGATTTGAGAGAGACAATGGCAGTATATAAGGGGGGTTAGAGGTCGGTAAAACGTGCGAGAAACACCAAATTCTCACCCAAGAAAAGAATCTTAACGAAACAGGGAAAGAAATAGCGGATTTTAAGGAGTCCTGCCATGTAAAGACCAACTATAAGGGCGTGGCTCGTATAGCTCCGACCGTATAGTTCGTTCCGAGCAGATATTTCCAAGTATCTTGAGTCTAGGTCGATTAAGTTACGACTCGAAACCAACAATTTTTTTTTCAATAAAGAACAAAAAAGTAATCGAAGATGTCTTATAGTTTAATGACCAACTATATGGCCAGAATATTTATTCCCTCCGTATAGTTGCGATCTTATAAATACAAACATCAAAAATCAAAAATGTCTGAGCGTTTAACGACCAACTACACGGTCGGAATATTTTCTCCGATCGTATAGTTGCGACCGTATAGATCCAGACATCGAAAACAATTTCGCAAAGAAGATACAGAAGGTTGAATGACCAACTATACGGCCGGAAATTTTTCTCCGGCCGTATAGTTGGTAAAAACCTTCAGAAACTTCAGAAAAACACGAGGAATCCAAAGAAAAAATTCAGAAGTAAAATCGGTGAAAACAAATCACTTATTTGAGTAAGAACACTTACCCTGCACTTACCGTTTACTTAGTCGAGGATGATAGGCTCCTCCAACAACAAAGACTTCTTCTCTTTTGGAGGAATTGTCCTTAGTTCATTTAACAATTCTTGTAAACAAAAATCAGTAGGACTAAAGTTCCTCTCAATAAGATTAGTGTCTTGCTGGGAAAATATGGACACTGCATCCAAAATCTTTATTTCTTGCCTCTGCATAATCTGCAACTCAAATTCTTGAAGTAAAAGGATTCAACAGATTAGTCTTGGCTGATGATTTTTCCTCTCAAGGAGTTCTTTTAAATCATCTTGATCCATATGAACTCTTACTTTTGCATCAACTATGTAAGAAAGAAATGTATCGCAACAAAAACATACAGCAAAAAGTTCCCTTTCTTTCTTAGGATAATTCTTTTGAGCACTATGAAGAGTTCTGTTAGCATGATGTATAATATTAAATATGCGACCTATATTTTGTCCCATAGTTACTCCTACAACATCTGAAGGGTAACGGGTAGGCTACACTAGCGTAAAATCAAAAATTTCTACCGCGTCAACCAGGAATACTATTGTCATAGATCACGGGATTACCGCTAGACGCGCAGGTGCGGAACTCGATGAAGCACGTTGCGGCAGTGTAGATGTTCTACGTCTCCTCCTCTTCCTCGTCCCACGAGCAGCTCCCCTTTGCGCGGCTCGTCCAAGTGCTACAGATGCAGCACCTCCGAGGTATCCACACGTCCGGAGTGGAAGTCGTCACACGCCAGACTGCTAGGTCTGCGCGTGCAACACAGGCGGAAGAGGAGTGGCGGCTGGGTGGAATGCTCTCTCCTTTTCAGCTCGCCTTACTCCCTCTTATATAGGCATCCCTGGTGGGCTTCTACATTAGCAGCCCATTAGCAGCCTAAGCCTGGTCTAATTCGGATCCAATCCTCATTAGGCTTCCAGCCCCTAAAGTGTGTGACCCTATAGGTTCATACACGTATAGACATGACGCGAGTACACTTACTCCGTCAATAGTTGGTAGCGGCCTCTAGCAAGACGTGCCAACTCCTAAACGCATATAAAGATCATTCGGACGAACCATCACAAGGTTGAGTACATGTCTTTCCCTTTGCCTCACGATATTTGGTCTAGCTCTAAGCTGACCTCTCTTTCTCGATACTGTGATTCAGAATCCCTTTACTAGGTTAACTCTTAACCATATGTAGCACGGCCATGCATTTCTGGATCCGATCACTCGAGGGGCCCAGAGATATCTCTCTCAAGTAGAGAGGGGCAAATCCCATCTTGATTGACCGATGCCTTGCAGCATGTATCAGGACAAACCCGAAAGCTACCTTTATAACTACCCAGTTACGGAGTAGTGTTTGATAGCCCCAAAGTAGGTCGATCCACATCTCAAGTACATGCGACAATCTCAGGTCTAAGGACAAAACGTACACGATGTGTAGAGAGAGCTGCAAGTATTATTGCTAGTCTCATGTTGGGTCAGTCCAACCCCATGTTCATAACATGTGTCCACATCATTGGTTTGACATCTCCATGTCAATGACTTGCGAAACATAGTCATTAACCAATCGATGTGCTAGTCTAATATTCACGTGTGTCCTCGCATGAACTCCGACTAGGGACAATTATTAGATAACCATACAAGTAAAGAGTTTCACAAACAATTCACATAATTGCCAATCAATACAAGTTGCCTGGTATATGGATATTCAAGGAACATTATAATAACTCATGGATACACATGAAATACAATCATCTCTATGATTGCCTCTAGGGCATATTTCCTTCAGTCTCCCACTTGCACTAGAGTCAATCTAGAGAGTATCTAATACCTATTGCTCTTGTGTGCGCTTCATGCGCAGGCTGCGGGAGTGGCTTAGTCAAGGGATCAGCAACATTTGAGTCCGTATGTATTTTGCATAACATGACACTACCTTCATCAATGAACTCACGAATCAGATGGTAGCGCATGCGAATATGTTTGTTCTTCTGGTGCTGTCTAGGTTCTTTGGCTTGTGCAATAGCACCATTGTTGTCACAATAAACGTCCAAGGGATTGGACGAGCCCTGAACCACACCAAGAGCGATCAGGAAATTCCTAATCCAAACAGCTTCCTTTGCAGCCTCCGAGGCAGCAATATATTCAGCTTCTGTTGAAGAGGAGGCCACTGTATCTTGCTTGGAACTTTTCCAGCTCACAGCACCACCATTCATGACAAACACATAACCTGATTGCGATTTCGAGTCGTCTGAGTCATTAAGGTAACTCGCATCTGTGTAACCCTTTACACTGAGTTCAACCTCACCTCCATAAACTAGGAACATATCCTTAGTCCTTCTCAAGTACTTAAGGATATTCTTTACCGCTGTCCAGTGAATCTCACCTGGATCAGCCTGGTATCTGCTCGTAACACTTAGAGCATAGGAAACATCTGGGCGAGTACATGTCATTGCATACATGATGGATCCAATAGCCGAAGCATATGGAACCCTACTCATGCGTTCTCGCTCATCAGTGGTCGAAGGACACTGAGTCTTGCTGAGTTTAATGCCGTGAGACATGGGCAAGAACCCCTTCTTAGCCTCTTCCATGCTGAACCGTTTCAACACTTTGTCAATGTACGTACTCTGGCTTAATCCAATTAGCCTCCTTGATCTATCTCTATAGATCTTGATACCCAGAATATATGCCGCTTCTCCCAAGTCCTTCATAGAAAAACTATTTTTCAATGAGGTCTTAACAGACTCGAGCATCGGAATGTCATTTCCAATCAATAATATGTCATCCACATATAAGATTAAAAACACAAGTGATTTCCCATTTTCTTTCTTATACACACAAGGTTCTTGTTCGTTTTTGGTGAAGCCAAACTCCTTTACAACTTCATCAAATCGAATGTTCCAACTCCGAGATGCTTGCTTCAGCCCATAAATAGACTTTTGAAGTTTGCATACCTTTCCAGCATTGTTTGGATCGACAAAACCTTCGGGCTGCATCATATACACGTCCTCAGAAAGGATTCCATTTAAGAAAGCCGTCTTGACGTCCATCTGCCATATCTCATAATCGAAATGTGCAGCAATGGCTAGAATGATCCGTATAGATTTAAGCATCGCTACGGGCGAGAAAGTCTCGTCGTAGTCAACTCCTTGAACTTGTCGAAAACCTTTTGCAACAAGTCGAGCTTTATGGATGTGAACATTTCCATCCATATCAATCTTCTTCTTATAGATCCACTTGCACTCGATGGCTTTAAAACCATCAGGCAGGTCAACCAAGTTCCAAACTTGATTGTCTCCCATGGACTCTATCTCGGATCTCATGGCAATCAGCCATTTCTCAGAGTCTGGGTCCACCATCGCTTCTGCATAGGTCGCAGGCTCATCATTGTCTAACAATAATAACTCTCGCGCTTCGCGGAGCCTCGCCGACCTTCGTGGTTGTGGTGCTTCTATTGCCATGGGTTCCTCAACTTGTTCTGCTACAATAGCATCACTCGTAGAAGCATCCCCGACTGGCTCATCTTGAACTTCTTCAAGTCGCACCGACCTTCCACTCGTTCCCTTTGTGAGAAACTCTTTCTCTAGGAAAACACCGCTACGAGCGACAAACACTTTGCCCTCTTCTCGGTTGTAGAAGTAATACCCTAAGGTTTCCCTTGGGTATCCCACAAAAATGCACTTATCCGATTTGGGTGTTAGCTTGTCCGACTGAAGTCGCTTGACAAATGCATCACAACCCCAAATCTTCAGAAAAGACAAACTGGGATTCTTTCCAGTCCACATCTCATATGGTGTCTTAACTACGGATTTAGATGGTACCCTATTTAGTGTGAAAGCTGCTGTTTCTAGCGCGTAACCCCAAAATGATAATGGTAAATCCGACTGCTCTTTCTTAGGATAATTCTTTTGAGCACTATGAAGAGTTCTGTTAGCATGATGTATAATATTAAATATGCGACCTATATTTTGTCCCATAGTTACTCCTACAACATCTGAAGGGTAACGGGTAGGCTACACTAGCGTAAAATCAAAAATTTCTACCGCGTCAACCAGGAATACTATTGTCATAGATCACGGGATTACCGCTAGACGCGCAGGTGCGGAACTCGATGAAGCACGTTGCGGCAGTGTAGATGTTCTACGTCTCCTCCTCTTCCTCGTCCCACGAGCAGCTCCCCTTTGCGCGGCTCGTCCAAGTGCTACAGATGCAGCACCTCCGAGGTATCCACACGTCCGGAGTGGAAGTCGTCACACGCCAGACTGCTAGGTCTGCGCGTGCAACACAGGCGGAAGAGGAGTGGCGGCTGGGTGGAATGCTCTCTCCTTTTCAGCTCGCCTTACTCCCTCTTATATAGGCATCCCTGGTGGGCTTCTACATTAGCAGCCCATTAGCAGCCTAAGCCTGGTCTAATTCGGATCCAATCCTCATTAGGCTTCCAGCCCCTAAAGTGTGTGACCCTATAGGTTCATACACGTATAGACATGACGCGAGTACACTTACTCCGTCAATAGTTGGTAGCGGCCTCTAGCAAGACGTGCCAACTCCTAAACGCATATAAAGATCATTCGGACGAACCATCACAAGGTTGAGTACATGTCTTTCCCTTTGCCTCACGATATTTGGTCTAGCTCTAAGCTGACCTCTCTTTCTCGATACTGTGATTCAGAATCCCTTTACTAGGTTAACTCTTAACCATATGTAGCACGGCCATGCATTTCTGGATCCGATCACTCGAGGGGCCCAGAGATATCTCTCTCAAGTAGAGAGGGGCAAATCCCATCTTGATTGACCGATGCCTTGCAGCATGTATCAGGACAAACCCGAAAGCTACCTTTATAACTACCCAGTTACGGAGTAGTGTTTGATAGCCCCAAAGTAGGTCGATCCACATCTCAAGTACATGCGACAATCTCAGGTCTAAGGACAAAACGTACACGATGTGTAGAGAGAGCTGCAAGTATTATTGCTAGTCTCATGTTGGGTCAGTCCAACCCCATGTTCATAACATGTGTCCACATCATTGGTTTGACATCTCCATGTCAATGACTTGCGAAACATAGTCATTAACCAATCGATGTGCTAGTCTAATATTCACGTGTGTCCTCGCATGAACTCCGACTAGGGACAATTATTAGATAACCATACAAGTAAAGAGTTTCACAAACAATTCACATAATTGCCAATCAATACAAGTTGCCTGGTATATGGATATTCAAGGAACATTATAATAACTCATGGATACACATGAAATACAATCATCTCTATGATTGCCTCTAGGGCATATTTCCTTCAACATCATCACTAGCTTCACGTATTAAGTCAAAAGTCATATCCCAGATAGGTGGCTTAATGATACGAGCATGGGATAAAGCATATTTAAGTTTATCAAAGGATACAAGACATTTATCATCAAAGTTGAACCTTACTTCCTTTTGCTGAAGGTTAGTCAAAAGTTAAGATATTATAGAGAAATTTCTAATGAACCTTCTATAAAAACCCACATGACAAAGGAAACTTCTTATACCTTTTATATCCCTAGGTTGTGGCATTCTCTCTATGGCCTCAACCTTAGCTCTATCCACTTCAATTCCCTTACCTGATACCTTATGTCCAAGGACTATACCTTCCTTGACCATAAAATGGCACTTCTCCCAGTTTAGAACAAGATTGGTTTCTTTGCAATGCTGCAAAACTCTTTTGAGATTATCCAAGCATCTAGTAAACGAAGTTCCATAGACAGAAAAGTCATCCATAAGTACTTCTATTATCAGTTCTATAAAATCTGCAAAAAATAGTAGTCATGCATCTTTGAAAAGTAGCTGGAGTATTACATAAACCAAAAGGCATACGACGGTAAGCATGTAAACCATAAGGGCTAATGAAAGTTGTTTTAAGTTGGTCATCAGAATGAACATCTATTTCAAAAAAACTAGAGTATCTATCCAAGTAGCAAAAATGAGCGTGGTTTGCTAACCTCTGTAAAGTTTGATCTATGAATAGTAAAAGGTAGTGATCTTTCCTAGTTTCTTTATTCAATTTCCTGAAATCTATACACATCCTATGTCCAACAATAGTTCTAGTTGGTATCAATTCATTGTTTTCATTAGGAACAACGGTAAAACCGCCCTTCTTTGGGACACAGTGAACTAGACTTACCCATTCACTTTCTTTTACAGGATAGATTATACCTGCATCCAGTAGGTGTACAATTTGTTTTCTTACCACTTCCTTCATTTCGGGCTTGAGTCGTCAGTTAAATTCTACAACTGGTTTAGTACGTTCCTCCATGAATATTTGATGGACGGTTATCATGGGAATAATGCCCTTCAAATCATCCATTGAGTACCCAAATTCCTTGTGATGCTCCTTAAGTATTTTCATGAGTTCTTCTTCTTAATCCCCTGAAAGTTTAGCACAAATAATAACAGGAAATTTATTTGTATCATCTAAAAATCTGTATTTAAGATTATGTGGTAGAGTCTTCAACTCTGGGGGTGGTAATTCCTCGTCCCCTCTCTTTTGTGGCTCTTCAAAAGCCTCATTAGTTGGAGGCCCTATAATGGGAACTGAATCGAATTCATCTTCTAGTTCTTCTAGGGACTTATGCTCCATAACTATTTCTTCATAATTTGAGTCTTCATTTATTTCTTATTTTTGATCACTAAAGAAGAGAGCTTCCATTTCCTCAATAGTTTTCTGTTTCTCTTCTTCTTGTATTTGTAGAGGTTTGTCTTTAAATTTGGAAAAGTGGAATTCTTTTTCCGCTTTCCCAAGCTTAAGAGACACAATCACTCTTTTGAAATCAACTTTGGCACCTACATCACTCAAAATGTTTCTTCCAAATATAATTGGGCAAAGAGTGTCAGCTGGCATATCAACAACTACAAAATCGATAGGAATGTTTTTATTGCCAATCGTGACAGTTGCACCTTCAACTACTCCCATTTGAATTCTAAGAGTTTTATTGGTTAATATGATTGTCATATCAATATTTTCAATTATAGCCGAATCTATTTGTTCTTTTATTTCTAAATAGAAATCATAAGATATAACATTAATTTCGAAGCCAAGCTGACATAGCCCATAATTCGAGGTTTCCTTAAATATGTAGGGAAGAATAGGCTTACCCACATCTTTTACCTCTGTTTTACCTTTAACCAATACGAAAGTCTCTTCATAAAGTTCAACTATGTTACAATGTGCATACATAGCCATAATTGCTTCCTTGGTTACCTCTTCATCTTTGGTTTCTTCCATATGTTCCTCAACTTCCAGCACACTTTCCTCTTCTTTCTTCTCCTGTAGTGCTTTGACCTGTTCATATTCAAAAATATGCTTATGTGCATTGTTAGGGAAAGGTATCTCATACGTTGGTTCTAGGGAGGCCAGTGTTGCTTTAACTTCTCTTTTCTTCTTAGGCTCAGGTGGTGGATCATACTTTACCAAACCCTCTTTTGGAGCTTTGAAGTGTTCTGTAAAAGCTTTTACAACTTGCAACACAAGATCCGGATCTAGATAAAGTTCTTTAGATAATTCTTTAACATGGCCCTTTTTATTATAGTCATGAATACAATCATAATCTATTTCTATGCCTCATTCGCTTCCTAGACCAAAATTCCATGAAACTCTATGATCGCAAATTCTATTAAATAAAGACCAAGCTTTAGTTATAGGAAGATTCATAAAGGCTCCTTACGTGAAAGAGTCTAGCTCAATTTTATCAGGTTCAATTAAACAGCCATAAAAGATATGAAATAAATACCATTTAGGAAAATCATGATGAGCACATAGATGAAGTAAATCTTTAAATCTGATATAATCTCTTACTAGTCCTTCATTAGGACGGTTCCTCCAAGTCATTATAAGACACCTGATTCCAAAAGATTTTGATAATGGATAATATTTTGCTAGAAACTCACGGGCTAAATTATCCCAAGTAGTTGTGGCTTCTAGCGGTAGAGATCTATAGCATGAGAGAGTTTTACTAGTCTAAGTCTGACTAAAAAGTTTAACCCTTACCTCATTAGCAGTATATCCCGTCAATTGGAAAGTGCCACATATATGTTTGAAACATGCAATATGCTCATATGGTTTAGGATCTTCTTCATCTCTAGTAAATTGCTTCTTGTGTAGAATACCAAGTAGTAGAGGATTTATTTCAAACCCCCTTGCCTTCTTGTTGGAGTTGTCTCTTTTATTAATATCATAAGGCTTCACAAAGTGGCTGATTGGGTTAGCACTAGCCATATGCTCAAATTCCATCATGTTGGTGGGAACCTGTAACTCAAAACAAAACTTAGCAAGACAAAAATAAATGAGCAAAAATTAAAAGACCTACAACGCTTAGCTCCCCGGCAACGGCGCCCAAAAGTAGCTTGATGACTGCAAGTGCCCAGATCATTTGTAGCTAGTTTCAAAATAGGGATATCGATCCCACAGGGAGCAGGAGTCTGAAGTCTAATAACTCCTGAATTAAATACTACAATAGAGATGCTAAATAAAGTTTAACAAGATAAAATACGAGTATTGTGTAAAAAGGTGTTTTTGGGTTTTTGGTATAAGAGAACAATAAGTAGAGTAAAACATCTGAACACAGAAAGTAAGTATCGCGTATGTAAAAGAGATTGGAACTGCAATAGGGAAAATGCGTTCTCAGGGAGTAGTGGAGACACCTCTAGCATTATAAAGAACTAAGGTAAAGATTATTATCATGATCATTCTCAATTGTGTGTGTGTGGGAGGAACTCCGTATTAGAACAAATAGGCAGCAACCTTTTCTCACATCGTCCTCATAACCACAGCAGTCAGCAATCGATATCAATCAAATTACTGCGCTATTAAGGGACGTAATCCCATAGGATGTATCCCATGGCATGAATAGTGTTCCGTGAGTTTCCTTGGGATATGTAAGGGGTGCCAACAACTTTATATTCACTGCAAGTGCTAAGACACCTCCGTCTACCAACAAGTAGTTCCCTCCATCAAGTCCCCATAAGAGGCAAATATTGAGAGGTCGACTTGTCCCAACATCAAGATGAAGACAATCTAACACATGGTCATAGCGATGAATATCATAATAAACTTTATCTTATTTTAATATCATACTAGGGTTTCTCCATCTCCCCAAGAACTAAAGATCTACTCAGACATGGAGGCAATCGACATCATGAAAATAATAATGGAATCTATCATAGATGAATAGTACTTGTATAAATACACAACGAGTACGGAAATTACAACAAGATATAGACAAGATGTAGATGGGATAGATCAAGATGGTGGTGATGCAGTGATTGATGATGAAGATCGATGCCTTATCCTCTCGGATCTGCTCGGTGGACGAGTGCCCCCTCTAGATGCCTTCCAGAGGTGACGTTTCAGTGATTTCTGGTTGTTCTGTATGTCACCTCTCTGATCTAGCTGCATGGGGTGAAACTATTTGAGGAGGCGGTGGCGGCGCCAACTATACGGCGGGAACTATATAGCCGGAAGTTTATTGCCACCGTATAGTTGGTCGTTAAACCGCTTGTACGCCTTGATTGCTTCGAGTTTTCTTCTGCTATTATTGATATTTCCCAAATAAGTGATTTACATTGTTTTGACTCCTTTTGTCCTCAATACAACTGCTCCAAGAATTGTATCCATTGTATCCATCATCTGTCCTGATCCCGGTGAAAATAGACATAAAATGTGCACGCGAATACCGTAAAATACCAAGATCCTACAACTACAATGCAAAATAATAATATAAAACATGATGCAAATATGCACTCATCAATGTCTCGGTGTTGGGAGGAACAACTCATAGGGTAGCCTCCTATGCTAAGGGTGGCATCTGGAGAGTCTTGATCAGTTACTCGACCCAAAATCCATGAGGGATTAGGGTAGGCTACCCAGATGGTGTCGGTAAAGTGTACAATTGTCAACACCTAGATTTTTAATCCCAAATGCCTGTTACGTCATTCTTCGCAATCCCAGGATTACCATTTTTGCGAGACATAATAGATTGGATATCACAATACATCATCCATTACAAACCATACATAAGGTCTTACACAAATAAGGATCTCATGATCTAGCCTTAATACAACAAGTAGCGGAATAAAAGATAAGCGTAGTGGTGGGGTCCATCTTCAGGGGCACAGGCAATGCTGACGAAGGCAGATAGTCCTAGTTATCATAGCCGTCCTGCCGGCCATCATCTTGGTAGTCTCCTTCATAGTCTGGCCATGAGAATAGCCAGGGTCAAAAGCCATGAGTACTCTTTAAGTACTCGCAAACTACCACTAACAAGTAGTATAGTTCTAAGTTAAAGTGCTAACTCTATGTTTAACTATAAGGTTAAGTTTGAAACCTAAGTTGAGTTCAGAAGCAAAGAAAGATAAAGTAGAGTTCTAGAATCACTTAAGGTGGGAAGCTATTGTCATAAACACAACCCTGTTGTGTTCACGTCAAGATTCATCATTCATTTCAAAAGTCATTTTTAAAACATCTGACAACGAAACAGTATGGCCATTCCAACTGTCCATAACCGTGGACGCAGCTATTCGAATAGTTTGACACTCTACAGAGGTGGTACACTTTCACCACAAGATTCGATACATCTGTCAGGGATAACCCTGAATCATCTTACTTAGTATGCAGATAATCAAACATAAACTTTTCCTTTACACACCCTAGTATAAGCACCTCTCCTATGAGCATGGCCTCCCAACCATGACCATCTGTCATCTTGGGCACTTCATAGGTGGACAACATTGAGAGGTAGCCTCAGCTCAAACCTCTCCTGTGAGGGAACTAATACTAATGCATATAAACTTCCGGCTAATCCTTACCCAATTCAGGTAATGTGGCTGTACGGTAAATTTGGAATGGTATCACATCCGAATCCAACCATCAGTTTTATAAAAGGGTTAAGGCTCATGCCTCAACATATACCATCATAAACCATTTGTGTTTCTCAACACATGTCCAAAACATCTCAATAGAATGACTCATCATTCCAAGGTTTTCATAATTCATTTTCATCAAGTGCTCCCATCTAGAGTGACTCGTGTTTTTGATCTACTCTAAACTACTAAGTTAAGAGTGTTCACTAAGGTGGAAAGATGGGATTAATCACTAACATCTAAAGGTTTCTAAATAGGTCAAGTTTTATACTCTTTATGCTACATTTAAAACAAGTAAAGAACTTTGATAATGTAAAGGAAGTAAAGCTTGGAAAATAATACTTGGGGTAAGTAATAGTCAAAGTGGTATAACCAAAGCATGCCTAAAGCATCTACTTAGATTATCCAGATTGTAAGGGTTAGCTTGCTTTGTTAATGGTGGCTTGCTAGTACAACTTGCCAAGGGTTAACTTGGATAGTGCTAGCTTGCCTTGGTTGGTGAAGTGGTTGAAATTTTCTTCTTCTTCTTGGTAGAACTCCTCCTCCTCGAAAGCTTGGTCGGTACTATCGTCTATAAATACATACGGAGTACAAAATCACCAAACAATACGTAACTAGTCTAATTAGCACTCTAAGGCACACATTTGATCATCTATTATCATCACAAGCATCACAAGGTTTATTCACTAGTTTCCTTCTTTTTATTTTAGAAAAGTAAATTCTACTCATTGAAAAATTAACTAAGATTTAATATTCACCACTTAAAATATGGGATCATGTGGACACATGTCATCACCACATATTCTAACATGTGGGAATGTTATTTAAGGGTTGGATCACAATTACTTTGGTTTAAGTTCATTATTTAATGATTTAAAGTGACTAGAAATGCCTATATAGCATTATTTTGGTACTAGTCCAAAGTCACTGCATGTAAACCTTAATATTATTACATATTCAGATAGGTATGGTGAAATGTGATTTTTGGGAGTTGGAATCAACTCAAAAGCTAACTTGGTTGATTTTATAAAAATGTTGCAAGGTGCAAATGCTTCTGTTTTATTATTTTTACTAGGAGAGATCTCTAACTCTAATTGAATTAAATCCAACGGGCATGGATAGATCTTTCCGGTAGCTTTCTAACAAAATTGGAATCACTTCATTTGGATTTATAAATCTTTCTGAATTGAATTTCAAACTAGGGGATAGAACTAAGTTTAAACTAAAAAGAAAAATCCTAATTCAAACTAACTGGGTCGCGTGGGAACGCTAACGGGCCGGCCGAGTGACACTACTCGGCACAGGGCTCAGCTGACAGGGGGGGTCCACCGGTCAGAGGCTCATAACGCGCGACACGGTACGGGGCGATGTGGGTCGTTGGATTAGAACGGGGATCAACGGCTGGGGCTTGTCGTCGACGACAAACCTGTCGCCAGCGAACTCTAACCCTAGCGGCTCGGTGGGGGTGCTCAGGGGGCGTACCAGGGCTCCAGCGACAACGGCGATGGGGGAAAACGAACTGGTGGTCGACGGCAAGCTCAGGGACGGTCGAGGGAGCTCCGGGGTGGACGAAATCAACATCTACTTCTCCTCCTCTACCGCGGGCTCCTCCGGCCAAATTTCGGCGAGCAAGTGCTCGCGCTGCTCCGGCTAGAGGTGGGGAACGGTCAGTGAGATGAGGGGAGGTGAGTGGTGTGTTGAATGGGGCTAGGGGTGGCCTCTATTTATAGGACGATGACGCGACCGAGAGGCATGGGCGGGCGGCTCTGGCGAGGGCTGCACAATGCGCTAGTGGTGTGTCTCGAGGTAGGAGATGGTGCCTGGTCTCCTGGCGATGCCCTACGAATTGAATGCGGGCCTAGGGACGGTGGTATGCGGTCGGGCGGTGCGCGCGCTCTGAGCAGCAGAGGTGGCGGTCTCGACGGCGAGCGGTGGCTGTGGTGCGTTGGGCAGCGGACGGGCATGTCTGCGGTGTTCCTGGGGTCGTGGCAGAGCAGTGGACGCGGGCTGCGGTCGAGGGGTGGCGTGTGCATGCGTGTCGGGCGCGACGCTCTGGCGCGTGCTCGGCATGGCGCAGTCGCACTGGGTGTGGTGGTTCCTCGGTGGTCCTCGCACTTGGCCTGGCTCGGGGAGGGGATAGAGAGTGGCGGTGAGGTGAGAGCTAGCTCGTAGACATGGTGAGAGATAGAGGGGTCGTCTGCTGCGGCGGTTGCAAGGTTTGGCCGGTGGCATGGGCTCGGGTTGGCATGGCAATGCCACTAGGGGGTAGGGCATGGGGTTTAAATGGCATGGTTAGATCACTTGGGGACAGAGGGAGGGTTTTGAGGAAAATTGGGTGTAAAACACTGTACAAAACAGTGAGCTAATTACTAGGTGTAATTCATGCCTGCCAAGTGTTTATACAAATGGCCGCAAGAAAAATACTTTTGAATTTGAAAAGATTTTTGGTTGTGTGCTAGTACTAACCTTGAGACTCTGTGGGTGCTTGGGTTTTGAATTTTGAGCTCATTTGAATGGTTTTTGAAATAGTGGGATCTTCCCATATGAAATAGATTCAATTTTCAATTGCCATTTAAATTTAGTGTTTGAATGTTTTTGGCAGATCACAAAGTGGGCCTTGGTACCTCATTATGTGTACTAGCAAGGGGTGCAAAGATCCACCTTTGTTTTTGTTAGGTTTTGAGTACTAGGAATAGTCAAAGTAGGTATGATAGTTAATTTGGCACAAATGACCATTATCTTCTTTTATTCATTTTGATTTGTTTTTCTTTAGGATTTGTTTGGGGATGATCTAGATGATGTTTATTTCACCTAAGAATCATTTTACAAGCAATGGATCACTTAATCATGGCAATTCAAATCAACTCCTAATTAAATGCACACACATATGAATGCTTTAATAATTTTAATTGGAAAAGTTTTTGTTAACTCTAATTTTGGTGATTTGGATCTTAATAAAATTGGATTAGAGTTTTGGGATGTTACAAACCTTCCCCCCTTAAACAAAATCTCGTCCCGAGATTTACAAAGAAAACTAGGAACTAAAGAGAACTGGGAACTCTGTCCTAATGTAATCTTCTCGCTCCCAAGTGGCTTCCTCCTCGGTATGGTTGCTCCACTGAATCTTGAGAAACTTGATACTCCTAGTCCTGGTGGTTTTGTAAGCTTCCTCTAAGATATGGACGGGCACTTCACGATATGTCAGGTCATTGTTGATCTCTACAACTCTGTGATCGATGTTCTTGAAACTTCAGTCTTCTCCGGCACTTCTAGGCATTTGCGAAGTAACGAGATATGGAACACATTGTGGATGGCTGACATCTCTTCAGGTAGTTCCAGTTGATACGATACTTCTCCTTGACGGTTAAGAATCTTGAAGGGCCCGATATATCTGGGGGCTAACTTTCCTTTCAGACTAAAGCGTTGAGTTCCCTTCAGTGGTGAAACCTTGAGATATACAAAATCTCCGACATTAAAAGTCAGGTCTCTCCTTCTCTTGTCAGCATAACTCTTCTGTCTGGATTGGGCGGTTTTGAGGTGCTCACGGACTTTGTGAACCTTCTCTTCGGCTTCTTAGAGAATGTCGGGTCCAAAGATCTGACGCTCTCCTACTTGTGGCCAATTCAAAGGGGTACGACACTTTCTTCCGTATAGGAATTCAAATGGTGCCATCTGCAAACTAGCTTGATAACTGTTGTTATATGAGATTCTGCGAAAGGAAGGCAGTCTTCCCATTTTGATCCGTATTCCAACACACAAGCTCTTAACATATCCTCTAGGATCTGGTTGACCCTCTCAGTTTGTCCGTCAGTTTGCGGGTGATAAGCGGTGCTGAAATTCAACTAGGTTCCCAATCCTTCCTTGTCTTTCTGCCAAAATCTCGAGGTAAACTAGGTTCCTCGATATGATACTATGGTCTTGGGGGTTCCATGCAGACTAACAATCCTAGCAATATACAGCTCTGCTAGTTTCACACTCTGGTAAGTAGTCTTGACAAGTATCAAGTGAGCTACCTTGGACAGTCTATCAACTATGACCCAAATTGAGTCATTTCCCCAACTAGAATTAGGCAAACCGGTGATAAAGTCCATTCCGACGGAATCTCATTTCTATTCCGAAATCTGCAATGGTTGCAATAGTCCTGTAGGTCTCTGATGCTCTTCTTTGACTCTTTGACAGATGTCACACTTGGCGATGTAGCTTCCGATCTCTCTCTTCATCTTGTGCCACCAAAATTGCTCTTTCAAATCCGGATACATCTTGGTTCCTCCGGGGTGGATAGAATAAAGAGTATCATGAGCTTCCTTCATGATAACTTGCTTCAGCTCTGAATCTGCTGGCACACAGATACGTCCTTTGTACCACAGTACTCCTTCTTCGTCTTTAGTGAATCCAGGTACCTTTCATGTACCAATACGCCGTTTGATTCCGTGGATACTTTCATTCCCCTTCTGGGCTTCCTTGATTTGGCTAATCAAAGTGTGTCGAAGTTCAATGCTAGCTAAGAATCCTTTGCTAACTAATTCAGTTATGAACTGCTCCAACTCCTCATACAAACTTGGCTGCTTCTCCTTGATCATGGTGTTTAGCCTACACGGCAATCTGCTAAGACCGTCCGCTACCACATTGGTTTTGCCGGGGTGATAGTGAATGTCAAGGTCATAATCCTTGATTAACTCTATCCATATCCTTTGCCTCATATTCAGCTCCTTGTGAGTGAAAATATACTTCAAGCTCTTGTGATCTGAGTAAATCTCACAGCGATTACCCATCAGATAATGACGCCATGTCTTCAATGCCAACACTACGGCTGCTAATTCAAGATCATGGGTCAGATAGTTCTGCTCATGTTGTTTTAGTTGTCGAGACAGATAAGCGATGACTTTGCCTTCTTGCATCAATACACATCCTAGACCAATCTTGGATGCATCACAATATACATCAAATGGCTTCTTAATGTCTAGCATGGTCAATATTGGGGCTGATATCAATCTCTTCTTCTGTTCCTGAAAACTGGCTTCACATTTGTCGGTCCAAACTTCTTGTCCTTCTTCAACAATTGGGTCATGGGTCTAGCGATGCTCGAGAATCCTTCTACGAACTTGCGATAGTATCCTGCTAATCCGAGAAATGCACGGACTTGGGTTTGAGTGGTTGGGGCTTCCCATTCTTCGACATCTTTGATCTTGGCGGGATCAATAGAGACTCCTCCTGCAGACACAATATGTCTTAGGAATCCTACTTCTTTCAGCCAAAACTCACACTTGCTGAACTTGGCATACAACCGATGCTCTCTCAGGGTTTCTAGGATGATTCTCAGATGTTGCTCATGCTCTTCTTCTGACTTGGAGTAGATAAGGATATCGTCGATAAACACAACGACAAATTTATCTAGGAAATTCATAAAGATCTTATTCATGAGATTCATGAAATAAGCAGGGCCATTGGTTAATCCAAAAGACATAACCGTATACTCGTACAATCCATAGCGAGTAGTAAAGGAGGTCTTAGGAATATCCGTTGCACGACTCTTAAGTTAGTGATAACCACTCCTAACATCAATCTTTGAGAATACCTGGGCTCCAGTCAACTGATCAAATAGATCCTCTATCTTTGGCAAGGGGTACTTGTTCTTGATGGTGACGTCATTCAACTTTATGTAATCTGTGCACAAACGGTTGACTCCATCTTTCCTGTCGACGAATAACACTGGTGATCTCCATGGTGATGCGCTTGGTTGAATCAAGCCTTTTGCCAACATGGCATCCAACTGTTTCTTCAGTTCTACTAACTCTGAGGGGTTCATGCTATAGGGTCTCTGGGCTATGGGTCCGGTTCCAGGGATTAGTTCGATAATGAACTCAATATCCCTATCTGGGGGCATACCTGGCAATTCATCTGGGAAGACGTCGGGGTATTCACAGACTACTTTGACTTGGTCCATGGTGGGCAGGGCTAGACTCTTGTTGCACTTGAATTGACGAGGTAAGGTTTCAGAGATATGCTCTACTGTGACTCCAGAGCTACTGGTCATGGTGATGGCGTTCTTAGCACAATCTATCAATCCTTTATGCCTTGACATCCAGTCCATACATAGTACTACTTCTAATCCTTTGGTTCCAAGTACAATTAGGTTGGCATAAAAATCTATCCCATGTATTCTGATGGGCACAACTTTGCAAATTTTTCTAGATTTGGTTGTTGAACCGTGGATTTGAACTATCATATCATGCTTCAGGTTGGTTGGGTGAATCTTACTAGTGCATGCAAATTCTTTGGTGACAAATAAATGCGATGCTGCTGAATCAAACAACACTCTTGCTAAAACTGAGTTGACAGAAAAGATACCCAACACTACATCTGGAGCTTCCTGGGCTTCTTCCGCGTTCATGTGGAAGAGACGACCGTTGCGGTTCCGAGGGTTCCCTAGGGCAAATCTTCTCCCTTGTTGAACACGACGCTGCTGTTGAGCTGGGGCATTCACATTGGCAGTGGCTGCAGTCTTCTTGGGACACTCATTGGAATAGTGACCCTTCACTCCACACTCGAAACAAGTGATCTAGGACTTGTGCTTGGCTGCGACAGGCACAGCATTGCTGCCAGTTCTGGGTGCAGTGTTGTTGTTGTTGTTGTTGTTGCTCTTGGGAGGTGCACGGTTGAAATTGTTGGTATTGTCGGAGTTGTGATTGTTTCCTCCGGACGTCACATTGCCTCCGCTATGGTTGGGGTAGCTTGGGCGAGACATTTGGGTTCGATTGTTCCTTGGTGCATATCCCGGTGAGGGGTTAGGACGGTACTGCTGGTGACTATTGGATCCAGATTGCTGCATCATACGACGTTTGCGGTTGTCGTTTGCGTGGTTAATCTTCCCTTCCATCTGAATGTTAGAGTCGACTAGCTCTTCGAGATCCTCGAAGCGGATGTTGACGAGGACAGTCTTCATCTCATCATGCAGTCCGTTCAAGAATCTCTCCTTCTTCTTGGCCTCCGTGTTGATCTCATCAGGTGCATACTTGTCAAGTGATAGAAATCTATCACGGTACTCCACCACAGTCATTCTGCCTTGCTTCAAGTCGCGAAACTCATCCCTCATTCTGTTGACTAGACCTTGCGGCATGTGGGTGTGGCTGAACTTGATTTTGAAGGCTTCCCATGTCATCACTTGACCATGGTTCATGTTACGGATACTAGTCCACCATGCTCTTGCATCTCCCGCCAAATAGTGGGTGGCGAATAGAACTTTCTCATTTTCATCAACTCCTGCAACCTCGAAGTTGTTTTCCATTGTCTACAGCCAGTCATCAGCATCTAGTGGATTTTCAGCTTGGTTAAAGATTGGGGGATTGGTGTCTGAAAGTTTTTGAGTTCGGATCCATGGTGATCTTGGTTTCCATGTCCTTGGTTGTTGAGAGCCATCTGGGCGATCTGTTGCAGTGTTGCTAAATTTGCTTGGCGCTCTGCCCTACTTGCTTCTCTGTCTGCGATGAGATTCTGCAAGATCTGCAGCATTGGGTCTTGCGACGAGCTGCTCCCTCCTTGGTTTCCACGAGTCATCTGAAGATTGAGATAGGTAAATAGATAAGAGGGAAAGTTCTAAGGTTCATGGTTTTGGTTTCAAAGCTAAAACTTTGAGTTTGACTCAGGTTTTTCAACTAACTCCATTTCATTCATGCAAGCAAGCACACGATACAAACACACAACACAATAATCACAGGAAAACAGATGGTTTGAAGAACCATTCTGCAAGATACGATACAGTGGGACCGATACATCTCATGCTACGATAGTGCTCTAGTGCATCTACTCATCGTCGATGAAGTCGGAGTCCTCATCGTCAGTGTAGAAGTCCACAACATCCTCCACCAAAAAGTCATCATCATTGCTAAGGTAAGAATCCATATCTCCCTAGATGTCTTCACCCTCCTCTTCTTCTCCCTTTGCTGCAAGCTGAGCTTCCTTCTCCTTGACGGTCTTCTCGAGGTTGGCCACCTTCTTGCGAAGACGGGCGATGGTGCAATCCTTCTTTGCACGCTGGTGGCGAAGAGACTGGTGATCCTGGACGAGCAGTGCAAAAGTCTGGGCCTTCTGGTCAACAATGGCACGGTTCTGGTTGGCTAACTCTCTAGCATTGTCCAGTTCCTGCTGTCTGTTGTGCAGCAAGAAGTCAAGATTCTCCACTTGACGCCACAACTCTGGGTGACTTGGCATCTCCATCGGCATTCCCATGAAGTCATATCTTGCATAGTGACCAAAATGGGTTCCTTGGATTTGATTGACACCGAGGGCACATAGGCGTGCGAGAGCTTCATGCATTGCCCTGGCTAATCCATCTAGCCAGTTGTTCTCTCTCACGGAGAACTAGATTCTCCTGGACGTTGGTGCTTCGATGCTCCCTCTAAGATCAGCGGTGACAAGCCACTGTAAGTCTCCTCCAAGGGGTCCTGGAAGTTGAGCTCCAAGAAACTCCGGATGTGGGCGTCCTAGTAACTCCGAAAGTGAATCTAGGTCCCTCTCGAAGATCAGTTGACCTTTGTTTCCCAACTGGTAGAACTTTCTGAACTGAGTCTTTATCTACAGGATTTAAGGATGACGAAATTAGTGAAGTGATCAAGTGTGTCAAATTTTAAGTAGTAATTGTAAGAATTTTGAGGAACATGAATTTTTGAGAATGAATGAATTCACAAGGATAAGAGAGGAGATAGTTTTTCATAAATACTCAATTTGGTTTTGAAACTAAGTTTTTGTTCGGACGTCCATTCTAACTAGGGTCTCCTATAGTCAGGATGGCTCTTTTACCAACTTGTCAACACCCGGATTTTTAATCCCAGATGCTTGTTATGTCATTCATCGCAATCCTAGGATTACCATTTTTGCGAGACATAACAGATTGGATATCACAGTACATCATCCATTACAAACCATACATAAGGTCTTACACAAATAAGGATCTCATGATCCAGTCTTAATACAACAAGCAGCGGAATAAAAGATAAGCGTAGCGGTGGGGTCCATCTTCAGGGGCACAGGCAATGCTGACGAAGGCAAATAGTCCTAGTTATCATAGCTGTCCTGCTGGACATTATCTTGGTAGTCTCCTTCATAGTCTGGCCATGAGAATAGCCAGGGACAAAAGCCATGAGTACTCTTTAAGTACTCGCAAACTACCACTAACAAGTAGTATAGTTCTAAGTTAAAGTGCTAACTCTATGTTTAACTATAAGGTTAAGTCAGAAACCTAAGCTGAGTTCAGAAGCAAAGAAAGATAAAATAAATTCTAGAATCACTTAAGTTGGGAAGCTATTGTCATAAACACAACCCCGTTGTGGTTAAGTCAAGATTCATCATTCATTTCATAAGTCATTTTTAAAACATCTGACAACGAAACAGTATGGCCATTCCAACTGTCCATAACCGCGGACGCAGTTATTCAAATAATCTGACACTCTGCAGAGGTGGTACACTTTCACCACAAGATTCGATACATCTGTCAGGGATAACCCTGAATCATCATACTTAGTATGCAGATAATCAAACATAAACTTTTCCTTTACACACCCTAGTATAAGCACCTCTCCTATGAGCATGGCCTCCCAACCATGACCATCTGTCATCTTGGGCACTGCATAGGTGGACAACATTGAGAGGTAGCCTCAGCTCAAACCTCTCCCACGATGGAACTAATACTAATGCATATAAACTTCCGGCTAAGCCTTACCCAATTCAGGTAATGTGGTTGTACGGTAAATTTGGAATGGTATCGCATCCGAATCCAACCATCAGTTTTATAAAAGGGTTAAGGCTCATGCCTCAACATATTCACCATCATAAAGCATTTGTGTTTCTCAACACATGTCCAAAACATCTCAATAGAATGACTCATCATTCCAAGGTTTTCATAATTCATTTTCATCAAGTGCTCCCATCTAGAGTGACTCATGTTTTTGATCTACTCTAAACTACTAAGTTAAGAGTGTTCACTAAGGTGGAAAGATGGGATCAATCTCATGCCACAGAATGACATCTAAAGGTTTCTAAATAGGTCAGGTTTTATACTCTTTATGCTACCTTCAAAACAAGTAAAGAACTTTGATAAAGTAAAGGAAGTAAAGCTTGGAAAATAATACTTGGGGTAAGTAATAGTCAAAGTGGTATAACCAAACCATGCCTAAAGCATCTACTTAGATTATCTAGATTGCAAGGGTTAGCTTGCTTTGTTAATGGTGGCTTTCAAGTACAACTTGCCAGGGCTTAACTTGGATAGTGCTATCTTGCCTTGGTTGGTGAAGTGGTTGAAGTTTTCTTCTTCTTCTTCATGGTAGAACTCCTCCTCCTCGAAAGCTTGGTCGGTACTATCGTCTAAAAATACATACGGAGTACACAATCACCAAACAATACTTAACTAGTCTAATTAGCACTCTAAGGAACACATTTGATGATCTATTATCATCACAAGCATCACAAGTTTTATTCGCTAGTTTCCTTCTTTTTATTTTAGAAAAGTAATTTCTACTCATTGAAAAATTAACTAAGATTTAATATTCACCACTTAAAATATGGGATCATGTGGACACATGTCATCACCACATATTCTAACAGATGGGAATGTGATTTAAGGGTTGGATCACAATTACTTTGGTTTAAGTTCATTATTTAATGATTTAAAGTGACTAGAAATGCCTATATACCATTATTTTGGTACTAGTCCAAAGTCACTGCATGTAAACCTTAATATTATTACATATTTAGATAGGTATGGTGAAATGTGATTTTTGAGAGTTGGAATCAACTCAAAAGCTAACTTGGTTGATTTTATAAAAATGTTGCAAGGTGCAAATGCTTCTGTTTTATTATTTTTACTAGGAGAGATCTCTAACTCTAATTGAATTAAATCCAACGAGATTGGATAGATCTTTTCAGTAGCTTTCTAACAAAATTGGAATCACTTATTTGGATGTATAAATCTTTCTGAATTGAATTTCAAACTAGCGGATAAAACTAAGTTTAAACTAAAAAGAAAAATCCTAATTCAAACTAACTGGGTCGCGCGGAAACGCTAACGGGCGGACCCAGTGACACTACGTGGCACGGGGCTCAGCTGACAGGGGAGTCCACCAGTCAGAGGCTCATAACGCGTGAAGCGGTACGGGGCGATGTGGGTCATTGGATTAGAACGGGGATCAATGGCTGGGGCTCGTCATCGACAACGGACCTGTCGTCAGCAAACTCTAACCCTAGTGGCTCGGTGGGGGTGCTCAGGGGGCGTACCAGGGCTCCAGCGATGATGGCGATGGGGGAAAACGAACTGGTGGTCGACAGGGAGCTACGGGACGGCCGAGGGATCTCCGAGGGTGGATGAAATCAATGTCTCCTTCTCCTCCTCTGCTACGGGCTCCTCCAGCAAAATTCCGGCGAGCAAGTGCTCGCGCTGCTCCGGCTAGAGGTGGGGAACGGTTAGTGATGTGAGGGGAGGTGAGTGGTGTGCAGAATGGGGCTGGGGGCGGGCGGCTCCGGCGAGGGCTGCATAGTGTGCTAGCGGTGTGGCTTGAGGTAGGGGACGGTGGCTGGTCTCCTGGCGATGCCCTACGAATTGAATGCGGGCCTAGGGACGGTGGTATGCGGTCGGGCGGTGCACGCGCTCTCAGTGGCAAAGGCGACGGTCTCGACAGCGAGCGCTGGCTGTGGTGCGTTGGGCGGCGGACGGGCATGTCTGCGGTGTTCCTGGGGTCGTGGCGTAGCGGTGGACGCGGGCTGCGGTCGAGGGGCGGCGTGTGCACGGGTGTCTGGCGCGGTGCTCTGGCGCGTGGTCGGCATGGCGCAGTTGCACTGGGCGCGGTGGTTCCTCGATGGTCCACCCTCTGGCTTGGCTCGGGAAGGGGATAGAAAGTGGCGGTGAGGTGAGACCTAGCTCGTAGACATGGTGAGAGAGAGAGGGGTGGTTTGCTGCGGCGGTTGCAAGGTTTGGTCGGCGGCATGGGCTCGGGTTGGCATGGCAATGCCACTAGGGTGTAGGGCATGGGGTTTAAATGGCATGGTTAGATCACTTGGCGACAGAGGGAGGGTTTTGAGGAAAATTGGGCCCAAAACCCTGTACAAAACAGTGAGCTAATTACTAGGTGTAATTCATGCCTACCAAGTGTTTGTAAAAATGGCCGCAAGAAAAATACTTTTGAGTTTTGAAAAGATTTTTGGTGGGTGTGCTAGTACTAAGCTTGAGACTCTATGTGTGCTTGGGTTTTGAATTTTGAGCTCATTTGAATGGTTTTTGAAATAGTGGGATCTTCCCATATGAAATAGATTCAATTTTCAATTGCCATTTAAATTTAGTGTTTGAATGTTTTTGGCAGATCACAAAGTGGGCCTTGGTACCTCATTATGTGTACTAGCAAGGGGTGCAAAGATCCACCTTTTTTTCTGTTAGGTTTTGAGAACTAGGAATAGCCAAAGTAGGTATGATAGTTAATTTGGCACAAATGACCATTATCTTCTTGTATTCATTTTGATTTGTTTTTCTTTGGGATTTGTTTGGGGATTATCTAGATGATGTTTATTTCACCTAAGAATCATTTTACAAGCAACGGATCACTTAATCATGGCAATTCAAATCAACTCCTAATTAAATGCACACACATATGAATGCTTTAATAATTTTAATTGGAAAAGTTTTTGTTAACTCTAATTTTGGTGATTTGGATCTTAATAAACTTGGATTAGAGTTTTGGGATGTTACAAAGACCTCTGCAGAGTGTAAATCTATTCGAATAGCCGTGTCAGTGGTCATGGATGGTTGGACAAACTACTACCGAGCGGTGTTGGTTTTGGTTTCTTAAAAGGATTTCGTTAAAGGATGAGTTTTGAAAAGAGGGTGGTCTGTAGGTACCATAGAGGAAGTGAGGTGATCTCGGAGGATCACGGAAGATGGAAATCTTGGTCAAGTGAGGACCAAGAATATGAAATTGGGTGACCCAAAGCTAGTGGTTTCCAAAACTTTATAAATGTTTTCAAAATGTTTTACAAAAGTTTTTAACAAGGATATAGAGATGATATATCTACAAGAGAAACTATCTGAGAAAAGAACCTCTCATGGAGCCCTCCTACTACCACAGCCATATTGCATATCCTTTTATGGTTATTATCTTAAGGTGGTTTGTGAGTATATTCAAAGTATTCACTAGAAATGTCCTGGGCTATTAACTTAGTCAGATTCAGAGAAGATGGTGACATTGACGACTATGCGAAATAGGACGTTCTCCCTGTCAGTTGCCTGTAGGCTAAGGCATGGCTCGGGCTCGACTCTATACTATAGTTCTGCTGATAGCCATAATGGCGTTAAGGTATGACTTGTATTCGTTTAAGTATTGGATGTTTACTTTGATACTTGTCGGATATGTGCCATGATAGACTAATCATGGGATCATGGCGATATGCATAACATGGATTCTCGGGTGATTAATCCGAGGGACCTAAAACTAACGTCATGCAAAGTGTGACGTGTCAAACACAGTTAACAAGTACTTAACACCATCCACTCTCACAAATTTGTGGTAGATGCTAGGGATCAAGTAAGGACTACTAAATATTAAGTGGGTCGGCCCACTTTCAAGCCCAATAAGAAGATGTCATGTGATGGAAACAACTCTTTGTGTGCCAACCCGTTGGTACTCAAAGTGTAGAGTGTTGTAGTAAGTGTATTTTCCTCACAAGGATGACTAGAGGGTTTATATTAAACTCTTGGCAATATGGCTTGAGACTTCTTCTCTTTTCTTCATTAACCAACTTCCAAGACAAAGTATTTTCCTTTTGTCCCCAACTCCACCATCTGGTTGTCAAGCACACGTTTCATATTAGTAAAACTAACATTAAACTATAATGAAATAAAAGTAGAAACAATCAATAGCTATATAAGAAAGTAAAAAATAAAGTAAAGGTCTTTTTGGGTTTTAGTTTGTTTTTGCTAATAGTAAAAGTATTTTTGTATTTTAGGATTTAATAAATGCAGAAAATATAGAAGACAATAGAAGTGATGGAAAGTTGTTTTTTATAATAAAAATTGGACTGAGGTTCATGGGTTAACTTGTATATTCTCTCATAAGATGTAATGGACATAAAACAGTTCATAAGTAATACAATATTGATGAAACTTCATTATGTGAATGATAAGCATTCATATGGTCATCACGTCCTATTTTAAAGATAATGCAACACATCTCACTTATACTACTCTAGAAAGGGAAAACTACATGCAATCTAGAATTAAGAATAAACATAGTATAACCTTTAGTACTTTGACATGATGTTTGAATAAAAAATGTGATACCTTGAACAAACAAGATCATCTGGGTTGTCTCAATATGATATTATAATACATGCATTCACTTAATCCCTAGTGAGGTAACAAAAGAAAGGTAAAAATCATAGTGGATCTCGAAATTTGTTGTCACTATCAAATCACCACCACCATGTCACTCCAACTAATATACACGTTCATCCACACGCCCACATACATGTTGGATCAAAACAAGTACATAAGAATGGGATACATAATATGCATCTACCAATACAGCTCACACATAATAGAATTCCAATCTCAAATATCAACTCACAGAATAAAGACCAACCACATAGGAATTACATAGATGACCATAATCATGTTGGGCAGCTCATATGGTACTAGAACAATGATAGATCAAGAGATAAATAGATCATGCTATGCCACAAACTGTAGCACCAGGTAAAACCACTACTAGAAAATTGCTTGGTGTTTCTGTTTTGCGCATCATCATGACCGCATGCTCATGTCATCATGCCACATTGCATTTGAGCATCTTCATGTCTGCATGCATATGTTTGTCTAAAACTATTTTCTAAAAGCCTATATTTGTTTTCTAAATATCCCTTTCGTTATTTCAAACTATAAACCCTGGTCTCTTCCGGATATTTTTGTTTTGCCTAAAAATAATTTACAAAAGGTCTTTTAAATAAAACAAAACAAATATATAAATAAAACTATTTTTCTAGGGGAGGCAACCCGGCAAACCCAAAAGCCTGGCTGGCCACCTACTACCCCAAACCCTAATCTCCAACCCTAACCTACCCAGCACCCACATCCCGCCGCCGCCAACCCTTCCTCGCGCGGCACACCGACTGTCCCCTGGAACGCTCCACCAACCACCTAGTGACCGACACGCTCCCACTTGCCCCCTGCCCAATCAAACCACCCCGTACACCGCATGGGACCCACCCACGCATCGCGTGGCCCTCGCCTCGCTCTCTCTCTATCAACACCCGGATTTTTAATCCCAGATGACTGTTATGCCATACATCGCAATCCCAGGATTACCATTTTTGTGAGACATAACAGATTGGGTATCACAGTACATGTTGGGGATATACTTTACGGGTATCCTCACAGTTCCTCACTGACCAGGGTGGCCCACTTCGGGTTAGATCTTTGCTTCACGGGCGGCCCAGTCAGGAAGAAAGACGGAGTCCAATCTGGCTACGGGAAGGCCGAGAAGAGTTACCGACTTAGGCCCATAATGTTACTTGTAGTTCAAGATGTACTCTATAACCGACTCTTAGTCGTAGCCGGATAGATCTCTCATGTAAACCCTAGGCCGGATATCTATATAAGCCGTCCTAGAGAGAGCCTTTAGGGCAACACTCAAAACACCTCAATAGTCTACAATCTCAACTCGCATAGGCGAAACACTTGTAACCCATATTCTGGCTCTGCCGTATTACTGGATTGCTAGCAGGAGTAGGGTCCATCCAAAGCCGGTGGATTCAAACCTGGGTAAACTTGTGTGCTCACCGTCCCGGAACACCGTACGTCTCACACCCTCTCTTCCGCACGCCTCGAGGACCCCCTCATGGCGTACTTGTCCTCAATCCGACGACAGTTGGCGCCCATCGTGGGGCAAGTGAACTTCGGATCTATGTTCCGAGCGGAATCTGCAAGAATTGAAATCGGCGAGACTATCGTCGTCGGTCGCGTCCTCTACGCCAACGATGTCCCTCTCATCGTTCTCGACGAGACTTGGATTCCGGCTAGGGAGGCCGTGACTGCTTACACAATCATGTCTATTGGCGAGATCGATGTTTACATCGGTTTCGCTAAACCCGCCCAACCCACCCCAGCGGTGATGATAGAGGCAGAAGAATCTTCTGGGTCCCCTTTGTCCGCGGAGGTGGTAGAGTTTCGGATCTCAGAAAACAATAATCCCACCCAGCCCGCACCAGTTGCGGTGATAGTGGAGAAATCCGAGCCTGAAGAAGACCTAGCGGCCCAAGTCAAATCTGGAGTGGATCTCCCTGGAGAAGCCGGATCCCAGATCGACCCACCCGTGGAAGTCGAAATTCAGGAGGAACATATCAGCGACACTGATTCCGGCTCTGACGACGCCAGGACAGACAGGACTTTCCTGAGGTACACACTAAGACGTATGATACTGCAAGGCGAAAGCACAGATGCAATCCTCGAGACCATCAAAAGTTTCGACATGGCTGATCGCGAAAGCCGCAGGTACCTCAGGAAGCACGCGTCGCACTTCGTCGGTACGTGGGATCCAGATCCGGCTCTACCGATGCTGGAGAAAACACCGACTCCGTGCTGGAGGCAATTGGAACAAACGCCGACGTTCCCGCATCCTCGGATGAATCGATGACGTCAGCAGATTTCCGCAAGTTCTCCGCGGAATATGAAGAGGAGTATAACTCCAAAGCTATAGAAGAAGGAGAAGCCATGGATGAAGGATCCAGGGATCACTCTCCCAAAGCGCAGGATGACATGGACATCGGGGATAATCCCGAAGTCCAGATGTCCGAAAGTACCGATCAGAGCTTGACTCCGGGAAACAGACCCAAAGCCGTCTTTGCTACCGGCGCTGCGAAGAAGGTAAAGAAGAAGAACAAGAAGAACAAAACCCCGGCAAAAGACCCTCGGACAGAGGAGGTGATTGCCAAGGAATACGAGGAAGACTCGGATGGAGCACTTATCCTAGAAGAGCTGAAAAAGAAGAATCGGTGGATGGACACGTGATCACCGAAGGTGCGCATAAACTCATCAATGCTGCATTAACCACACCTATCCCTACAGCCGCATAACTTACTGCTGAAGAGCTGGACGAAAGGGCCCAAGCCCTAGAAGCATGTCATTAACAACTCCTCTATGAAGCCAAAAACATCGAGGTGGAGAAGAAACTCATGGAAACTAAGGACATGTCTCGGTTGCATCAGAAGACACGGAAGCGTCACACTGATGACAACCAATTCCCACATGTCTGTGCCGTCCTTTTTGGAGATGAGATGGGGAAGCCACGGAAAGATAGCAAAGGATATTGGGTATACCCAACCCAGTACAGAACACCGTGCCGGCCCAAGAAATTCTATTGGCTAATCCAGGACCGGAGGAGATCCGTTTGGGTATCAAACTACTCAACAAGGGACTAGAGCAGCAAAAGGTTGCCCTGTCCGGAAGTCAATAACTGGTCTCGGATTCTGACCAATGTCTCACAAATCCGGCATGGGCTGACGTAAGACCCCATTACCTCCGGGAGCAGTATCATCGCCCCGAATGCCGAGAAGACAATTATTCAAGAACCGGATCGTCAAGACAGCATTACAGAACTACAAGTAACTGGAGCAACGTCGCTCCAGCGGCCGAGAAAGACGCCATTGCTAACGATCAAAGGGGAGAAGATAAAGAGAAACGTCGGGAGGAGGATCGTCAAAAAATGCCACCTCCTAAACATGCAAGCCGTCCGACTGAGCCTCACCATGGTGGGAACGACGGACGAAGGAACGACGGAAACCATGCTGGGACAAGCCGACAGGGGGCTCGTCATAGTCAAGATCCTCCCTGGAACCGGAATAATGACGCTCCAGACGGAGGCTGGCGATCAGCCGGAAACAATTCAGCTGCCCCGCCCTCCCCACCAAGCAGTCAACATAACGGCCCCCAAGGAGGGAAAGGAGGACGACGTGGCGGAGGAGGTGGTGGCAGAAGCCGAAGTCCGGCTCCAAGGCACCGCAGCCATAGCCGGCATTCGGGACGATCCCTATCCCTGAACGACGCAAGGCACATGATCAATTCCAACATAGAGGCGCGGCGCTATGAAAACGATGATATCTACGTGGGCCCAAAATGCTTTGGACCACGCATCAGAGCAACAAGATTCCCGGAAGGATTTGCTATCTCAAGGCATATCCAAGCCTACGGCGGCATTGCTCGGCCAGATACCTGGCTTCAGGATTTTTTCCAAGCTTGCTGCATCGCCAAAGGCGGAAACAGCCTAGTCGCAACCCGATATCTCCCACTTATGTTGCGGAAGACGGCGCGATCATGGCTCAATGAACTTCCGGAGAACACCATCCATAACTGGTATGACATGCAAAGTGCGTTCTTTCTGAATTTCGAAGGCACCTATCGGAGGCCCTGTACGGTTGGAGACCTACAACGTTGCACCCAGAAAGCTGGAGAAACTTGTCGAGATTACCTTGGACGATGGATCAACACCAAGAACTCCTGTGAAGGAGTAAACGATCAAACCGCGATTGAAGCTTTCATTGCAGGACTCCCAATTGGTTTACTACGTCACCGCTTGAAGTGTGATAAGGTCACTGATTTGGGAGAGATGATAGAAACAGCGAGCAAGTATGCAAATGCTGACGACGATGTAGAGGGATTACTCAACATCCTAGCTGTGCCTTAGTCGGCAAGACAACCAAAGCAACAAGCTCAAAAGCGCAAAAATACCTCGGAAGAAAAACCCAACGCGGAAACAGCGGTAGTTACTACTGTTTCCGGGTCTAGAGGACAAGGAGGACGTGGCGGAGGCCGCGGGCATGGCCGTGGGACTTCAAGGGTCCAAGGTAGAGGAGAACAGCAACTAGGCAAAACCTACTCTTGGGCCAAAATTGCCAATAACCCATGTGTGCATCACCTAGACGCTAATGGGGGCTCGTCCCATACCAACGCTGAGTGTCGTTTCAATGACGACATCAAAAGAGATGATACCGCGGGCTACAAAGCTAAGCGGAAGAAGGGAAAGAAAAATCCCGAAAAGGAAAAAGAGACCAAGGAAGATCCTGACATGGAGGAGGCTGATGCTTCCAATCCCAAGCCAGAAGGGAAGAAGACTTTTCCCACCAAGAAGGACACTTACGTCACTTTCCTCGGATCTCAACCAGCGAAGGTCAAGAAAGCAGTTCTTCACGAGCTAGGGAACTTGCCGATCACTCTCTAAATGTAAACCTGAACGCTAAACCCGTCAAATAGTCCTTACGACGGTTTGGCGACGAAAAGCGTAAGGCAATAGCTAAGGAACTAGCACGGCTCGAGTTAGCTAGATTCATAGAAGAGGTCATCCACACTGAGTGGTCGGCCAATCCTGTAATGGGCCCTAAAAAGGACACCACTGATTTAAGGATGTGTGTTGATTATACTGCCTTGAACAGGGCTTGTCCAAAAGATCCGTTCGCTCTGCCTAGAATTAATCAAGTCATCGATTCTACGGCAGGCTCGGAACTCCTCTGTTTTCTCGACGCATATTCCGGCTATCACCAAATCCAGATGAAGGAATCTGACAAAGTGAAAACTTCATTCATAACCCCTTTCCGAACCTTCTGTTTTGTTACGATGCCCTTTGGGCTGAAGAACGTAGGAGCTACGTACCAGCGCACGATGCAGCGTTGCCTCCACGACCAACTCGGACGTAATGTACATGCATACCTGGATGATATCGTGGTGATGTCCAAAAAGAAGGAAACACTGATTTCCGACTTGGAGGAGACATTCGCCAATCTACGAAAATACAACATCATGCTTAACCCGAAGAAATGCTTCTTTGGAATACCAGCCGGAAAATTGTTAGGTTTCATTGTGTCTCAAAGAGGCATAGAGGTGAACCGAGACAAAATCAAGGCTATACTCAATATTTCCAGGCCAACTCGCTTGAAGGACGTACAAAGACTAACTGGTTGCATTGCTGTAGTCAGTCGGTTTGTAAGCCGGCTTGGTGAACGAGCCGCACCATTATACAAACTCCTGAAAAATACCAAAGATTTTGTTTGGACCGATGAAGCTGAAGCTGCATTACAAGACCTGAAGAAAGTACTCTCATCTGCTCCTATCCTTGCAGCGCCGGAACCTCAGGAATCGATGTTGCTTTACATTGCTGCGACAAATAAGGTCATCAGTATCGTCATGGTGGTGGAGAGACCAGAGGAAAATCAGGAACACCTGGTGCAGCGTCCGACTTACTTTGTCAGCGAGGTCCTAAGTTGGCTTACGGTGTTTTTTAGCATCTCGTAAGCTACGACACTATTTTCAGGAGCATCCAATTACCATGGTGAGCAAAGCTCCCATGAGAGATATAATCAACAATAGTGACGCCACAGGACGCGTCGCCAAATGGGGCATAGAGCTTTCAGCTTTCGATATTGAGTATAAACCTCGGACATCAATCAAATCCCAGATCCTTGCTAACTTTGTCGCAGATTGGACAGAGACGAAGGAGAACATGATCCTCCCTGAGTTGGAATATTGGACCCTCTTTTTCGATGAGTCTAAGGCTCGAGGGGGCTCGGGGGCTGGCGTGGTGCTCAAATCACCCCAAGGAGATAAACTGTTATATGTGTTGCAGATCCACTTCACAGCGACAAACAATATTGCCGAGTATGAAGCACTGCTACGCGGAATCCGGATTGCTAAGGATATTGGCATCTGACGTTCGATCTGTTATGGAGATTCAGATCTTGTTGCTCAGCAAGTGTCGGATATTTGTAATGCAAATAAACACATGGCAGCATATAAAGTTGTCGTGGATGATCTATCTAAATCGTTCGAAGGGTTTGAAGTTCAACACATCCCTTGAGCAGAAAATGAGGAAGCAGACGCACTATCTCGGATAGGTTCTGTGAAAGAGGTCCCGAATGGCGCTTTTTTAGAGCACCTAAAAGTTCCCTCAGTAAAGGGAGTAGACGAGGAATATCCGACCAAATCCGACTCACCTTTGATAACAGTTCTGGCTGTAATTCCCAGCTGGACTCAAATTACCCGAAGACGAGGTGTTGAGCCGGCAGATTATCCGAAAAGCAAAAGCCTATACTATTGTTAAAGGTGAGCTCCATAAACGGAGTGTTTCTGGGGCTTTTCAGCGCTGTGTATCTCCGGAAGAAGGAGTGGAAATCTTAAGAGAAATCCACGAAGGGGACTGTGGTCACCACACTGCAGCCAAATCTTTAGTGGCAAAAGCTTTTAGACACGGATTTTTCTGGCTTATAGCACAGGCAGATGCTGAACGATTAGTCAAGACGTGCAAAGGCTGCCAAAAGTACGCCAAGCAAGCTCACGTTCCGGCTGATCAGCTATGAACAATACCTATAACATGGCCCTTTGCAGTCTGGGGGCTTGATATGGTAGGACCATTTAAACGAGCTCCAAGTGGATTTACTCACCTCTTAGTGATGGTGGATAAATTCACCAAATGGATTGAGGCTAAACCTGTCACTAGTTATGATGGAGCAACAGCCAAAAAATTTGTCGAGGATGTTATAATCCGGTATGGTTATCCGCATAGCATTATCACGGACAACGGGAGTAACTTTTCTATGGGAGAATTGGCTGAATTCTACAACGAGCCAAATATTTGGCTTGACATTGCGTTAGTCGCACATCCATAGGCTAACAGACAAGTCGAAAGAGCAAATGGTTTAATTCTACAAGGCCTAAAACCGAGACTCGAAGCACCACTACGACATGCTGCAGGGGCTTGGGCAGAGGAATTACCCTCTGTAATTTGGAGTTTACGAACAACTCCGAACAGGTCAACAGGATACACACCTTTCTTCTTGGTCTATGGTGCAGAAGCATTTCTTCCTAGTGATTTGATTCATACTTCTCCTAGAGTGGCCGTGTATATCGAAGAGGATGCCGAGATTTCTCGACAAAATGATCTCGACTTAGTCGAAGAAGTTCGCGTCGTTGCTGAAATAAGATCTACAGCCTATCAATAGATCTTACGCAAATATCATAGCCAGAGAGTCCAAAATAGATCTTTCAATAAAGGTGATTTGGTTCTCCATCTTGTGCAACAAAGAAAGCACAAACTTTCCCCAGTATGGGAAGGGACCTTTTTAGTTAGTCGAGTATTGCACAATTGATCGTACTACTTAACTAACATGAGGCCAGTCAAAGAAAGACCTACTACTAAGAAGAGAAAGAGAGCTGGAGGCAGTACAAATCCGGATGAGTTAGACAGACCGTGGAATATTGCTCAGCTACGTCCCTTTTATTCTTAGTTTATCCTTCTTTAGAATCATACATATGTACATGTTCTCTGAGAAATAAAAGTTTTGGTTGCCTCAAGTTTTTCTGAGAAGTTTTTACCATCTTATTTCCAAATGATCATGTCATAGTCGAAAATCCCAGAATGCTTGAAAGTACTTTATGCTCATGTTTTTTCTGGTTTAGATTTCCGATTCTAAAATTGCTACCTTCGGGTATAACTCTAAAATTTTAGTCTTTACTTTGGTTATTTGTCTGAGTGCTGGACGCGGGCATTTTCCGAGTAGTGAATTGTTGGTACTGGAAGCCGGCTTTGTTTCCGAGTTTAAACTGGTTTAGCAATTGAGCTCCATTGCTCGGCAAAGTTTCTGGTGGAAGGTTTAGCCAGCTCACGAAAGGGACGAGGCAGAAAGCTAGATAAACGATAAGTGAAGACGAAAAAATACAAGTGCTTATGTAAACATTTCAGGCACGCAAAAAGTTTAAAGCCAAAAGTGCTGAATAGATCAAAAACTTAGCACTAGCAAAGTTAAAGTATTGCATATTTACAAACGCATCATGTTTTTCTGGAATAATACAAAAAAAATCTGATCTATGATGCAGGAGGAGATGAAGGAGCTGTCAGCTCGCTGGTTACGCCGCCTTGGTATCGTTCCGAGATGTCCGCATCGGAGATGGTGCATTCATTGTCGGAAACTTCTGCGGATTCTTCTGGAGGAGGAGGCGGAGTATCCACGCTGGTGAAGAAAGGGGTCTCGTAGCTGGTTAGGTCAGCCACGTGACACCCATATCCGGTGTAGGAGTGCATGATGGCTTGAAGGTCCTGCTCTTGGCCATCCTCATCTACTTTGCAGTACCCTCTGGTCACTTTCCATATCTCCATGTTTCCATGGTGGCTCATGACCATGGTGAGAGTGTTCTGCGCCGCAGTCCGCGCGTAGGACATGTTCCAGTCCCGAACAAGTTGCGGCATCTCCTTTGCCTTGTCTCGCACCTGAAAATCCGACATGCGGTGCATGTCCGGAATCTTGAGAGCTTCGCCAATGTCTTCAAGGCATTGGCGGAAGTCATGAAGCAGGTCACCGACTTGAGTAAGCCGGTGGGTGCGGGGTTCAGTGGAAGAAGAGTCCGTGAAGTTCAGAGGACCTATACACAAAACAAGTTAAGAAAAATCTGACATTGATAAAAGTCGAAGAAAAAGATAAGTCAGACAGATGGAACGTACTGAAAATGACATCGTCAATTTTGGTCTTCTCCTGGAGACTCTGGAGTTCAGCCCGGAGCACTTGGGAAAGATCCCTCTCTCTGCTAAGGTCATTCTTGAGGTCTGAGATTATTTTATCTTGAGCAGCGATCTTGCGATCACGCTCTTCAGTAGGCATGGAGGAGGATTCAAGGACTTGAGCTATGATCTTTTCATGATCTGCCTTGAGCTGGTTCAGCTCTTGGCGAAGCTCCTTGTTCTCCACCACCAAGGTCTTGAGGTTCTCGGCTCTTCAATCATGGCGCAGATTGTTTCACCACCGCTATAAGCCAAAAAGAACAACAACTTAGAAAGGAGGACAAGCAAGGGGGCGGCGCGAGGGCAGAATCTTTTCATGATCTTCCTTGAGCTAGTTCAGCTCTTGGCGAAGCTCCTTGTTCTCCACCACCAAGGTCTTGAGGTTCTCGGCTCTTCAATCATGGCGCAGGATTGTTTCACCAGCGCTGTAAGCCAAAAAGAACAACAGTTTAGAAAGGAGGACAAGCAAGGGGGCGGCGGCTTAGGGTTTGGGGAGGCCGAGCGTGCGGGCAGAATCGGGAGGACAAGCAAGGGGGCGGCGCGAGGGCAGAATCTAGGGTTGGAGAGGCCGTGGGCGCGGTGGGCTGGTGTGCTTCTTCGGGTGAGCCATCAGGCACTAGGTCGACGCTGAACGGTCCAGATTAGGCAGGCAAGGCTGATCCGTGGGAGATATTTTCCTATGTTTTGATTGGTTGGTTCAAAAAACACTTCATTTTTTAAACTTGGAAAATAGAAAATATCTTTTTTATCCAGCGAAAATGAAAAATCCCCCGATGACATTGTTCGGCATTCTAGAATGCATATGTATGCACAATTTTTTCAGGTAATCTTGAAAAGTTATTCTCAAAAAAAGACATTTTCTATTTTCCGAGAGCCAAAATCGGGGCTTTTTGTGAAGCAACACTAAATATTCAGTTCAAAAATGCTACCACCTCATTTTTCAAAAATACTAGACCACCTTACATGAACAATGTCCCGACCTAGGATTTTAAAACCTTTTCATCCACCCTTGGCAAAAAAGACAATTTTTTGTCGAATCGGTAGGAAGTGGGTCCGGTTTGAACTACAGGTACATGATCTAATGCTCTTGATTTTTTGAAAAAATAATTTTTAGGCTCATAATATCATGTTTGGTTAGAGATCCAATGCAAGTTTAGCAAGGCTCGGCCCCGAGCTAACAACCTTCATGCCCGCCGTTTTGACCATAGTTTGAAACGGGCATAAAAAGTTCAAAAATGATCCTCCGAACAATGTAAAACATCCGCGTGACATCATATTATGTGACATAGTTATAAGGAAAAATACCAAACTTGGTATATTGATTGTATCTCGGAAAAACCTTTAAAAAATGACCTACCATGTTCAAGGTTTCATGGCGTTCAAGCCAAACGACCAATGTTATGACCAGAATCACGGCATAGTTTGTGATAATGTGCCCATATTATGCATGCATGTACATCTTGGAATGGAGAACAATGTTGTAGGAGAAAGTTTTCTTTTTCGTCGCACGAAAAAATCATTTTCTATTTTTCGAGTGCCAAAATCAGGGCGTTTTGTGAAGCAACACTAAATGTTTAGTTCAAAAATGCTACCACCTCATTTTTCAAAAATACTAGACCACCTTACATTAACAATGTCCCAACCGGGGATTTTAAAACCTTTTCATCCACCTCTGGTGAAAAAGACAAATAAGTGCCGAATCACTAGGAAGTGGGTTCGGTTTGAACTACAGGTATATGATCTGATGCTTATGATTTTTTGTAATAATCACTTTTAGGCTAGCAATATTTTGTTTCTTCAGATATGCAATGCAAGTTTAGCGAGGCTCGTCCCCTAGCTAAGAACATTCATGCCCGACGTTTTGACCATTGTTTGAAACGGGCATAAAAATGCCAGAACAGTCCCAACAATATGAATTCTTCGCGTGGTGTCATGTTATGTGACATAGTTGTAAGGAAAACTATCAAACTTGGTAAATTGATTGCGTCTTGAAAAAACCTTCTCAGAAATGACCTATCATGTTTGAGGTTCCATGACTTTCGGCCCAAACGACGAGTGTTATGGCTAGAATCAGGGCATAATTTGTTATAGTATGCTTGTATTGTGCACGCGTGTGTATCTTGGGATGGCTAACAATGTTGCAGGAGGAAGTTTTCTTTTTCGTCGCACGGAAAATCCATTTTCTATTTTCTGAGCAAAAAAAACAGGGCGTTTTGTGAAGCAACCACCAAATGATAGTTTTAGAATGGTACCACCCCATTTTTCAAAAATACTAGACCATCTTATATGAACAATATCTCAGCCGGAGATTTTAAAACCTTTTCGTCCACCCCTGGTGAAAAAGACAAATGACTACCGAATCGGTAGGAAGTGGGTCCGATTTGAACTACATGTACATTATCTGATGCCCATGATTTTTTTTAAAAATCATTTTTAGACTCGCAATATGTTTTTTCTTCATAGATCCAATGCAAGTTAAGCGAGGCTCATCCCCTATCTTCATGCCTGTCGCTTTGGCTAGAGTTTGAAATAGGAAAATTTTGAAACGGACATAAGAAATTCAGAAACGGTCCGAACAATCTGAATCCTTCGCATGGCATCATGTTATGTGACATATTTGCAAGGAAAAATATCAAACTTGGTATATTGATTGCATCTCAAAAAAACCTTCACAAAAATGACCTATCGTGTTCGAGGTTTCATGGCTTTCAAGCCAAACGACCAATGTTATGGCCAGAATCACGACATAGTTTGTGATAATGTGCCTATATTGTGCACTCATGTGCATCTTGGGATGGCGAACAATGTTGCAGGAGGAAGTTTTCCTTTTCGTCGCACGGAAAAGCCATTTTCTATTTTTCGAGTGCCAAAATCGGGGCGTTTTGTGAAGCAACACCAAATGTTCAATTAAAAAATGCTACCACCCTATTTTTCAAAAATACTATACGACCTTAAATGAACAATGTCCCAATCGGGGATTTTAAAACCTTTTCGTCCACCCCTGGTGAAAAAGACAAATGTCTACCGAATCGTTAGGAAGTGGGTCCGGTTTGAACTACAGGTACATGATCTAATGCTCGTGATTTTTTGCAAAAATAATTTTTAGGCACACAATATGATGTTTCTTTAGAGATCCAATGAAAATTTTCAAACCGACATAAGAAATTCAAAAACGGTCCGAACAATATGAATCCTTCGCGTGGTGCATATTATGTGACATAGTTGCAAGGAAAAATACCAAACTTGGTATATTGATTGCATCTCGAAAAAACCTTCTCAGAAATGACCTATCATGTTCAAGGTTTCATGGCTTTCACGCAAAACAACCAATGTTATGTCAAGAATCGTGGCATGTTTGTGATAATGTTCCCATATTATGCACGCATGTGTATCTTGGGATGACGAACAATGTTGCAGGAGGAAGTGTTCCTTTTTGTCGAGCCCTTTTCCATTTTCCGAGCGCCAAAAACGGGGCGTTTTATGAAGCAACCACCAAATAAAAGTTTGAAAATGCTACCATCCCATTTTTCAAAAATATTAGACCGCCTTGCATGGAAATGTCCCAACCGGGGTATCTCAAACCTTTCGGTCCACCCCGCATGAAAAAGACAAATGTCTACCAAATCAGTAGGAAGTGGGTCCGATTTGAACTACATATACATGATCTGATGCTCGTGATTTTTTACAAAAATCATTTTTAGACTCACAATATCATATTTCTTCATAGATACAATGCAAGTTTAGCGAGGCTCAAGCCCAAAATTTTGAATTTAAACCCCTAACAGGATATACTGAATTTTATAAAAATTTAGGTACAAAAATTAATTCATTTGGACTTCTTATGAAAAAGATACAAAAGAATTAAAATTATAGAAAAAGGAAAAAAAAATTCCTAAATGGACCACCCAAGCTGAAACGGACCTTATCTACCAGACTCCACAAGGCCCAGTTCGCCAAGGGAAAAAATAAAAGGAGGGAAGATGGGGGCAGTCTGTCCGCCAAGGCCCAGGCCCAACCAAAGATGCATATTCATAAACGTGGTTCCAAAACCAAACAGAAGAAGAAGTCCAGTGGTTATGCACGCCTGTTCCTTGTAGGAGGTCCGCGGTTCGATCCTCCCAAACTCCTATTTTTGCGCTATTTATTCACGAGAAAGGCAAACATATGATGACAATAGAGCGGACGTAAATCAACAATGGTTGTGTAGTGTTTTGGTTGTCATCGTTAATAAATCAGTGAAGTCGTGGGTTTGATCCCTGGATGCACATACTGTTTGAAATATTTTCTAAACAGCGAGTCTAGTTGGTTCGATCAGTGGTGATATGATGACAAGTGAGTGAAGTTAAGTTCATTTGTAAAGTTAAGTTTGAAACCTAAGCTGAGTTCGGAAACAAAGAAAGATAAAATAAGGTTTGAAATCACCTAAGTGGGAAATTAATTGTCATAGTCACAACTCTATTGTGGTCAAGTCATGTCACAATTCATTTCATAAGTGGTTTTGAAAACATCTGATAATGGAACAGTATGGCCACTCCAATTGTCCATAACCACGACCACGGCTATTTGAATAGTTTGACACTCTGCAGAGGTGGTACACTTTCACCACAAGATTCGATACATCTGTCAGGGATAACCCTGAATCATCATACTTAGTATGCAGATAATCAAACATAACCTTTCCTTTACACACCCTAGTATAAGCACCTCTCCTATGAGCATGGCCTCCCAACCATGACCATCTATCATCTTGGGCACTACATAGGTGGACAACATTGAGAGGTAGCCTCAGCTCAAACCTCTTCCACAAGGGAACTAATACTAATGCATATAAACTTACGGCTAAGCCTTACCCAATTCAGGTATTGTGGTTGTATGGTAAAATTGGAATGGTATTGCATCCGAAACCAACCATCTGTTTTGTAAAAAGGGCTAAGGCTCATGCCTCAACATTTTCTTCATCATAAACCATTTGTGTTTCTTCACACATGTCAAAACATCTCAATAGAATGACTCATCATTCCAAGGTTTTCATATTTCATTTTCACCAAGTATTCCCATCTAAAGTGAATCAAGTTTTGGTTTAGCTCTAAACTATGAAGTTAAGAGCGTTCACTAATATGGGGTGCTAATCTCAATCTCATGCCATAGAATGACATCTAAATCTAACTAGATAGGTCAAGTTTTATACTTTTTATGCTACCTTTAAACAAGTAAAGGACTTTAATAAAGTAAAGAAAGTAAAGCTTGGAAATAAAACTTGGGGTAGGTAATAGTCAAAGGTTATAACCAAAGAATGCCTAATGCCTTTGCTTAGATTATCTAGATTGCAAGGGTTAGCTTGCATTGTTAATGATGGCTTTCCTTGTGTAGTACATTGGTTGAAGTTTTCTTCCTCCTCCTCTTGGTTGAACTCCTCCTCCTCGAAAGCTTGGTAGGTACTATCATTTATAAATACATACGGGATGCAAAATCACCAAACAATACTTAACTAGTCCACTTAGCACACTAAGTGACAGATTTGATGATCTATTATCATCACAAGCATCACAAGGTTTAATTAACTAGCTTCGTTCCTTTTATATGAGAATAAAAGTAATTTCTACTCATTGAAAATAACTAAGATTTAATATTCTCCAATTAAAACATGGGATCATGTGGACACATGTCCTCACCACATAATCTAACATATGGGAATGTGATTTAAAGGTTGGATCACATTTTAATAAGTTTAAGTTTAATAATTTAATGATTTAAAGTGACTAGAAATGCCTATAGAGCATTATTTTGGTACTAGTCCAAATTCACTGCATGCAAACCTTAATATTATTACATATTCAGATAGGTATGGTTAAATGTGATTTTTTAGAGTTGGAATCAACTCAAAATCTATTATGGTTGATTTTATAAAAATGTTTGAATGTGCAAATGCTTCTGTCTTGTTATTTTTACTAGGAGAGATATCTGATTCTAAATGATTTAAATCCAACGGTCTTGCATAGATATTTTCAGTAGCTTTCCAACAAAATTGGAATCACTCAATTTGGTTTTGTAAAACTCTCTGAATTGATTTTTGAACTAAGGGACAGAATTGATTCTATGTCTAAAATAGAAAAACCTAATTTGAATTCTAGGGCCAGCGCGGGGAACCAATTGGGCTGGCCTAGTGATGCTCAGTGGCGCAGAGGGCGACTGACAGGCTGGTCCCATGGTCAGTGGGGGTACGGGGCGATCTGGACGCTACGATTAGAACAAGGATCAATGGTCCACGGTCATCGTCAACGAAGGACACGTTGCCGGCGAGACAGAACCCTATGCGGTTGGTGGGGGTCTACTGGGAACGTACCAAGGCTCCAGCTAGTGCGGCGAGGCGGGCAAACGAACTGGACGGCGATGGCAGGCTCAGGCAAGGTCGCGGCAGGGGCTGAGGTGGACGAAATCGACGACCATGACTCCTCCTCTACAGCAGCCACCTCCGGCGGAATTCCGGTGATGTGCTGCTCGAGCGGCTCCGGCAAGAGAGGAGAAACGATCAGTGGAGAGAGGGGAGTGGAATGGTGTGAAGATTGAGGGTGGGGTGGCCTCCTTATATAGGCTCAACAAGGAGACCGACGGTTGTGGGCGGAGCTCATCGGTGACGGTGATACAGGGTGCTACCGGCGTGGGCGGTCTGCTGGCGGTCGTCTAGAGCTTAATGGCGCTGCTAGGGGTGGTGCCTAACGGTCGGGGGCTTCACGTGATCTGGGAGATAGAGGCGGTTCTTGACGATGATAATGGCGACTGTGGGTCACGCCGTGGTGCACGGTCGTGTCTGGCGGGTTGATGGGTTCAAGGCGGAGCGGCGTGCGCGATTTGGTGTCGAGGCATGGTCTGTGGCGTGCTGGCGGCGATCACACTCTAGCGGGTTGTTGGGTTCAAGGCGGAGCGGCGTGCGCAATTTGGTGTCGAGGCGTGGTCTGTGGCGTGCTAGCGGCGATCGCCTCTGGTGCGCTCTGGCTTCACGCAGAGAGAAACGACGGCGCGGTCCTGAGGTGGTCCAGTGGCTAGCAGGGGCCATGGGGTGGACCGTGGGCGGCGGAGAGGTCGCACCTCACTCCCTGGAGCGACGGAGAGGGGCTGGTGGTTTCCTGTGGCTTGTGCATGCTTGGCCGGCGAGCATGGCATCGGGGCTGCGTTGCACTGGCGCTAGTGGCTAGGGATAGGGGTGGTTTTGGTCTGGTTGGGCCTAGAGGAGACTAAGGTGATCAATGTGCATCAAATGGCTTGACAAGATTTGCTCCAAAACAGTAATAGTCAGGCCACTTTTTGTTTGCCTGCCAACTGTTCGATCAAATGGCCGCATGAGAGAAACTTTTGAATTTTTGAAAGATTTTTGGTGGAGTGATTCCTCTCATCCTTAAGCATCTAGGTTTGCTTGGGATTTTTAAATGGAGTTCATTTGAGTGGTTTTTGAAAAAGTGTGATCTTGATACATAAACTAGATTCAATTTTCAAATGTCATTTAAAATTAGAGTTTGAATGTTTTTGGGAGATCACAAAGTGGGCCTTGGACATCAATACTTGTACTGGCAAGGGGTGCAAAGAACCACAATTGTCTCTGTTGGTAATTGAGTGCTAGGAACACCCAAAGTGGGCTAGTTGATTAAAATGGCAAAAGTGACCATTTATTAATTATTTTTTATTTCTTTTTCTTTGGGATTTGCTTGGGGATAATCTAGATGATGTGCAATTCACCTTAGAATCATTTTACAATCAATAGATCACTCAAACATGTTAATTGAAAACAACTCCTATTTTAAATGCACACACATATGAATGCTTAAAGATTTTTAAATGGAAAAAAATTGGGTAGATTTGATCTTGATCACTTGGATTAAAGTTTTGGGATGTTACAAACCTTCCCCACTTAAACAAAATCTTGTCCAAGATTTAAGAAAGAAAACTAGGAACTAAAGAGATCTGGGAACTCTGTCCTAATGTAATCTTCTCGCTCCCAAGTGGCTTCTTATTCAGTATTGTTGCTCAATTGAATCTTGAGAAATTTGATACTCCGGGTCTTGGTGGTTCTGTAGGCTTCCTCTAGGATACAGATGGGAACTTCACGATATGTCAGATCCTTGTTGATACCAATAGCTCGGTGATCGATGTTTTTGAACACTTTGGTCTTCTCCAGAACTTCTAGGCATTTGCGAAGTAACGAGATATGGAACACATTGTGGATGGCTGACATCTCCTTTGGTAGTTCCGGTTGATAAGATACTTCTCCTCGACAGTTCAGAATCTTGAAGGGCCCGATATATCTGGGGGCTAACTTTCCTTTCAGACTAAAACGTTGGGTTACCTTCAATGGAGAAACCTTGAGATACACGAAATCTCTGACATTGAAAGTCATGTCTCTCCTTCTCTTGTCAGCATAACTCTTCTGTCTGGATTGGGCGGTCTTGAGGTGCTCACGGACTTTGTGAACTTTCTCTTCAGCTTCTTAGAGAATGTCGGGTCCAAAATCTTACTCTCGCCTACTTGCGACCAATTCAAAGGGGTACGCCACTTTCTTCCGTATAGGAATTCAAATGGTGCCATTTGCAAACTAGCTTGATAACTGTTGTTATATGAGAATTCTGCGAAAGGCAGGCAATCTTCCCATTTTGATCCATACTCTAACACACAAGCTCTCAACATATCTTCTAGGATTTGGTTGACTCTTTCAGTCTGTCCATCAGTTTGCAGGTGATAAGTTGTGCTGAAATTCAACTTGGTTCCTAATCGTTATTGGACTTTCTGCCAAAATCTCGAGGTAATTGGGTTCCTCGATCTGATACTATGGTCTTGGGGGTTCCATGCAGACTAACAATTCTAGCAATATACAACTCTGCTAGCTTTGAACTCTGGTAGGTTGTCTTGACGGGTATAAAGTGAGCTACCTTGGACAGTCTATCAACGATGACCTAGATTAAGTCATTTCCCCTAGTAGAAGTAGGCAAACCTGTGATAAAGCTCATTCCGACGGAATATCATTTCCATTCCGGAATCTTCAATGGTTGAATAGTCCTGCAGGTCTCTGATGTTCCGCTTTGACACTCTGACAGATATCACACTTGGCGCTGTAGCCTCTGATTTCTCTTTTCATCTTGTGCCACCAAAATTTCTCTTTCAAATCTTGATACATCTTTGTTCCTCCGGGGTGGATATAATAAAGAGTATCATGAGCTTCCTGCATGATAACTTGCTTTAGTTCTGAATCTGCTGGCGCACAAATACGGCCTTTGTACCACAGAACTCCTTCTTCGTCTTCGGTGAATCCAGGTATATTTCCTGTACCAATACGATGTTTGATTCCGTCAATACTTTCATTTACCTTCTGGGATTCCTTGATTTGGCTGATCAAAGTGGGTTGAAGTTCAATGCTAGCTAGAAATCCTTTGTGAACTAGCTCAGTTCTAAACTGCTTCAACTCCTCATAAAAACTGGGTTGCTTCTCCTTGATCATGGTGCTTAGCCTACACGGCAATCTGCTAAGAGCATCCGCTACCACATTGGCTTTGCCGGGGTGATAGTGAATGTCAAGGTCATAATCCTTGATTAACTCCATCCATCTCCTTTGCCTCATATTCAGCTCTTTCTAAGTGAAAATATACTTCAAGCTTTTGTGATCGGAGTAAATCTCACAGCGATTACCCATAAGATAATGACGCCTTGTTTTCAATGCCAAAACTACGGCTGCTAACTCAAGATCATGGGTCGGATAGTTCTGCTCATGCTACTTCGGTTGTCGATACAGATACGTGATGACTTTTCCTTCTTGCATCAATACACATCCGAGAACAATCTTGGATGCATCACAATACACACCAAACGACTTCTTGATATCTGGCATGATCAATATTGGGGCTGAAATCAATCTCTTCTTGAGCTCTTGGAAACATGCTTCACATTTGTCAGTCCATTCAAACTTCTTGACCTTCTTCAACAATTGGGTCATGGGTCTTGCTATGCTCGAAAATCCTTCTACGAACTTGCGGTAGTATCCTGCTAATCCCGGAAATGCACGGACTTGGGTTTGAGTGGTTGGGGCTTCCCATGCTTCGACATGTCTGATCTTGGTGGGATAAACAGCGACTCCTCCGGCAGACACAATATGTCCTACGAATCCTACCTCTTTCATCCAAAACTCACATTTGCTGAACTTGGCATACAACCGATGCTCTCTAAGGGTTTCAAGGATGATTCTCAGATGTTGCTCATGCTCTTCTTCTGACTTGGAGTAGATTAGTATATCGTCAATAAACACAACGACAAACTTGTCTAGAAAATTCATAAAGATCTTATTCATGAGATTCATGAAATAAGCAGGGGCATTGGTTAATCCAAAATACATGACCATATACTCGTCTAATCCATAACGAGTAGTAAAGGCGGTCTTCGGAATATCCATTCCACGAATCTTAAGTTGGCGATAACCAGTCCTAAGATCAATCTTAGAGAACACATTTGCTCTAGTCAACTGATCAAATAGATCCTCTATCTTTGGCAAAGGGTACTTGTTTTTAATGGTGACGTCATTCAACTTTTTGTAATCTGTGCACAAACGGTTGCCTCCATCTTTCTTGTCGATAAATAACACTGGCGATCTCCATGGCGATGCGCTTGGTTGAATCAAGCCTGTTTCCAGTGTAGCATCTAGCTGCTTCTTCAATTCCACTAACTCTGAGGGGTTCATGCTATAGGGTCTCTAGACTATAGGTCTAGTTCTAGGGATTAGTTCAATAATGAACTCAATATCCCTATCTAGGCGCATACCGGGCAATTCATCTGGGAATACGTCGGGGTATTCACAGACTACTCTTACTTGGTCTATGGTGGGTAGGTCTAGACTCTTGTTGCACTTGAATTGACGAGGTAAGGTTTCAGATATATACTCTATTGAGACTCTAGAGCTATTGGTCATGGTGATGGCTTTCTTAGCACAGTCTATCAGTCCTTTATGCTTTGACATCCAATCCATACCTAGTACTACTTCCAAACCTTTGGTTCCAAGTACTATTAGATTGGCATAAAAATGTATCCCATGTATTCTGATAGGTAAAGCTTTGCAAATTTTTCTAGCTTTTGTAGTTGAACCAGGGATGTGAACTATCGTGACATGCTTAAAATTGGTTGGGTGAATCTTACTAGTGCATGCAAATTCTTCGGTGACAAATGAGTGCGATGCTCCAGAATCAAACAACACTCTTTCTAAAACTGAATTGACAGAAAACATACCCAGCACTACATCTGGCGCTTCTTGGGCTTCTTCGATGTTCACGTGGAAGAGACGGCCATTGCGGTTGTGAGGATTCCCTGGGGCGAATCTTTGTCCTGGTTGAACACGACGCTGCTATTGAGCTAGAGCATTCACATTGGCAGTGGCGGCAATCTTCTTGGGACACTCATTAGAATAGTGACCCTTCACTCCACACTAGCAACAAGTGATTTGAGACTTGTCTTTTGCTGCCACGGGCACAACATTGCTTCCAGTTCTAGGTGCAGTGTTGTTGTTGTTGTTGCTCTTGGGAGGTGCACAGTTGAAATTACTGGCGTTGCCAGGGTGATTGTTGTTTCCTCTGGACTTCACATTTCCTCCGCTACGGTTGGGGTAGCTTCGGCGAGACATTGGGGGTTCGTTGTTCCTTGGTGCATATCCTGCAGACGGGTTGGGACGGTACTTTGAGTGACTATTGGATCCAGCTTGGTGCATCATACGACGCTTGCGGTTGTCGTTTGCTTGGTTGATCTTCCCTTCCATCTGAATGGCAGAGTCGACTAGCTCTTCGAGATCCTCGAAACGGATGTTGATGAGAACCGTCTACATCTCATCATGGAGTCCGTTCAGGAATCTCTCCTTCTTCTTGGCCTCTGTGTTGATCTCATCACGTGCATACCTGGCTAGGGACAAGAATCTGTCACGGTACTCTACTACAGTCATTCTGCCTCGCTCCAGCTCTCTGAATTCATCCCTCATACTGGTGACTAGACCCTGTGGCACGTGGGTGCAACTGAACTTGATTTTGAAGGCTTCCCATGTCATCACTTGACCATGGTTCATTGTGCGGGTGCTGTTCCACCATGCTCTTGCATCTCCTACCAAATAGTGGGTGGCAAAAAGAACTTTCTCGCTGTCATCAACTCTGGCTACTTCTAAATTGCTCTCCATTGTCTGCAACCAATCATCTGCATCTAGTGGGTTCTCCAAAGTGCTAAAGATTGGGGGATTGGTATTCTGGAAGTTCTTCAGTTTGGATCGTTGATGATCCTGATTTCCATGGCCTTGGTTGTTTTGGACCATCTGGGCGATCTGCTGTAGTGTTGCTAGGTTGGCTTGGCACTCTGCCCTCCTAGCTTTACGGTCTGCATCTAGCATCTGCATAATCTGCAGCATTGGGTCCTGCGATGAGCTACTCCCTACGGTGTTTCCACGAGTCATCTTAAGATTGAGATAGATAAAGGGGTAAGAGGGAAAGTTCTAAGGTTCATGGTTTTGATTTCAAAGCTAAACTTTGAGTTTGACTCAGGTTTTGCAACTAACTTCATTTCATTCACTCAAGCAAAGCACACGATACAAAAACAGACACACGACAACATCAAAGGAAAACATATGGTTTTAAGAACCATTCTGCAAGCTACGATACAATGGGACCGATACTCCTCATGCTACGATAGTGCTCTAGTGCATCTACTCATCATCGATGAAGTCAGAGTCATCATCGTCGGTGTAGAAGTCCACGACATCATCCTCCAGAAAGTCATCATCATTGCTGAGGTAAGAGTCCATATCTCCCTAGATATCTTCACCTTCCTCTTCTTCTTCTTTTGCTGCAAGTGGAGCTTCTTGCTCCTTGATGGACTTCTCGAGGTCGGCCACCTTCTTGCAAAGACGGTCGATGGTGCGATCCTTCTGTGCGTGTTGACGGCGAAGAGACTGACGATCCTTGAAGAGCAGTGAGAAAGTCTGGGCCTTCTAGGCGGCAAGGGCGAGATTGTGGTTGGCAAACTCCCGAGCATTGTCCAACTCATTATGTCTGTCATACAGCAGGAAGTCGAGGTTCTCCACTTGACGCTTCAACTCCAGGTGCTCTTGCCATCTCCATGGGCATTCCCATAAAGTCACGCCTTGCATAGTGAGCAAAGCGGGTTCCTTGGATTTGGTTGACACTCATGGCACACAGACGTGTGAGAGCTTCATGCATTGCCCTAGCTAATCCATCTAGCCAGTTGTTCTCTCTCACGGCAAACTGGATTCTCTCGGACATTGGTGCTTCTATCTTGCCTCGAAGATCAGAGGTGACTAACCATTGTAAGTCTACTCCTAGGGGTCCAGGAAGATGAGCTCCAAGAAACTCCAGATGAGGGCGTCCCAATACTCCGATAGTAAATCAAGATCCCTCTCGAAGATCAACTGCCCTCCGTTGCCCAACTAGTAGAACTTGCTGAACTGAGTTTCCATCTATAATAATTGAGGATGAGAAGGTTAGTGAAGTGATCAAGTGTGTCAAAATTTTATGTAGTAATGTAAGAATTTGGAGGAACATGAATTTTTTTGAGAGAAAGGATTCCCAAGGGTAAGAGAGCAAATAGTTTTCATAAATACTCGCTTTGGTTTTTGAAGCGAAGTTTTTATTCGGACGTCCATTCTAACTAGGGTCTCCTATGGTCGGGATGGCTCTAATACCAACTTGTCAACACCCGGATTTTTAATCCCAGATGCCTGTTATGCCATACATCGCAATCCTAGGATTACCATTTTTGCGAGACATAACAGATTCGATATCACAGTACATCATCCATTACAAACCATAATAAGGTCTTACACGAATAAAGGATCTCATGATCCAGTCTTAATACAACAAGAAGCGGAATAAATAATAAGCATAGCAGTGGGGTCCATCTTCAGTGTCACAAGCAATGCTGACGATGGAAGATAGTCCTCGTTATCATAGCCTTCCTGATGTCCTTCATCTTGATAGTCTCCTTCATAGTCTGGCCATAGGAATAGCCAGGGACAAAAGCCATGAGTACTCTTTAAGTACTCGCAAACTACCACTAACAAGTAAGATAGTTCTAGTAGGAATGCTAACTCTAAGTTCTTTTGTAAAGTTAAGTTTGAAACCTAAGATGAGTTCAGAAACAAAGAAAGATAAACTAAGGTTTGAAATCACCTAAGTGGGAACTTAATTGTCATAGTCACAACTCTGTTGTGGTCAAGTCATGGCACAATTCATTTCATAAGTGGTTTTGAAAACATCTGACAACGGAACAGTATGGCCACTCTAACTGTCCATAACCGCGGACGCGGTTATTTGAATAGTTTGACACTCTGCAGAGGTGGTACACTTTCACCACAAGATTCGATACATCTTTCAGGGATAACCCTGAATCATCATACTTAGTTTGCAGATAATCAAACATAACCTTTCCTTTACACACCCTAGTATAAGCACCTCTCCTATGAGCAGGGCCTCCCAACCATGATCATCTGTCATCTTGGGCACTGCATAGGTGGACAACATTGAGATGTAGCCTCAGCTCAAACCTCTCCCGCGAGGGAACTAATACTAATGCATATAAACTTCCGGCTAAGCCTTACCCAATTCAGGTATTTTGGTTGTACGGTAAAATTGGAATGGTATCGCATCCGAACCCAACCATCAGTTTTGTAAAAAGGGCTAAGGCTCATGCCTCAACATTTTCATCATCATAAACCATTTGTGTTTCTTCACACATGTCAAAACATCACAATAGAATGACTCATCATTCCAAGGTTTTCACAATTCATTTTCACCAAGTATTCCCATCTAAAGTGAATCAAGTTTTGGTTTAGCTCTAAACTACGAAGTTAAGAGTGTTCACTAATATGGGGTGCTAATCTCAATCTCATGCCATAAAATGACATCTAAATCTAACTAGATAGGTCAAGTTTTATACTTTTAATGCTACCTTTAAACAAGTAAAGGACTTTAATAAAGTAAAGAAAGTAAAGCTTGGAAATAAAACTTGGGGTAGGTAATAGTCAGAGGTTATAACCAAAGAATGCCTAATGCCTTTGCTTAGATTATCTAGCTTGCAAGGGTTAGCTTGCATTGTTAATGATGGCTTGCCTTGTGTAGTGCAGTGGTTGAAGTTTTCTTCCTCCTCCTCTTGGTAGAACTCCTCCTCCTCGAAAGCTTGGTCGGTACTATCGTCTATAAATACATACGGGATACACAATCACCAAACAATACTTAACTAGTCCACTTAGCACACTAAGGCACACATTTGATGATCTATTATCATCACAAGCATCACAAGGTTTAATTAACTAGCTGCATTCCTTTTATTTGAGAAAAGTAATTTCTACTCATTGAAAATAACTAAGTTTTAATATTCTCTAAGTAAAACATGGGATCATGTGGCCACATGTCCTCACCACATATTCTAACATATGGGAATGTGATTTAAAGGTTGTATCATATTTTAATAAGTTTAAGTTTAATAATTTAATGATTTAAAGTGACTAGAAATTCCTATATAGCATTATTTTGGTACTATTCCAAATTCACTGCATGCAAACCTTAATGTTATTACATATTCAGATAGGTATGGTTAAATGTGAGTTTTGAGAGTTGGAATCAACTAAAAATCTATTATGGTTGATTTTATAAAAATGTTTGAATGTGCAAATGCTTCTGTCTTGTTATTTTTACTAGGGGAGATCTCTAAATCTAAATTATTTAAGTCCAACGGGCTTGGATAGATATTTTCCGTAGCTTTCCAACAAAATTGGAATCACTCAATTCGGATTTGTAAAACTGTCTGAATTGATTTTAGAACTAAGGGACGGAATTGATTCCATGTCTAAAATAGAAAAACCTAATTTGAATTCTAGGGCCAGCGCGGGAAACTAATTGGGCTGGCCCAGTGACGCTCAACGGTGCAGAGGGCGACTGACAGGCTGGTCCCGCATGTCAGCGGCACTTAAAACCCGAAGTGGTACGCGGCAATCTGGGCGCTACGATTATAACAAGGATCAACGGTTCATGGTCGTCGTCGACGACGGACACGTCGCCGGCGAGAAGGAACCCTACACTGTCGGTGGGGGTCTATTGGGAACATACCAGGGCTCCAGCTAGTGCGGCGAGGCGGGCAAACAAACTGGACGACGACGGCGAGGCGGACAAACGAACTGGACAGCGATGGCGGGCTCAAGCAAGGTCGCGGCAGGGGCTGAGGTGGACGAAATCGACGACCACGTCTCCTGCTCTGCAGCGGCCACCTCCAGCGGAATTCCGGTGATGTGCTGCTCGAGCAGCTCCGGTGAGAGGGGAAATGATCAGTGGAGAGATGGGAGTGGAATGGTGTGAAGATTGAGGCTGGGGGTGGCCTCCTTATATAGGCTCGACGAGGAGACCGACGGGTGTGGGCGGAACTCGTTGGTGATGGCGATACAGGGGGCTACCGGCGTGGGCGAGGTAGGCGGACGGTGGGAAGTCTACTTGTGGTCATCTAGAGCTTAATGGCGCGGCTAGGGGCGGTGCCTAACGGTTGGGGCCTTCACACGCTCTGGAAGATAGAGGCGGTGCTCGACGAATGATCATGGCGACTGTGGGTCGCGCGGCGGTGCACGGCCATGTCTGGCAGGTTGCTGGGTTCAAGGCGGAGCGGTGTGCGCGATTTGGTGTCGAGGCGTGGTCTATGGCGTACTCGCGGCGATCGTGCTCTGGCACGCTCTGGCTGCACGCAGAGATAAAGGGCGGCGCGGCGCTGAGGTGGTCCAGTGGCTAGCAGGGGCCGTGGGGTGGACCGTGGGCGGCGGAGAGGGGTTGGTGGTCGCTTGTGGCTTATGCACGCTTGGCCGGCGAGCATGGCGTCGGGGCTGCGTTGCACTGGTGCCAGGGGCTAGGGATAGGGGTGGTTTAGTCTGGTTGGTCCTGGGGGAGACCAAGGTGATCAATGTGCATCAAATGGGTCGACAATATTTGCTCCAAAACAGTAATATTTAGGCCACTTTTTGTCTGCCTGCCAACTGTTCGATCAAATGGCCGCAACTTTTGAATTTTTGAAAGATTTTTTGTGTAGTGATTCCTCTCATGCTTAAGCATCTAGGTTTGCTTGGGATTTTGAAATGGAGTTCATTTGAGTGGTTTTTGAAAAAGTGTGATCTTGATACATACACTAGATTCAATTTTCAAATGTCATTTAAAATTAGAGTTTGAATGTTTTTGGGAGATCACAAAGTGGGCCTTGGCACATCACTACTTGTACTAGCAAGGGGTGCAAAGAACCACAATTGTCTCTGTTGGGAGTTGAGTGCTAGGAACACCCAAAGTGGGCTAGTTGATTAAAATGGCAAAAGTGACCATTTCCTTATTTAATTCTTTTTTATTTCTTTTTCTTTGGGATTTTCTTGGGGATGATCTAACTGATGTGCAATTCACCTTAGAATTATTTTACAATCAATAGATCACTCAAACATGGCAATTCAAAACAACTCCTATTTTAAATGCACACAGATATGAATGGTTAAAGATTTTTAAATGGAAAAGTTTTTGTTAAACCTAAATTGGGTAGATTTGATCTTGATCACTTGGATTAAAGTTTTGGGATGTTACACTCTCCCCGCGAGACCGAGTCCCCGCTCGCGTACATCCCACGCGCAAAGCCTCTCCTCACCATCGAGCGAACCCACCGCCAGGCGTCTCCTCACCTCGACGGCACGGGCCGCATCTCCGCCTCGCTGGAGCCGACCCTGCGCTCCTGTTCCACCTCACATCGCAACCCGGCTCCCCTGGTTCTCCTCTGCGCGGCTGCCTCCTCTGCCTTGCCGTGCCGCTGCTCCCAGCCGCCATGTCCGGCACCTCCCGCGAGCTCCACCATAGCCAGGCGAGCGAGCTTTGGCCGCCTCCTCGCCCTGAAGAGCACCATCGCCTCGCCCTGAAGAGCACCGCCTCCTCGCAGAGCTCCCCGACCGAGGCCTCCTTCCTCATTGCCGTGCCGCCCGTTGCTCCGCGGCCGTCTCTTCGGAGTTCATCGCCGCTAGCGTCTCCGGCCACTCAAGCCCGAGCCTCACGCGCTCGTGGGCCCTTGAAGTCCATCTCTCGAGCCCCGCCGCCACACCTGGCCACGCCCTCGTCCCTCCCCTCCACCTTCGCGCATCTCAGCGCCGCCTCGTGGTCCGCATTGCCAAGCCCCATGACCGGCGCCTCCCGTCTCGCCTTGTTGTGGTGTTCCTCCGCCAGCAACTACGCTCGCGTACGAGCCTCGACATGGCCAGGTCGTTTCTCCACCGCTCACTAACCTCTGTTTGACTGCTTCGGTGTGATGGTCTACTAGTTGTCCTGTTGAAACAGTGCCTATATGTGAGAACCTACGGATACATGGAGAGATGGTGATAAGGAGTTGCTAACCCGGTGAAGATTGATCGGTATCCAGAGTATGCTGATGCCTTTGGAAACAAAGTCATGCAACCAATAAGCAAGTTTGACCTTGATGCCCAAATCAAGATCGCCGCCATAGTTCGGGGTGGAATTTCAAGGCCTTCATCACGGACACGCGAGAAGATGGCTATCATGAACACTAAGGTCTTCCGATGAGCTGCTGGTGCCCATTCAAGTTTGACGCGGACCACCGAGATTGGGTCCCCGAACACACCAACATGGAACCAAAGACGCCGGTATGACAAGATCTTCACGGAGACCGAAGACCTTGATCCCGGACCCCGAAGACCGAACCCAAACCCTCTGAACCCCCAAGATCTTTGGATCTTGATGTGTGACCCCCTTTTCCGATACCCCTATTTTTATAATATATGATATTTCACTTGTTGCAGATTAAATTGTCCATTCTCGCATACATATTCATTTGTTTGGGGGTGTTTTGTTGACTCATCTAATAATTAAATATGGAGACCATATGCGGGCTTTTCTAGTCTTATATTGGCCCAATTTAAATTTGTGTAGTGAACCGATGCCATGTTTTGTCGTGTTAAGACAACATTTAAATTGTGGGGTATCTAAACACCATGAACCTATTAATTAATTGTCGGGACCCCGGTTCCGCTTAATATTGCCGAATTGCATCGCATCTTTGCCATGTCATGCATCATGCCCGTTCTTCTGCCGTAGTATTAAATAGTGCAATCGATGTTTCTTTTAGTGCTTTGGTTCTTCACGGATTAGGCCTTTGAGTTGATGTGAGTATCGACAAGTTCTTCGGATATGTATCCCCGACAGTGTTTCGCAGACGAGCATTCTCCCCCTTTCGACCTATTTTGCTTTTATAGTCTTTACTTCCTCCTGTTGCTCTATTGCTATCCTTGTTGTGATGCTTTAGTTTTCCGTGCACCATTTATATTCCCTGCAGCCTCTATATTGCCTTGGACACATCCTATGGCCTGTTGTTTGATAGACAGTCGTCCTTGCGAGTCGTAGTTGCTTGCTCAAGTGCTGTTTCGCGTCGTTGTCGTTCCACAGTTGTTGGAAGGTTGGCACATGTTTAATGGTGGAGATGATCATGACTTTAATTACAACTTGATATTAAAATGCTTCGAATAGATATAACTAATGCGGACGCACCAGTGGGAAATAGCTAATATTTGGTTCTTCCACGCTCACATGTGTCTCGTAGGCCCCGAGTACTTGATACATGTTCCTTGACTATTCGCACTAACCACATACGGGGGACTCTATGAATCCCCCTTTGCCTGAGCTTGATTCACACATTATTTGGGGCCACAAACTAGTTTGGGGCTTTATTACTATCATGTACCTATGCCATGCTTTACTTCTTTATTTATGATTGTGCGTGGAGCACCTGTACTATTTTGGATCGTGTCACGTTTTCGCTGTATCGAGAAGCCCAATCACACTTTCGGGTTCCCAATCATTTACCACCGTCTACACAAACCCTGGGTCTATCTTGGAGCCGGCCAACTTTGTTGCAGGTAGCTTAGTGGGGTGGACCCCTGAAATGATTTATGAATCCTGTGAATGCTTTGTCGTGAGGGCTCGTTGCTTTTTATTTGGTTCTTCCCGAGGTTGATTGTGTGTGTGTTGCTATTTGTGCACCCCTGCAGGGTAAAACTTTCTGAAAGCCGTGTCTGCGGTTATGGACGACTTGGAGCACAGTATCTCAATCATAGAAAACTATAACTAAAGTAGTGCTATAAATTTGACTTTGACATGGCTAGTACTCAGTTTCACTACAACGGAATGGGTAAATAAAAGTGCCAACAACTGCTAGATTTAGAATGTATTATGCTAATTGTATCTGACTAGTAAGTGCTAGAACTATAATGGAATGAATAAAACTGCCAACTGTGTGAGTTCCTCGGTTTGAGTTCCTCGTGTGGTCTCGAGGGGGAAATACCAGGATGGGTATGTTTTGGTGTTACTATTAGGTTGGATCCGAATAGGTCTTTCTTATCCCTCTCTAATAGCCGATAGCTGAATCGAGTCTCTATAGATTTTTTAGTGCATGATGTGCTGCTGCTTCATTCCACCATACCTATGTAGGCGAGAGCCGCCGAATTCTAGACTTGCCGTGTACTGGCCTCAGTACGGACAGCTCTCTTTTTTCCTTTGCCCTTTGTCGTCACCCTTTTTGTCTAACAGGTACGAGTCCGATGTTGTTAGCAGGGTTACCCTTCTGGCTTGGCCTGGGCAGGGTTATGGATGCCATTGGTTATTCTTCAGGGCTCTTAGCCCCATTTGCATCTTATCCGTACTCGGATGTTGTATCGTTTTCAGGGTGATTTGGATCTTTGTATTGTATATCTGTATTCTTGACTCATTGAGTCGTTGTTGTATATATATATGTTCTGTGGGTTCCATTGTGAACTATTGTGTAATGGTATTACTTCGTTATCCACCCGCACGCAAGTGCCTGGTGGGCATCTTTCAATCGTTTCTATGCGGGTTTGGCGAGAAACTCTAAAACTTGCATAGGACCGATTTGAGGGTGTTACACAAACCAATAGTCCAGAGGTGGACTACTACCTCTTCATCATGGTGATGATGTCGGTGATCTTGGAGAAGGTAAAGATCCCACTAGTGGCGGCTCTAGCAACATTTCCCCCTCCAATCTTTGCTGGTTCGAGTCTGATATGAAGATGGATGGCTGTAGAAGCTCGAGGAGGGAACGAGCATGTGTGGCGCAGCTAGCAAGGTGGGCCATGCCACTTGGGATCGTTTGGGCCTCAGGCCTCCCCTCTGGTGGTTCTGGTGCTCCATCTATTTCTCTTCGCGAAAAATAATCCTCGAAAAATCCCTAGGCCATTTGAATTCGTGTAGGTCCCTGAAAGTTAAAAATACACAAAATAGAGTTTTCGTGTCCTAACGAGTTATATCCAAAATAAAGGGGATCATTGGTAAATCCCCATAAATCAACGTAAAACATGGATATAAAATTATATAAGGTTCAAATATGTGGGAATATGTATCAATAAACTACAAAGTTCATGTATGCATTTTACATGCATTAACATTGCCAATATGAACCTATGCTCGTCCTCGAGCATGAAGGTGATAAAATTAAACATGGACTTTGGAGTTTGTTTCTATATTGGATAGCATAATTCATGATCATTGCTACACAAGGTTAAACGGTTCATTCTTTACAGAACAACAATAAGAAAAAGAACTATGAAGGGATATCTCTTATGTACTTACATCTATGCTTAACAATTAAGCATATGAACTACAAAAAAGTAAATCTTATATTGATCTTTTAGGCTCATATTTTCACTTCTTTCTTTCTTCATTCCTCGAAACTTGCGCAACAGATTGTAAGCAGGGAATACATGTGTTAGATCTTTATTGAAATAAATATATTATAAGAAAAAGTAAAATAAAGTTTTGGGATATGTAGCTCATGTCAATGATAATCATAAGTGTTGGGCTCCATGCATCCTTTATCATTATGGTTAAAGTAAAATCAAGTATGGTTCATATGTTTGACCCTCTACAAGTTGAATGCCTCATGCCCATTGGCCACAAGTACACATGGCACGTTATACTCAACTTAGGACATTCATCATAATATGCATACAATTGCAAAATAAGTGGCACTTAGGTACCTCTTTCCCCATTTTATGAGGAGTCTTTCAGGGACTATCCATACTCATATGACAAGACAAACAAATAAATGAGCATTCTCAACAATTCTTTTTATTTACTATTTGCGTAGATTTTTATTTATAGTGCTTCTTCGAATGCCCATGCTATAAATTTCCACCATGATGCATAGAATGGCTTAGATTAGCAGATCAATGCCCCGTCTGATGCATATGCATACTCAAAAAGATAACTTTCTCCAACTTTTTCACATGGTAGGCATTCCCAGCCAAAAGAAAACATGATATCAATAGGTAGTGAAAAGATGAAAGCAATCCCCATGTCAGCTTGGTTCTTATAACACTCAACTCATAAGTTGTCAAGTACACAACTTACACAATTCCAATCACAATAGGTCATGTTTAATTATTCTGCCTTATTTCAAGTAGTTGTGAACTAGTGGTTTCACCCCACTTCTTACTTTCCCATGATCTTTAAACTACACAAAGGAGATAATTTTGGAATATTCAAAGGCATAGAACATATAATATAATTGGAATAGCAAGTTCTATATAGGTAGGTATGGTTTACACTACTGGAATAACTTGGTTTAGGAGAGATTTAGATGCACAAGTCTTTGCTTGTTTGAATATTAGGCTAGTAAGTGGAGAAAGTTAACCATCTACAAGCATGCGAAAGTGTCCATAGTACTACTCATTCTATATTAGAAAAAGTAATTTATGATAACCATCCATGTATGTGAATAAAAGATACTACTAAATATGGCACTTGTCAATTATCATTCATTAAAGCATCAAAAACAAACAACAACATGCATATCTTGTATCTCAACATTTACTTCCCCTTACCTTATTATTCTAGCAACCAAATCAATCTCCTATTTATTATAGTAGCTCTTTCATACTTATTTCACATAAATTCAAGTGATGGTCTCATTATATAAAAGATAAAATACAAAAGAAAACATAAAACTAGATAAAGATGCTACAAGTTTATGCATAACTCTTATGTTACTTGAAAAAAAAGTTTAGAGGTTTGCAAACCACGGTTGTAATAAGTCTAGTGGGGTGCCTTGGGCATCCCCAAGCTTATGGTTTTCACCATTCCTGTATATCTCATGGTATGATGTTCCTCCATCTCCTGTGAAAAAATTTCAACATAACACTTTTCTCCCATGTTATTTCTAAGAGGTGACATTAGTGGGGACAAAGATATGTTGCAATATGCTATAGAGCTCCCATATTTTGTTGATGATCCTAGTTGTCATAGACCTCTTGCTGCCCATCTTCCTGGTAGTCCTCCTCATAGTCTGGCCACGGGAATAGCCAGGGACAAAGCCATGAGTAATATTTAAGTACTCGCAAACTATCACTAACAAGTAAGGTAGTTCTAATAGGAATCTTAAGCTCTAGGTTTATTTGCAAAAAGCCAGGTTTATTCCATAAGAGTTCAAAAGTAAATAACCTAATTTAATTTTCTACATCACCTAAGTGGGAACCTAGTTTTCATGTCCACAACCCTGTTGTGGTTAAGTCAAGGTCATAGTTCAATTCACAAGTAATTTTTGAAAACATCTGACAACGGAACAGTATGGCCACTCCAACTGTCCATAACCGCAGACGCGGCTATTCAAATAGTTTGACACTCTGTAGATGTGGTACACTTTCACCACAAAATTCGATACATCCGTCAGGGATAGCCCTGAATCATCATACTTATTTTGAGGATAATCGATCCTAACCTTTCAATTACACACTCTAGTATAGGCACCTCCCCTATGAGCTTGGCCTCCCAGCCATGGCCATCTGCCATCCATGGAACTGCATAGGTGGACATTCACACTCACACGGTAGCCTCAGCTCAACCTCTTTCCACGAGGGAACCCATACTAAGGGATATAAACATCCAATTAAGCCCTACCCAATTCAGGTATTATGGTTGTATGGTAAAATTGGAATGGTATCGCATCCGAACCCAACCATCAGTTTTTATCAAAACTAAGGCTCATGCCTCAAGAAGTTTCACCATCAACTCATTTTGTGTTCATAACACATGTCAAAACATTTCAATAGAATGAACCATCATTCCAAGGTTTTCATAATCATTTTCTCCAAGTATTCCCATCTAAGTGATCAGTAGTAGTTTAGCACTAGCAACTAGCAATGAGGGTGTCACTATTAAGGGGTGTTAATCAAGTATAACTATCCAAATACAGTATTATCCTTTTTATGGCATCTAAGTATACTACTTAGGCCTAGTTTTATACTCTTTATGTTCTCTATCCTATATTTCCAATACTCACAAATTACTAACTAAAGGTAAAGAACTTTGGTAAAAGTAAAAGAATAAAGTTTGCAAGTAAAACTTGGGATTGGTATAATCAAGTTTGCATAACCAAAGCATGCCTAATGCATCTTGCATAGGTTATCTTGCAATTAGTGCTAGCTTGCATAGGTATGAAGCTTGCAAGTGTTACCTTGCCTTGAGTAGTGTAGTGGTTGAAGTTCTCTTCTTCTTCTTTGAGGTACTCCTCCTCCTCGTATCCTGGGTCGGTACCATCGTCTATAAATGAATACGAGGTACACAATCACCAAACAACACTTAACTACTTCTATTTAGCACACAAAGGTTGACACTAGATGAGCTAGCATTATCACAATCATCACATGAAATAAAGACCTAGTCTTATTTATCTTATTTTGGAAAAGTAATTTCTACTCATTGAAAATACTTAAGATTTAATATTCTCCAATTAAAATATGAGATCATGTTGACACATGTCATCACCACATATTCTAATACATGGGAATGTGATTTAAAGTGGTGGTCACATTTTATAAAGTTTAAAATTACTATTTAATACAACTAAAGTGACTAGAAATGCCTATATAGCATTATTTTGGTACTAGTCCAAGATCACTGCATGTAAACCTACATATTTATACATATTCAGATAGATCTTGTCAAATCTAAATTTTGAGAGTTCGAATCAACTCAAAATCATTTATGGTTGATTTTTTTAAAATATTTGAAGTGGCAAAAGCCTCTGTCTTGTTATTTTTGGTATAAGTGATCTATAATTTCAAATGGGTTGAATCCAACGGGCCTAGATAGATATTTTGAATACCTTTCTAAAAAATGGAATCATGCAATTTGGTTCAGTGAATCTCTTTGAATTAATTTTTGAATCTATTGGAAGAATCTAGTTTTAACTAAAATGGAAAAACTTTATTTGAATCAACGACTCTGCACGGGAAACTAATTGGGCCGGCCCAGCTACACGGCGTGTGCGCAGCGGGCTGCTGACAGGCAGGTCCTATTCATCAGCGACTTAGCTAACGCAAAGGGGTAAGTTTCAATCGGGGCCGTGCGATTAGAGCGAGATCGACGACTGAGCATCATCATTTCCGTCGCACAGCTCTGGCGAGACTGAACCCTAACGCGATGGTGGGGGTACGTGGGGGCTCACCTAGGCTCCATATAAGGTCCGCGATTGGGGCGAATGAGGTTGTCGTCGACGGTGGTTTGGATTGTCGTCGCGGCGGCTCCTGGGGCGGCTCCTAGCTCCAGTTCGTCTTCTCCTCTGCAGCGGCGGGCTCCGGTGAAATTCCGGTGATGTGGTGCTCACCTTGCTCCAGGGAAAGGTGTGGGAGGTGTCTGCGAGAGAGGGGAGTGAGATGGTTTGGTGAATTGGAGCTGGCCTAGCCTCTATTTCTACACGGGCGAGAGGGACAACGCGGCATGGTTCTACCTCATTGGCGACATCGTTACAGAGGGCTATCGGCATGGATTAGGGTAGGAGTCGACGCGGTGCTTCAGGGCGATCATCACGCGAGTGATGGCGTGGCAAGCGGTGGTTGAGAATGGTCGGGAGCGGTTCGTGCTCTGTGCGGGAATGGCGGCGTTCGAGACGGTGCACAATGTCTACGGTTCTTGCGGCGGCGAATAGGCGTGTCTAGGGGGTAGTTGGGGTCACGGTGAGAGCGGGCACGCGCGGTGAGGGCGAGGCGCGGCGAGTGTCCGCGTGTTGGCTGCGACACTCTAGCATGCTCTCGACATGGCAGACAAAGAAGTGGGCGCAGCGAACTCGGCTGGTCCACGGCCTGTCTCGGGTTGAGGGGTGGACAAAGGGTGGTGGTGGTGTGGCGCTTGTCTCCTGGGCCTCGTGGGAGAGGGCGGCACGGTCTGTGGTGAGTGGTGCTTGGTCGACCGGCATGGTGAGCTCGGCAGCGCTGCACTGGTGCGAACGGCAAATGCTGAGCGAGTCCACTGCAATGCTGGGTACTGGGGGATACCAGGGGAGAGAAATGGGGCACCATGGTGAGGAAACTACTTCTCAGAACAGTAGAAGTTAGGCAGTGGCTAATTGTGTCTGCCAGGTGCTCGACCAATTGGCCGCATGAATTCAATGTTTGAATTTTTCGATGAATTTTGGTGAGTGTGTTTGTCACATGCTTGGGTGTCTATGGTTGCTTGGGTTTTCCAAGGTGAATTGATTTGGGTGGTTTTTGAAAAATGGTGATCTATGCATATGAACGTGATTCAATTTTGCAATGTCCTTTAAATAGATTTGGAATTTGTTTCTGTTAGTTTGTAAGATGGGCTTGGGTTCACTTTTACTTGGTCTAGCAAGGGGTGAAAAGAACTGGGAAAGTTTCTTTTAGAAATCTTTTACTTGAAACACTCAAAGTGGTATAGTGGATAATTTTGGTCAAAATGACCATTTGCTTATTTGATTCATATTTGATTTTATTTTTGTTTATAAATGGCCTAGATGATGTAATATTCATCTTTAAACCATTCCTTATCATTTGTAGCAATCAAATTGTAACATCCCATCTTTTGCATCCATGATTGTTTAGGAGTAAGAGGCTAGAAATTTGGGGGAAATAAAACTTTTTTACTTGGTTACATATGAGCTTTTCTTATACTTGATTGCTTGATCCTATGTGTTGCCATGGTAGTGATCTTATTGTTGCTTGCTAGTCTACATGCTTAGATAACCACCAAAGGTCATCTTGGTTGGTTTTTCTACAAACTAAGGAAAATGGCTAAGTCATATATATCTAGTCTTGTTCCATTTTTGGAGCTATGGATTGAGAAAACCCTTCACCCATTCTACCATGCAAGAGCACCATGTGGTACCATGCTATGAGCAATTGAGAACCCCACCTTAGCCCTGGTTAAACCACAAGCTTAAGCCATTTGCATGTGAGGATTTTCTTCACTAGAGGCCACTTAGGGAATGACCACCTTATTTTGTCCAATGTTTGGATGGTCCTAGCAAACACATGGGTTGGATCCAGGATGCAACCAGGACCTAAACCTCACCACCTAGCATCCCTCTACACCCCCAGGTCTCCCCCTCTGCCATTGGTGGCCCGAGCTCGATGTGGCAACACTCCAAAGTGACCACCCCATCTATTCTGCCCTAGATCACTAAAACCTTTCTCTCCACTTCCCTACTCGTGCTACACCCTACTCTCTAGCCCTGGCATGACTCAACACGACTACACCCTCCCCTGTACCACCCCAGTCCACCCCCATGTGGACAGACCCGACCGAGATAGAGAAACCCCCTACAACGGGCAGAACCCGCCTGAGCCGTCCCCTCGCGCGCATGCCACTGCCCCGCCGTGTCTGGACCGACGCCGAGTGCGCGCGTCTTCCCTAGGCCCGCGCAGGCCCCCTCCTCCCTCACCCGCTGCCCTGGTCCCCCAACCTGCGCCGGCCACGTCACCTAGAGCGCCGCGCTCGCCGTGCCGTTTCCGGCTCGCGTGGTGTAAAATAGCGCCGCACCCCGCCTCGATGGGACACTTCCTCTCCCTCTTAACCACCCGCACCGAGCGCTGCGTCACAGCCCGTCTGTCTCGCGCCCTGTCAAGCATGACAGCACGCGAGCACCTCGCGTGCACCACCCCTCCCACTACATCGTGCGCTCCCGAGGTTGGACATTGCGATGAGACGCGCTCCGCGGTCTCTCTCGCTCAGATACGCTATCCCGCCGCTGCGCATAGCCTATCCCTGCCCCGCTACCCCTCTCGCCACCCCCTCCTACACCCGGTGCACCGTGGGTGTCATCTCTCTGGCCTTAAAGCCCTAGACCTCCTCAGCCCCCGAGCCCGATGCCACACACTCCCCCAACCACTCCCACTTCACCCCCTAGAGCGGAGCCGAGCCCGCTCGGCCCCTGCTGCTCTCGTCACCGCCGCACTGCCGCGGCACTGTCGGGCATGGTGAAGCTTGCCGTCAAGGCTAACCCTCCTCCACCTTGCCCTCGCTCTGTCACGTGCCACACACAGCTGCTGACCCGCTCTCCCCTTTACCTTTTGGCCAGGAGCACTGGAGCTACGAGGACGCCAAGGACACCGAGGAGCCGAGGACGCCCGCGACGCCGCCAGCTGTCGAAACCGCCCTCGCCGCCCCTCGTTCGGATCCCCGTTGAAGACCGCTTCCAACCCTGCCATCGCTGACCCCTCTCTGCCCCTAGGTGAGCCGCCCCGACCTCCGCTCCAGGTAGAAGACGAGCCGCAGGCCGTCGATCCCGTTTTGAATCCACCACTGACAAGCAGGCCCCACCATGGGATTGAAACCCAGGGATTTCCCGCGCAGGCCGCCGTGTACGTTGGCTGGCCCAGCCTCTGAGCGGGCCGTGGCCCAGCCTCTGCACCTTCTTCTTTTTATTATTTTAGGCTATTCTAGTTTCCAGATTTTTTGTGATGTAGCTTTAAATCCACCAAAATTCATCTGTTTGATGTTTTGGCATGAAACAAATTTCGTTGGGTAGCCTCTGCATTTGTCTAACACCCAGATCCGGTAGTTCACTGGTTTATCAATTGTTCTTTTACTTAGATTATTAGTGGTAAAAACATGCTGTTAATGGGATTAAATTCATAACAAATCTTCTGTGAGTCAGAAAATTGTGAAACCAATTTCCATGCCTTTCCTGTGAACATACCTACCTCACAAAATTGAAATCACCCAGTTCAGAGATGTATAGCTTCTGTTCTTATTTTCACAAGATGTGGACATAAGGTTTTATTTAAAATCCAGAGGCTTTTGTGGATCTAATTTTCGGATGAAACCAACTCCCAGAGTTAGGCCTCTGTTAGTACTACTTAACCATGGAAAGGCATAATTTTTGGCTCAGTAGTTATGCCCTGGGAATTTGATTGCTAAATCTAACACTGTTTTTAGTATAATAATTGTTAAAAACTAAACCTAATAGATAAAAAGATGAAACCACTTGGGTTGGCTTGATATTTTCTGTATCTACCCAGAAATATAATTTGTGGTCATTGTTCACCAACTTGTTCTGGTCGAGACATCTACTTGTGTGTTAATCTAGTCTTCACCAATTAAATCACCAAATTTGTTTGGCTTAACCTTTTTAATTGATTCCAATGGCTTTGTGCTGCTATGATCTATAGCTACATGTGTATGGTTGGGTTTGTTCAGTTGAGCATCTGTTATGTACTGTTTGTGCTGATTGTCTTCTGAATGATGGTTGGTGTTGTGGCTTGATTATTTTCCCCTTTGTGACGATAGATATGAACGAGGACGAGTTTGAGGAAGGTGTTTGGGAGGACTTTGAGGAAGAAGTCCAGGAACAAGCTTCCAATCAAGGCAAGCCACCTACAAGTTCATGAGACTTGTCCCATCCTTATTTTACGCATCTTGTTTTACTTACTTTTACTAATGCATTGTTTTACTCGCTATATTGTTATATATATCTATTATCGTATTGGTTTGGCTCCTCCAAACTTATGCCTATGGTACTGTTTAAGTACTCCCCCTTGATATTACCTACCTCTCCCCTAGTAGTTAAGGTGGTATACTATACCACAACCCCTTGGAAACCCCAGTTTAGCCTACCAAAAACTCTAGGTTGGGAACCCAATGTTAAAGAGGTTTTTACAAAGGATTTGGACAGAAAACCTTGGCAACTGGGTCTTGCCGAGTGATCTTAAAATGAGTTTGGTTCGGTTCTCCAAGTGGTGGCATTAAGGAAGAAGATGAATGAAAAACTGTTTTCGAAAACACACCCGGTTCTTTGCAGCTTAGCTATAACAACTACCCCGTGCAACCACACTACCCATATATGGGAAGGGGCTTGACCCGAAAGTGGTCCATTCTGATGTAAGTGCCTCGCAACTACTACAGGGAATCACAATCCCCGGAGGCTGGGCCTTCTCCCGTAAAGGTCCATGTGGGACATCGACCTAGAGAAGGAACGAACTTTCAGCAGGCAGCCAGGCGTTACTATGAGCCCCTCATTGAAAGCACTCACTGTGTGAAGTGTAAAATGCGCTCCGGTTGGTCCTCGGTACCCGACGTCCCAGTTTTGAGGGGAATAACACTCATAGGGTAGGCGTTTGTGTTAAGAGTGGATTTTCCTGAAGGTCTCGTTCGATTATCCGAAACCCGCATACTAGTGTATGACGATCCGCGATTGTTCGTGGCGGATGTATCGGATCTTGTGGGTAAAGTGTACAACCTCTGCAGAGCGTAAATCTATTCGAATAGCCGTGTCCACAGTTATGGACGGGTTGGACAAACTACTATAGAGCGGTGCTGGTGTTTGTTTTATAAAAAGGTTTTCGAAAAAGATTCGGCCATGAGATGGTCGGAAGGCATGAATGATGGACCATGGGATGATCGGAGTTAAGGGAAGTATTGTTCATTGTATGACCAAGGGAAAGGAGAAAAGGGGTGATCCCATCCTAGTAGTTCAAGTTTTTCCCCAACTATTTTACCCCTAAAATCTTATATAAATAGAGTCTTAGAGGTGTAAAGTTTATATCCTTAAGAGATAATACTCCTACAAATAGCCCATTGGAGCCATCCTATCCACAGCCATATTGCATACTCTTCTATTCATTCTCTTGTATGGTGGTTTGCGAGTACATTCAAAGTACTCACTGGCAATGTCCCTGGCTATCTACTTGGCCAGACTTTGAGTAGGATGCTGGAGACGATGGAGGGTATGACGACGACTTCGCGAACTAGGGCATTACTCCGAGTCGGGCACTTGTTGGGCTATGGCTTGACTCGGGTCTCCCGCGTTTAGTAGTTCCGTTGCTTTTATCTATTTGTGCCCATGGTGGAAAATTGTAAGACTATTATTGTAAGACTTGATGTACTCGTACTGGAATGGATGTGTGTACTTTGATATCATGTCGGTTATGCTCCGTGATGCACTGATCATGGGATCGTGGTGGTATGCATAATTTGGTAGTATCGGATGAATATCTGGGGTCACCACAGACTTGGTATCAGAGCCATCCTGACTTTAGGAGCCCCAAGTTAGCTTGGACGTTAGACCTGGACCCAAGAAAAATTTTCTTTATAAAGGAAGGAGCTTGGTAATTGCGAAAAGAATGCTTATGTCTCCTCCCCTCTATTTCGAAAACTACTTACATTAAAGTTAATCTTTGTATACTTGAAATTTTGCACACTGTTCACTAACTTAAATCTATCTAAAATTTCATAGATGGCTGTTGTCTTCACCATGTACCGCCAGGTCGGACTGGACTTGCCACTCTAGTTGTTTGAGGCTGAGCTGAGGGACTTGGCCAAGCATGTGGGCCGCGCAACGCCGGAGATCCAAGGAGCTTTCATCCCTAGGCTGGTTGAGGGAGAGAAGAACTGGTTGGTAGGATGCACCATGAGGGGTGGCATAGTGCCTCCGTTTTCTGAGGAGCTGAAGGTAGAAGTACTTGAGAAGGACTAGGGCGATGGTGTGCTCCGTGTGGCTCGGGAGGCCCTAGCACGCCTCGCCTATCACCATCGCAGGCAACTGGAGGATACCAAGTTCTACCACTTTGGGAGGCGCCATCCCCAGGGTTACGCCGCCCTGACCCCGCAGCACTACGACTTCGGAGAGCACATCCTGAACATGGAGTATCTCCTGAGGAGGACCCAGGATGCTATGGATGATGTTCGCATGCGCCTGGACAATAAGACCTTGGAGTATCTCACCCTTAAGGAGGACCTGAGGGTGGAGAAGTTGGAGCACGCCTAGACCAAGCTAAACAACCAGACTATTGTGGCTAGGAACAAGCGTCTCTTGAAGACAACCAAGGAACAGAAGGAACTCTTGGTGACCATGGAGGCCAAGATAGAGGATCTAGAGGAGGAATGCGCTGAGCTCAACAAGGACAACGATGACCTTCTGAACAAGATAGATAATGACGCTGCACACAAGGAGGATTTCGACATGGAGCCACTGAGTGACCCCAAGGATGATGATCAGATGGATGAGGAGGAAGAGGATCCAGAGGAGCGCATCCTTGAGTCTGAGGACGATACCGAGATCATCATTGAGGAGGACACCACCGCACGTCACGACATGGAGTAGGTCTCATGCTAGTCTAAGAGAGCAAGTGAGAATATCGCCGTGCCCCCTTTTGAGTGGCGATTTGTTTGTCTTCTGCTTGCTTGAATTGTTGAACTTGTGGTATTATCTATCTAGCATCGAGATGTGATGCATGAACTTGGTTATTTTGTGGTTAATCCTATGGTTTCTTAAATTTCTAAGCACCCGTTATCTCCTATGCATGTATGCCTGTTGTGTTGTTATTTTCTGCACCCTGAGGTTCCGGTTGCGAACCACCCCTTTTGTAACCCCATCCTAACCGTATACCTTCAAGATGGTGTGCCCCCGCGGACACCCTCCACCACCCCTGACCATGGAGAAGCTCCTACACATGTTCATGCAAGACCGCCAAGCCGCCAACGAGGAGTGCCAAGCCAACATTGCCGCTCTCCAGCAGCTCGTGCAAGCCGTAGCTGGGAACGCCCCCGACCACGAGGGCGAAGAGCAGAGATCCAGACTAAAGGACTTCCAAAACACCAACCCACCTGTGTTCACCAAGTGCACCAACCCACTTGACACCGATGACTGGCTCCGCACTATTGAGAACAACCTGGAAGTTTCCCGTGTTGGAGAAGATGAGAAAGCCACCTTGGCTACCCACTTCCTCGTGGGTCAAGCAAGGACTTGGTGGGTCAGCGTCAAGGATATTCTGCCATCAGGACAATCCATCACCTGGGAGGACTTCAAGGAAAGGTTCCACAAGCGCCACATCCCTCCAGGTTTGATCAAGATGATGAGAGACCAATTCCATGACCTGAAGCAAGGAGGAATGTCTGTGCTGCAATATCTGGAGAAGTACACTGACCTGGATCGGTACGCCCCGGATGACACCAATACTAAAGTGAAGAAGGTGGATACCTTCATGAATGGGCTCCAGGATGAATTGCAGTGCCATCTAGTAGCCCAGCGGTTCCAGGAACTAGATGCTCTTGTTGATGCTGCCATTCTGGTGGAAAACAAGCGCAAGGGAGTGATTGAGAACCGCAAATGCCGGATGATGCAACAAGGAGGATCTAGTGGACAGAGGTCGCGAAGCATGCCTCCCTCAAGGCCTGCACCCCCACCACAAAGGACTCTGTCCTATGCTCCACGCCCCAACAACCCCAACTGCAACTACAACAACCCTCGCCCTGGAGGCGGGAACCTAAGACCTGCCCCTAGAGGCCCTGTCAATCCCAATTCCCGCCCCAATGCAGCTGGTTATTTCAACTGTGCACAAGTGGGATACTACTCCCGTGAATGCCCTGAGAGGAAGAAGGACAATGCGCCACGCCCTAATGTCGCCCACCTGAATCAAGGACACGGCAGGGGAGGCCCAGCTAGGGGCGCCGCCCCCAAGAAGCACGCCATTGCTACCACAGGACATCTGAACCATATCACTGCTGAGGAAGCCCAGGAGTCTCCTGACATTGTTCTGGGTACGTTCCTTGTCAGCTCTGTCCCTACTACGGTATTATTTGACTCCGGGGCCTCGAATTCATTCGTTACTGAGCTGTTTGTTGAGAAAAGTGGGATGGAACCTAGCCAACTGAGCAGGCTCATGCTAGTGCAAATACCTGGTTCAACGACCAAAACCCAATCCGTCTGCCGAGATATCCCAGTAGTTATCCTTGGTATAACCTTCAAGGCCGATCTAATAGTTTTGGGAGCCCAAGGTCTAGATGTGATATTAGGAATGGATTGGATGACCAAATACCACGGAATACTAGATTGCGTGAGGAAAGCCATATCCATGACAAGTAGTGAATATGTACAAGTCGAGTACAAGGTAACTGTGCCCTCATCTCGGGTCTATTGCCAGAAGGGTATAGCTTGACGTACCCTAGAGCAAGTACCAGTGGTATGTGAGTATCCAGATGTGTTTCTGGAGGAGTTGCCCGGTATGCCCCCTGATAGAGATATCGAGTTCATCATAGAGTTAGTCCCCGGAATAGCCCCCATAGCTCAGAGGCCGTACCGTATGAACCCCGAGGAGTTGGTCGAACTAAAGAAGCAACTAGATGACATGGAATGCAAGGGTCACATTCAACCGAGTGCCTCCCCCTCAGGATCACCCGTTCTTTTTGTGGACAAAAGAGATGGAACCACCGGGCTAGTGACTGACTACCGGAAGCTCAACGACGTCACTATTAAGAACAGGTATCCCTTACCCAAGATTGAAGATATGTTTGACCAACTAAATGGAGCCTGTATCTTCTCTAAGATAGATCTCCGCACCGGATACCACCAACTCAAGATCCGAGAGTCAGACATCCCCAAGACCGCCTTTACTACCCGCTATGGTCTATATGAATACACCGTCATGTCCTTCGGCTTAACCAACGCCCCTACCTATTTCATGAATCTCATGAATAAGGTATTCAAGCCCTACCTAGACAAGTTTGTCGTGGTGTTTATCGATGACATCCTCATATACTCCAAGACTGAAGGCGAGCATGAGAAGCATCTAAGACTAGTACTGGGTACCCTCATGGAGCACCAACTATATGCTAAGTTTAGAAAGTGCAAGTTCTGGGTAAAGGAGGTTGGATTCCCTGGCCACATACTATCTGCTGGAGGAATATCAGTCGATCCCGCCAAAATCAAGTCAGTTTTGGAATGGAAAGCCCCCACCAATCCCTCGGAGATCCGAAGTTTTCTGGGTTTAGCCGGATACTACCATAAATTTGTTGAAGATTTCTCGAGCATCGCGAAGCCAATGACACAAGTGCTGAAGAAGGATAAGAAGTTCGAATGGACCGAAAAGTGTGAAGGGAGTTTTCAGGAACTCAAGAAGAGATTAGTCTCTGCCCCTGTCCTGACCATGCCAGATATCACCAAAAGCTTTCATGTCTACTGCGACGCCTCCAAGTTTGGACTGGGAAGTGTGCTGATGTAGGATGGCAAGGTCATTGCCTATCTATCTCGACAACTAAAGCCTCATGAGATGAACTACCGCACCCATGACCTGGAGCTCGCAGTCGTGGTTCACGCACTCAAGACATGGCGCCACTATCTGATGGGCAACCGCTACGAGATCTACACTGATCATAAAAGTCTGAAATATATCTTCACGCAGGAGTTAAACATGAGGCAAAGAAGATGGATTGAACTAATCAAGGACTATGATCTTGGCATTTATTACCATCCTGGCAAGGCTAATGTTGTAGCTGATGCCCTCAGCCGGGAACCTTGCTCCCTGAATGCTATGATCAAGTAGGAACAACCAGAACTGAGTCAAGAATTAGAAAGGTTTGGACTAGAAATAGTCATCCATGGTTCTATAGCCCATCTGGAGATAAAACCGACCCTCTTAGACCAAATCAAGGAGGCTCAGAAGGGACACAAAAGTATTGAGGGAATTAAAAGAAGAATGGAAAAAGAAAATGTTCCCATATTCAAGGTTGACGACTGTGGTCTGCTGTGGTACAAAGGGCATATCTGTGTACCCAGCGACAATGACTTGAAGTGGATAATTATGAAGGAAGATCACGAGATACTCTACTCCATCCACCCCGGTAGCACCAAGATGTATCAAGATCTGAAAGAACAGTTTTGGTGGCATAGAATGAATCATGAGATAGCCTTGTTCATGGCCAAATGTGATATATGCCAAAGGGTCAAAGCCGAACATCACTGTCCTGCATGGTTGCTGCAACCTATGAAGATTCCAGAGTGGAAATGGGAAAAGGTTGGAATGGACTTTATCACGGGGTTACCCACCTCCAGCCGAGGTCACGACTCAATTTGGGTTATAGTCGACTACTTATCCAAGGTAGCCCATTTCATCCCTATAAGGACCAATTTCAACGGAAACTAGTTGGCAGAAATGTATATCTCCAGCATCGTCAGTCTTCATGGAGTCCCCAAAGAGATCGTGTCTGATCGAGGACCGCAATTCACCTCCCGTTTCTGGAAGAAGCTACATGAAGCCTTGGGTACCACTCTATCATTTAGCACCGCCTATCACCCTCAGACCGGAGAACAGACTGAGAGAGTCAACCAAGTCCTGGAGGATATGCTCCGCTCATGCTTTCTAGCTTATGGATCCAAGTGGGAGGATTGCCTGCCATTCGCGGAATTCTCCTACAATAACAGCTATCAAGCCAGTTTGAAGATGGCACCCTTTCAGTTTCTCCATGGAAGAAAGTGTAGAACCCCTTTGAACTGGACTAAGACCGGAGAGAGCCAAATATTAGGCCCTGATGTGATCAAGGCAACATAGGAGCAAGTCCAACTAGCACGTGACCGCCTGAGAGCTGCTCAATCTCGCCATAAGAGCTATGCCGACACCAAACGCCGTGATGTGAGTTTCAATAAGGGAGACTTCGCGTATCTTCGCGTCTACCCTCTCAAGGGAATGCAGTGATTTCATGAGAAAGGAAAGCTCACCCCACGATACATCGGACCCTTCAAGATCCTCGCTCAACAAGGAAAGGTGTCATATCAACTAGAGCAGCCCAAGGAATTGGCAGAGTTCCATAACGTCTTCCATGTGTCCCAACTCCAGAAATGTCTCCAAGCACTCGACAAGCCAGAAACATTCAAGGAAGTCGACTATCGTGCCATTGATCTCAACCGTGATCTAACCTACCGAGAGGTGCCCATAAAGATCCTAGAGAAAGCCAATCAACTCACCCGACGTTGCAACATAAACTTCTACAAGGTCCAGTGGAGCAACCACTCAGAAGAGGAAGCCACCTGGGAACGAGAGGACTATCTCAAGAAGGAATTCCCCAATCTCTTGTCAGCAGAACTGGCGAATCTCGGGACGAGATTCTTTTAAGGGGGGAAGGTCTGTAACATCCCATCTTTTGCATCCATGATTGTTTAGGAGTAAGAGGCTAAAAATTAGGGGGAAATAAAACTTTTCTACTTGGTTGCATATAAGCTTTGCTTATACTTGATTGCTTGATCCTATGTGTTGCCATGGTAGTGATCTTATTGTTGCTTTCTAGTCTACATGCTTAGATGGGACCCTTCCTCCCCCTCTCGCGTGGTGCAAAATGGCGCCACACCCCGCCTCGATGGGACCCTTCCTCTCCCTCTTAACCACCCCGCACCGAGCGCTGCGCCGCAGCCCGTCTGTCTCGCGCCCTGTCGAGCGTGACAACACACGAGCACCTCGCGTGGACCACCCCTCGCACTGCATCGCACGCTCCCGAGGCTATACGTTGTGACCAGACATGCTCCGCGGTCTCTCTCGCTCAGATACGCTATCCCGTTGCTGCGTGCCGCCTATCCCTGCCCCGCTACCCCTCTCGCCACCCCCTCCTACACCTGGTGCACCGTGGGCACCATGTTTCTGGCCTTAAAGCCCCAGACCTCCTCAGCCCCTGAGCCCTATGCCACACACTCACCCAACCACTCCCACTTCACCCCCCATAGCGGAGCCGAGCCCGCTCGGCCCTTGCTGCTCTCGCCACCGCCGCGGCACCATCGGGCACGGTGAAGGTTGTCGTCAAGCCTAACCCCCCTCCTCCTTGCCCTCGCGCTGTCGCGTGCCCCGCACAGCTGCTGACCCACTCTCCCCTTTCCCTTTTGGCCAGGAGTGCTGGAGCTACGAGGATGCCGAGGACACCGAGGATGCCTGCGACGTCGCCAGCTGTCAAAACTGCCCTCGCCGCCCCTCGTTTGGATCCTCGTGGACTACCGCTTCCAACCCCACCATTGCCGACCGGTCTTTGCCCCTAGGTGAGCCGCCCCAACCTCCGCTCCTCCCCGCTAGGTTTAGGTCGCCGGCGCCTCTGTTCCAGGTAGAAGACGAGCCGCAGGCCGTCGATCCCATTTTTAATCCAACGGTCCACGTTGCCTGATACCTCTTCAGGCCTCTCCACCACTGACAAGCAGGCCCCACCGCTGGATTTGAAACCTAGGGATTTCCCGCGCAGGCCGCCATGTACGCGGGCCATGACCCAGCCTCTGCACCTTCTTCTTTTTATTATTTTAGGCTATTTTAGTTTCCAGAGTTTTCTGCTGTAGCTTTAAATCCACCAAAATTTATCTGTTTGATATTTTGGCATGAAACAAATTTCTTTTGGTATCCTCTGCATTTGTCTAACACCCAGATCTGGTAGTTCACTAGTTTATCAAATGTGCTTTTACTGAGATTATTAGTGGTAAAACATGCTGCTAAAAGGATTTAATTCATAACAAAAGTTCTGTGACGAAGAAAGTTGTGAAACCAATTTCCATGCCTTGCCTGTGAACATACCGACCTCACAAAATTGAAATCACCCAGTTCAGAGATGTATAGCTTCTGTTCTTATTTTCACAAGATGTGGACATAAGGTTTATATTTAACTTCTAGAAGATTTTGTGGATCTAATTTTTGGATGAAACCAACTCCTAGAGTTAGGCCTCTGTTAGTACTACTTAACCTTGGAAGCGCATAATTTTTGGCTCAGTAGTTATGCCCTGGGAAATTTTATTGCTAAATCTAATACTGTTTTCAGTATAATAATTGTTAAAAATCAATCCTAATAGATAAAAACACAAAACCACTTGGGTTGGCTTGATATTTTCTGTATCTACCCAGAAATATAATTTGTGGTCACTGTTCACCAACTTGTTTTGGTCGAGACATTTGCTTCTGTGTTAATCTAGTCTTCACCAATTGAATCACCAAATTTGTTTGGCTTAACCTTTTTAATTGATTCCAGTGGCTTTGTGCTGCTATGATCTGTAGCTACATGTGTATGGTTCGGTTTGTTCAGTTGAGCATTTTTTTCTATACTGTTTGTGCTGATTGTCTTGTGAATGATGGTTGTTGTTGTGGTTTGATTATTTTCCCTTTGCGATGATAGATACGAACGAGGACGAGTTTGAGAAAGGTGTTTGGGACGACTTTGAGGAAGAAGACCAGGAACATGCTGCCAATCAAGGAAAGCCACGTACAAGTTCATGAGACTTGTCCCGTCCTTATTTTACGCATCTGATTTTACTTGCTTTTACTAATGCAATGTTTTACTCGCTATAATGTTATATATATATATATATATTATGGTATTGGTTTGGCTCCTCCAAACTTATGACTATGGTACTGTTTAATTACTCCCCCTTGATATTACCTACCTCTCCCCTAGTAGTTAAGGTGGTATACTATACCACAACCCCTTGGAAACCCCAAATTAGCCTACCAGAAACTCTAGGTTGGGAACCCGATGTTAAAGAGGTTTTTACAAAGGATTTGGACAAAAACCTTGACAAGTGGGACTTGCTGAGTGATCTTAAAATTAGTTTGGTTCGGTTCTCCAAGTGGTGGCATTAAGGAAGAAGATTAAGGAAAAATTGTTTTTGAAAACGCACCCGGTTCTTTGCAGCTTAGCTATAACAACTACCCCGTGCAACCACACTACCCCTATATGGGAAGGGGCTTGACCCGAAAGTGCTCCATTCTGATGCAAGTGCCTTGTAACTACTACAGGGGATCGCGATCCCCGGAGGCTGGGCCTTCTCCCGTAAAGGTCCATGTGGGACATCGACCTAGAAGAGGAACGAACTGTCTGCGGGCAGCCAGGCGTTACTATGAGCCCCTCATTTAAAGCCCCCACTATGTAAAGTGTAAAATGTGCTCCGGTTGATCCTCGGTACCCGACGTCCCGGTTTTGATGGGAGTAACACTCATAGGGTAGGTGCTTGTGTTAAGAGTAGATTTTCCCGAAGGTATCGTTCGATTATCCGAAACCCGCATACTAGTGTATGACGATCCGCGACTATTCGCTGCAGATGTATCGGATCTTGTGGGTAAAGTTTACAACATTTGCAGAGCGTAAATTTATTCAAATAGCCGTGTCTGTGGTTATGGACGGGTTGGACAAACTACTGTAGAGCGGTGCTGGTTTTTGTTTTATAAAAAGGTTTTCGAAAAAGATTCGGCCATGAGATGGTCGGAAGGCATGAATGATGGACCATGGGATGGTCGGAGTTAAGGGAAGTATTGGTCATGGGATGACCAAGGGAAAGGATAAAATGGGTGATCCCATCCGAGTAGTTCAAGTTTTTCCCCAACTATTTTACCCCTAAAAGCTTTTGTAAATAGAGTCTTAGAGGTGTAAAGTTTATATCCTTAAGAGATACTACTCCTACAAATAGCCCATTGGAGCAATCCTATCCACAACCATATTGCATACTCTTCTATTCATTATCTTGTATGGTGGTTTGCGAGTACATTCAAAGTACTCACTGGCAATGTCCTTGGCTATCTACTTGGCCAGACTTTGAGCAGGATGATGGAGACGATGGAGGGTATGACGACGACTTTGCGAACTAGGGCGTTACTCTGAGTCGGGCACCTGTTGGGCTATGGCTTGACTCGGGTCTCCCGTGTTTAGTAGTTCCGCTGCTTTTGTCTATTTGTGCCCATGGTGGCAAGTTGCAAGACTATTATTGTAAGACTTGATGTACTCGTACTATAATGGATGTGTGTACTTTGATATCATGCCGATTATGCTACGTGATGCACATATCATGGGATCGTGGTGGTATGCATAATTTGGTAATCTCGGATGAAAATTCGGGGTCACCACACAAACATGGCAATTGCACTCATTCATACACTAATGCAATTCAGACATACAGTCATATTAGATTTAGTAATAGAAGTTTTTTGCTAACCCTAAACTTGGGTGATTTGAACTTGATAAACTTGATTAATATTTTTGGGGTGTTACACACACATAATAGAATTCCAATCTCAAATATCAACTCATAGAATAAAGACCCACCACATAGGAATTACACAGATAACCATAATCATGTTGGGCACCTCATATGGTACTAGAACAATGATAGATCAAGAGATAAATAGATCAAGCTATGCCACATACCCATAGTCCAGAGGTGTACTACTCCCTCTTCATCATGGTGATGATGTCGGTGATCTTGGAGAAGGTAAAGATCCCACTGGCGGTGGCTCCAACAACATTTCCCCCTACAATCTTCGCTGGTTCGAGTCTGATATGAAGATGGATGGCTGTAGAAGCTCGAGGAGGGAACGAGCATGTGTGGCACAGCTAGCAAGGTGGGCCATGCCACTTGGGCTCTTTTGGGCCTCAGGCCTCCCCTCTAGTGGTTCTGCTGCTCCAAGTATTTCTCCTCGTGAAAAAATAATCCTCAAAAAATCCCTAGGCCATTTGAATTCGTGTAGGTCCCTGAAAGTTAAAAATACACAAAATAGAGTTTTCCTGTCCTATAGAGTTATATCCAAAATAAAGGGGATCATTGGTAAATCCCATAAATCAACATAAAACATGGATATAACATTATATAAGGTTCAAATATGTGGGAATATGTACCAATAAACTACAAAGTTCATGTATGCATTTTACATGCATTAACATCGCCAATATGAACCTATGCTCGTCCTCGAGCATGAAGGTGATAAAACTAAACATGGACTTTGGAGTTTGTTTCTATATTGGATATCATAATTCATGATCATTGCTACACAAGGTTAATCGGTTCATTCTTTAAAGAACAACAATAAGAAAATGAACTATGAAGTGATGTCTCTTATGTACTTACATCTATGCTTAACAATATGGTAACTTGCATAATAACAAATGAAAGTACTATGGACCATTAAGCATATGAACTACAAAAAAGTAAATCTTATATTGATCTCTTTGGATCATATTTTCACTTCTTTCTTTCTTCATTCCTGGAAACTTGAGTAACAGATAGTAAGTAGGGAATACATGTGCTAGATCTTTAATAAAATTAAAATATTATAAGAAAAAGTAAAATAAATTTTGGGATATGTAGGAAATGTCAATGGTAATCATAAGAGTTGGGCTCCATGCATCCTTTATCATTATGGTTAAAGTAAAATCAAGTATGGTTCATATGTTTGACCCCTACAAGTTGAATGTCGCATGCCCATTGACCACAAGTACACATGCCACGTTCTACTCAACTTAGGACTTTCATCATAATATGCATACAATTGCAAAATAAGTGGCAGTGAGGTACCTCTTTCCCCATTGTATAAGGAGTCTTTGAGGGACTATCCATACTCAGATGACAAGACAAACAAACAAATGAGCATTCTCAATGATTCTTTTTATTTACTATTTGCATAGATTTTTATTTATAGTGTTTCTTCGGATGCCCATGCTATAAATTTCCACCACGATGCATAGAATGGCTTAGATTAGCATATCAACGCCCCCTCTGATGCATATGCATACTCAAAAACAAAACTTTCTCCTACTTTTTCACATGGTAGGCATTCCCAGCCAAAAGAAAACATGATATCAATAGGTAGTGAAAAGATGAAAGCATTCCCCATGTCAGCTTAGTTCTTATAACACTCAACTCATAAGTTGTCAAGTACACAACTTACACAATTCCATTCACAACAGGTCATGTTTAATTATTTTTCCTTATTTCAAGTAGTTGTGCACTAGTTGTTTCACCCTACTTCTTACTTTCCCATGAGCTTTAAACTACACAAAGGAAAAAAAATTGGAATATTCAAAGACATGGAACATATAATATAATTGGAATAGCAAGTTCTATATAGGTAGGTATGGTTTACATTGTTGGAATAACTTGGTTTAAGAGAGATTGAGATGCACAAGTCTTTGCTTGTTTGAATATTGGGCTAGTAAGTGGAGAAAGTTAACCATCTACAAGCATGCAGAAGTGTCCATAGTACTACTCATTCTATATTAGAAAAAGTAATTTATGATAATCATCCATGTATGTAAAATAAAAGGTAGTACTAAATATGTCACTTGTAGATTATCATTCATTAAGCATCAGAAACAAACAACAACATGCATATCTTGTATCTCAACTTGTACTTCCCCCTTACTTTATTATTCTAGCAACCAAATCAATCTCATTTTCATTATATTATCTCTTTCATACTTATTTAACATAACTTCAAGTGGTGGTCTCATTATATAAAAGATAAAAATACAATAGAAAACGTAAAACTAGATAAAGATGCTACATGTTTATGCATAAATCTTATGTTACTTGAAAAAAAGTTTAGAGGTTTGAAAACCATGGTTGTAATAAGTCCAGTGGGGTGCCTTGGGCATCCCCAAGCTTATGGTTTTCGCCATTCCTATATATCTCATGGTATGATGTTCCTCCATTCCCTGTGAAAAAATTTCAACATAACACTTTTCTCCCATGTCATTTCTAAGAGGTGACATTAGTGGGGACAAAGATATATTGCAAGATGCTATAGAGCTCCCATATTTTTTTGACATGTTGGGAGAGTATATTAAGTTGTAACATTAATAGAAGACAAAAATATTCATTAGGAATTAACTTGAAACTCAAAACAATGACTTGAACAACAAAAGACAGAATCTATCCATACAAAAAGCAGCTGCAGAACGTAATTAGTTACCCTACATAAACATGTCATGATTTTTTACTGATTTTTCTGCATATAGAGGATCAAAAGTTACTACAGTATAAATATGAGCTCAGCTGGAGTTACAGAACTCCGTAGGGATTTTTTCTCGTAAACAACATCATGTAGGAAACTTCAGCTCCTCATAGTTCTATCAACTTAATATAATGCAAATGGGTAAAACTTGGTACTTTATTAAAAACTGCAAAAGATAAACTAAAATAAAAATCTCTTGCTACAGCAAGAGTGCAAAAAGAAAATCTAAAACAAAAACAAACGGGTTTCCTCTCAAAAAGCGCTTTCTTTGTAGCCATATATCTAGGCTTTACTTAGTTAGTTTAAGATAGATGTAGATCATGTGGTAGCTTGTACCTTGGTGATGTATCCTTCTTGCTTGGAAAGTGTTACATGCATTTATTATGGGGGAACTCAAACTTAACATTCCCTTACTTTGAATCAATAATAGCCCCTGTGGTTCTCAAAAAAGGACTTCCCAAGATTATAGGAATAGAGGCTTTACTCCCCATGTCCATGATAATAAAATCAATAGGAACAAAAGTCATATGCAATTCAACCATAACATCATTAACTATACCTAAAGCATGCTTGGTAGAATCATCAAGAAGTAAAAGATCTATAGTGCATTTTTCCTTTTTTTTAGTTCAAGCAAATAATTCAATTCTTTTGACAAAATTGAAACACTAGATCCTAGATCCAATATAGCATGGTGAGTTTAACTTCCAATAGTGATTAATATTTTAGGGAGCAAGCATCCCCAAGCTTTGATGGTATCATATCTTCAGCATTGTATATTACCATCTTTTCTTTTATGGCATAGTTTACTATGTATAATTAAAATCCTGCTCGGTGAACATTAATACTAGTATCATTAGATTTTTTGTAATATATTAATGAGTTCATGCAAGCTACAACTACCAAGATATAATAGAGGTTCATTTACTTAACTAAGCATTTTAATTCCTATACTTGCTTCTCATTCATAACCATAAATGATTCTTTCTCTTCTTCCTCCATTATAGTAGTTTCTTTTTCTTCTTTTGTAATAGATTCAAGTTGCAACAATAGTGGTTCAAGGAGATCAGTATAATTCAACAATTCGTTATGTGTTTCTTCCAAGGTAGAAGGCATATTTTCAGTAATAGTGATAAACTTCACACCTACAACAGGTGGTCCTTGTGGTTTTCCTATAGACATGTTTAATAATGTTGCTTGATTATCAGCTAATTTAGAAGGAACTTTATCTAAACCTGATGATTGATGTTGCAAACCCTTAATCTAAAAAATTATGGATGAAATGAAATTATTTAATTCCTCTATCATTGTAGTATGAATAACTACTTGTTCAACAATGTTCTTACTTGGTTCCTGTGGCTTTTCCAAATTACCATTAGTGGAAGGAATGGTGCTAGGTTTCCATTTACTTTGAGTTTAATTAGCATTAATATATGGAATAAAAGGGATGTTACCATTATTATTTTTAGGATAAGGTGGCCTACCATAAGAATTATTGTAGTTGATATGTAAGAAAGTATATTTTCAACTTTAGCATCTAAGGAATCTACCTCCTCAACATAGTTTTCATTCCTAGAAGATGGATTGGGTGCTCTTTTAGTGTGCCATTAGCTATGATTTTGTTGCATGTATTAAGATAGCCTTTGCTTCAGGAACAGTTTTACTCATGAGTGCACTCCCAGTAGTAGAATCTAACATACTTCTAGGCATATAGTATAAACCATTATAGAAAGAATGTAACACAATCCATTCATTTACTCCATGTTATGGACAAGTTCTATGCATGATTGTAAATCTTTCACAAGCTCTAGCTTCATGTTCATTATCATTTTGTTTAAAGGATAGTATGATATTTCTATTTTGCAACATTTTAAGATGAGGATAATATTTATTTATGAAGGATTCTTTAAGATTATCCCAATAGTTTATGCTACTAGTTGGCAATGACAATAGCCATTTGTTAGATTAGCTTCTTATTGAGAATGGGAATAGTTTAAGTTTAACAATGTCAGTTTCCACATTCTTCAATCTTTGCATGTCGGAAATTTTACAGAAGTCATTTAAATGCATAGCTGCACCTTCACTAGAACTTCTCCCACATTGTTCTTTAACAATAAGATTAAGTAGCACATGACTAACTTCAAAACTATCATATTTAATTTCAGGATCTGTGATAGGTCTAGCAATAAATTGATCATTAGGAGTGTTGGTGTAGTCACATAATGTAGTAGTTCTTTCTCCCATGTTTGCAAGATAAATAAAGTTACACTAATTTTAATGGATTTTTGTGTATAGTAGAAAGGTAAAAACAAGACTAAAAGTAAACAAACAAAAGAACAAATAAAATATAAAAAACAAGACAAACAAAGTCCTTTGTAAATCTCACAATGGTGCAACCTTACCAATCTTAGGTGTTTGCACAAATAAGGTAATGGTGCCAAGAAAATGCTCTTCACTTCAAACTTGATGAAAAAGTGCCAAAAAAGATGCTAGCACTTGTCGTGAGAATTTAACAACACTACAACCACTGTGAGATGTCTGTTGCAACTCCCTAAGAATGGCTGTAGAAAATGGTCATGCTGGAAACAACTCTGTGTGTCCCAACTCACTGGGAATCAAAGTGCAGAGTGTTGTAGCAAGCGTATTTTCCCCACAAGGGTGACTCGAGGGTTTATATCGAACTCTTGGGTAATTGGCTAGAGACTTCTTCTATTTTCTTATTCAAGCAACCTAAAAAGCAAAGTATTTTCCTTGTATCCCCAACTCCACTATGTTTTGTATTAGTACACTAAAATAAACCTAAAAATAATAAAAGTAAAAATAATCTATAACTAGACAAGAAAGTATAAACAAAAAGGTAAAGTTATTTTTGGGTTTTTTTTGTGTTTGCTAATAATAAAAGTGTTTTTTATTTTAGTATTTAGTTAATGCGGAAAATCTAAAAGACAATAAAAGTGATGGAAAGTTGTTTCTTATAATAAAAAGTGGACCAGCGTTTATGGGTTCACTTGTCTATTATCTCATAAGGTGTAATGGACATAAAACAATTCATAAGAAATACAATATTGATGAAATTTCATTATGTGTATGATAAGCATTCATATGGTCATCACGTCCTATTTTAAAGATGATGCAACACATCTCACTAATAGTCCACTAGAAAGGGAAAACTCAATAAAATCTAGAATTAAGAACAAACAGAGAGCCTTTAGTACTTTGACATCATGTTTCAATAACAAATGTGCTACCTTGAACAAACAAGATCATCTAGTCTCTCACTAGCTGATATTATAACACATGCCACTACTATATAATTGGGCTTTGTAGCATCCACTCGTAGTGTGTTTTTGCCTAAAAAATCAGAACCACCTCCTCAACCCATTTCTGCAGGTGGTTTTTGTGAAAAATCCACTGCCAATAATTCACCTGCCACCAATAAATATCTTTTCAGAGGCAATTCAAACAAATATACTACTCTGATAATTCGAGAGTACGCAACAAGGCAAAGTCCCAAAGATTACGCCGCCTCTAATAATTTATTTTTGGAGGTGGTTTGATAAACAAGCCATTTGTGGAAGTTTTCAAACAAAATTCCTAGGCCCTGTCTTATGGCCATGTGTTGTCCATTATATATTTTACTCAAGTTTTATCACAAAGTGCGACATAGCCTATGGTGGAGAGGGGTGATTCCAACCAACCCAAGTTGAATTCCTAGTAGGTGTTTGCACAAATATGGTGATGGTGTCAAGAAAATGCTCTTCACTCCAAACTTGATGAAAAAGTGCCAAAAATGGTGCTAGCACTTGTCGTGGGAATTTCACCACACTACAACCACTGTGAGATGTCTGTTGCAACTCCCCAAGAATGGCTATAGAAAATGGTCATGCTAGAAACAACTATGTGTGTCCCAACTCACTGGGAACCAAAGTGCAGAGTGTTGTAGCAAGCGTCTTTTCCCCACAAGGGTGAATCGAGGGTTTATATCGAACTCTTGGGTAATTGGCTAGAGACTTCTTCTATTTTCTTATTCAAGCAACCTAAAAAGCAAAGTATTTTTCTTGTATCTCCAACTCCACTATGTGGTTATCAAGCACAAGGTTTCGTATTAGTACACTAAAATAAACCTAAAAATAATAAAAGTAAAAATAATCTATAACTAGACAAGAAAGTATAAACAATAAGGTAAAGTTATTTTTGGGTTTTTATTTGTGTTTGCTAATAATAAAAGTGTTTTTGTATTTTAGTATTTCATTAATGCAGAAAATCTAAAAAACAATAAAAGTGATGGAAAGTTGTTTCTTATAATAAAAATTGGACCAGGGTTTATGGTTCACTTTTCGATTATCTCATAAGGTGTAATGGACATAAAAAAATTCATAAGCAATACAATATTGATGAAATTTCATTATCTGTATGATAAGCATTCATATGGTCATCACGTCCTATTTTAAAGATGATGCAACACATCTCACCAATATTCCACTAGAAAGGGAAACTCAATAAAATCTAGAATTAAGAACAAGCAGAGAGCCTTTAGTACTTTGACATCATGTTTCAATAACAAATGTGCTACCTTGAACAAACAAGATCATCTAGTCTCTCACTAGATGATATTATAACACATGCCACCAGTATAGAATTGGGCTTTGTAGCATCCACCCGTACTGTCTTTTTTGCCTAAAAAATCAGAACCACCTCCTCAACCCATTTCTGTAGGTGGTTTTTGTGAAAAATCCGCCACCAATAATTCACCTACCTCCAATAATATCTTTTCAGAGGAAATTCAAACAAATATAATACTCGGATAATTCGAGAGTACGCAGCAAGGCAAAGTCCCAAAGATTATGCCACCTCTAATAATTTATTTTTGGAGGTGGTTTGATAACAAGCCATTTGTGGAAGTTTTGAAACAAAATTCCTAGGCCCTGTCTTATGGCCATGTGTTGTTCATTATATATTTTACTCAAGTTTTATCACAAAGTGCGACATAGCCTATGGTGGAGAGGGGTGATTCCAACCAATCCAAGTTGAAGTCCTAGTACTTGCACTTTGTGTTGTTAAATTAAAAACTTAATTAACATAACCAGATAATTTAATTGGTGTGATAAATCACTCGCGGCCTCCTCGTCGGTGCTTAGGGTTTAGGGTTAGGGTCTAGGGTTTGTGGTTTAGTGGTAATTAAACCCTAAACTTTATACCATAGGCTATAAACCCTAAGCATAGCATAGGATGCCTTGAGTGACTTGTTGCATCCATTAAATAATGTGTCCATGCCAAGTATGTTTTTATATACGATGGCACATAATTTTTTATTACTAGTTTAGATTTATCAATAATTTCTCCACTAGTTTAGATGTTATTTGAAGTATCATGTATGCATCTAAAGTAATTTCCCTTTAGTAAAGCTTGAACTTACAACGAAATGTAAAAAGTTCGAAGAATTCTTATGCATTCTTGATAAATAATTTCCCAATAGGAGGGATCGATGTTATTTGAAATGTGATGAATGCACTTAAAATAATTCATAGATAGTAAAATCACATATACTTATTTTAAGAGGCTTCAGGAGACGCGTACATTGCATGCCAATTAACCAGGGACACACGTACAAGCTGGCACATTCCTGATAGCGAAGACAAACAATGTTTTGATATGTTCCTATTTTTTCTAAAATCTAATCCATAAAATCGCATATACATATTTTAAGAGACTTCAGAAGACTTCTCTCGTACATTGCATGCCGATTAGGCGGGGACACACGTACAAGCGGACACATTTCTGATAGCAAACACATACAGTGTTTTGATACGTTCCTATTTTTTCCAAAATCTGAATCATCAAAATGTATTTCGAACCACTCACATGCATATGAGTTCGTTTTAGATTCTTTCCAACCCACAATGGCTAGCTTGACTATGGGCGGTGCGAAAAAATCTGGAATCTCTCGGTCAGAATGGAAACCTGCAGAATTGCAATCGTCGGCGATGATTCAATGTCTTGTTCGGCTCTATTGGGGGATGTGCAACACGTGTGAAGAAGCCTATAAATTCAACAATTGATTCCATCTAAAAATCATCTCCTTCTTCTCAACCTTCTCGACAAAATCAATTCCCCCAATTTCCCTAAGAATCCCAAGGAAGAAGATGGCTCCGTGCTCAGATTCGGAATCCGAATTGAGCCACAATGGCCTCAGCAGCGGTGACACCGACGACGGGTCGTCGACGACTCGTACGAGTCGGGGTCGTCCAATGATGCTGAGATTGTTGCTCTGCAAGAATATTGGGAGGAGACACATGAGCGGTATTCCATTGAGGAAAAGGAGGAGGACGCGCCTGCCGAGCAGCAGGCACTCGGGGAGCAGCGCATGTAGACACCACCGGAGAAGAGCATGCTGGCGCCGTCGGAGTAGAGCATGCAGGCGTTGCTGGTGGAGAATGTGCCTGTTGCACAATACGAGTGGCCGGTGGTCGATGATGATGACAAGCCGGAGGAGTGGCCTCTGGTCGACTACGACGATGACAAACCGGAGGTGGCAACCTCCAACAGGAAGCATCGTCGCTTGGATGATGGCACGAGGAAGAAGAAGAAGTGATCGGTAGTACTAGTTGGTAATAATATAATTTTAGTTAAATGTTTTTAAGGTTTCCTAGTACAAAATTGGCCTCTTGGTGAGCTTTTGGGATGATGGATGATGTATTAAACTGGGTGCTTTTGGGATGATGGATGGATGTATTAAACTAGGTTCTTTTGTGATTACATTGGTAATCAAGAATATATATATGAATTTTAATTAATTAGTAGTTCGTGTTATCCATATTTTGATCTGATGATGATGGATGAAGTGTTAGTGGCAAGACTTTAATATATGTAGTGCCTAGTTTGATTTGAACTGTTAGTGAAGGAAACTAACGGGAAGTCATCAACAATGACTAGTTGATGCTAGTTCTCTTTTTAAAATGAACATTTTTATATACAACATCAATTTGGTCATAGCCGTCCACCCAGAGTATCTCTATACTTGATTTGGGAGTTTCGGTTTAGGTAATTTTTGTATACAACATAAATTTGGTGACACTTTTTATATACTTGTTATGAATTATAGGTCCATTTATTTTTGGTATTTAACCTTGTAATAAATAATAAAACATAGATACGGCTGACCACAATGGCCTATGGCAGAAGGTATGTCTATGCTTGTATACGGGTGGTCCAGATACGGCCAGAATTACGGAAATAGTTTTTATGGAAAAAAATCAAAGATTTTTAGTACTATCAAAAATGTATGATTCTTTGCGTTGCCTTATATTTTGAGTATATAATCTGAGAAAAAATAGTAAAAGCCGATATGCACATCCTAAATGGAACTGGCTTCACACCATGCTTCGGAAGACCAAAACATAGTAAAATCCCATACACACATCTTAAGGTGATCATCTTCTAGGAATGTCATTGGTTTAGAGAGCAAACTCCCATGCTTCGGAAGACCAAAATCGAGTTTTATACAAATTGGACTCCTTTTTTGTTGGGATTATGTATATGCACACCACTTTAACTATTAATGACTAATATGATATTTTTGATTGTCCAAATAATTATGTACTCATTTCTACACATTTTTAAGAGAAAATAAATAAATAATACATATATTTGTCAAAAAAAAATCTAGATTTTTTTGCAGGCCCTCACATTTTAAGATTTTTCACATGACTTTCCTAATTGGTGAAAGAAGTATGGATTTATTTAAAAATCCTGACCCTCCGCACCTAGATTCCCCATTTTACTACGCGCCAATCCCCTCCCACAATATATGCCCCCCCCCCCCCCCCACGCCGAGACGCTGCGTTCAAAATCCCCAATTTCTAGCCACCCCCGCCGTTAAATCCCCGCTTCCTGCAGATCATCCATTTACATCAGAGCTGGCAACGGAATCTGGCTCGAGCCATGGCGGGGCTAGCTAGAGAAGAGTGAACACAGCGAAGACGCGACTTTTGGCAGAAGTATGGTCCCCTGCACCGTCGGACTACCACCTGCCAAAGGGGTGGCACCTTGACCTGAGCGGTGTCCCCGTGCCACCGCCACCGAGGAGTGCAGTGGCCCACACCATTGAGGTCGCCCGCTGTCGTGCGGGCTTGCCGTTAGTGCTACGGGCGGACCCCAGATATGGCTCGGATGCACCGTATTGGTCCGATATTTTCAAGGAGGAGCACGAATCCATGCGCCGCTCCGCCCGCCATGGCAAAGCGCATGCACTGGAACACGGTGAAACACGGGTGACTGTTAGCCCAAGTAGCTACTAATGACGCCAAGGCAGATCGCGAGGAAGAAAGCTACCCTGTGGTGGAGGAGGAGAAGGACGCCGATACTAGCACAGATACACTCGAGGTCTAGACGTCGCTGCCGCCGCATGAGCTCGGTGATGAGATAAAGGGGCCAGGCACCATGGCCACGCATTTTGCGTCTTTGGAGGCTTTCCACACGAATGCTGTCAAGCCGGATCCCACCGAGTTCGAAAACTCTAGATCTATCGAGTAGGAGGAGGTCGAGGCATACGTAGATTCGTTGTCGGTCGAGCAGGCCATGCCTCCGCCGCTCATCCGTGAGACCGGCAATGAGATAGAGTGGCCAGACACCATGGAATCCTATCGCGCATCAGTGGAGGCCATCGTCGTGGTTGTTAGTGATTATTAATTAGCTAAAATGTGGCATATGTTTAATCTGAATATTCAGTTATTAATTTGTAGTAGAACTTTATAATCTCGAGATCAATATGTGGCCTATGTTTAAATTTATGTGAATTTCTAGTTATGTTTGTTCTCGGTTTAATTTTATGTGACTTTCTAATTGAATTTGACCTCTGTTTATATTTATGTGACTTTCTAATTGAATTTGACCTCTATACATTTGTTTTGATAAAAATAAGCATTTTCGGACTATTCGGAAATATACGGATTGTCTGCACATTTCGATTCGGCGGGCAAACATTTTGTTATATTCCCTCAGCACTGCTGAAATACCTAACATTTCCCCTCCTCCAACTCGAAATTTTCCCCACGTCCCCTCCCCTGCCAGATTCGCCGCCCCCTCCCCTGCTGGACTCACCGCCCACGCTCAACCCCCTCCCACCGGACACATCCTCTCTCCTTTCCACCAGACATATCCTATCTTCTGGTGCACACTCCGCCCTCCGCCCTCCGCCCCCATCCCCCCACCCCACCCCCGTCGCAGCGGCCTTCCGAAACACCAGCCCCCACGACCCCTTCCTACTGGCGCCCACCCTCCCTGCATATATGTTGTTCTCTCTTCTTCCCTTGCTTTTCATTATTTTGTACAATGCATAACAAGATTCTTCTATAGAGTTGTTCCTTCTTTATTTAGTATTGTGTTATTTTGACTGTGGGTTTTGTCTTACTATATAGTATTGCTAAAATACTTCAATATACTTTTCTATGAAACATATGGCATGCATAGATGAGTACTTCTTTATTTAGATTCCACTTATTCAATTGGGTCCTTAATTTTTTAGTAATAAAGGTAGCAACGTTCTTGTATTTAGGTATTGGTATATAATACTTAGGCTGGTCATACTAGAGAGTGACATACATATGTTACTACTAGAATAGTAACATGCATATGTTACTCTCCACTATGACGAGCCTTATTATTATATCCATAGTGGGTAGTGTCATAACATAGAGATCATCATATAGCCTTGTCATAATAGGAATTCATACACTAGTATTATGTGTATGATACTAGTTATGACACAACCACTCTAGCTAGCTTAGTAGAAGATAGTGGAAAATTTATACATACTAGTATCATATATATATTATAACTATCCCTTTGTTCCGAAATGACTGAATCAATCATGTTTAGATACATATGTATATAGACAAAGTTGAGTCACTTATTTCAGAATAGAGCGAGTAGTGTTTAATACTAGGTAGGATGTCTATAGTGGGAGTGACGCAATCGCTATCATACAATCATGTTTGCAAATATGACTGTGTAATAGTGTTTGTGACGGTCCCACTTTCTTTACCCTAGTAAAATATTGTACTATGTATCTATAGTGTATTTTTATTTTTTAGTTTCCAGTTACTAGCAATGTACTCACGTATTTAGTCATGGATTATTGTATGTATGGAGCTTTACCTTATTTACTAAAAGAAACAGAAAGATGTGCTTGAACTAACTCAAGTTGTAGCTACATTTTTGGGAAATAATTCAATTAGCTTTATTTTTTGCAGGCTCCATGTTTCCATATTTGCATGACCATTAAGGGACCATTCAGGCAGAAGAATCATCGTAGATCATTTTTTCATACAAACTATGCATGTGGGGACTGACGATACATTTTTATGTGCATTATGTACGTCGTGTAGAGTTAAATGCATTATTTATATTGATAGCATACAAATGAATTTGCAAATCATTTAGTTTGTTGTTTATGAATTGCTGCACTACATAAGAGAAATGACTATTGTTTTTTGTAGTATGTTCCTTGCCATATCAGGAAGAAGTTAAATGAAATGACTCCTTGTGACAAGATGTGCATCGTGATGTCAGATGGATATTTCTATTGCTTTGAACTGCTCAAATTAAAGGACAAGACAATGATATGGGGTGAGCAATGGGATAATTTTATCATCGACTACTACATCTACTCCTATGATCAGATTGTTGTGTATTTGGATGGTGACCAAGAATTCTTCAATGCTATTGTATATAAGAAACTTGTAGTAGGAAAAAACTTTCTAAAAAGCCAGGTTAGTTCATATATACTCTCTGTGTAAAATTTCTTGTGCACATCTGTATGTTTGGATATATTATACTAACTCTGAATGTATGGTGCAGATGGGGAAATCAATGTGAAACTATATATGCTTGCCATACAGGGTAACTAAATAAAACAATCATCATCTGATAAGTATTTTTGTTTGAAGCATATGGTTTCTTCAGAATTACAAGCTAGCAATGTACTTTTTATTAACCGAGAAAGTGCTAGACTAATGCTCTATTTGTAGGACATGATGAAATCCTTAATTCAGTGATAAATCATCCACCAATGCAACTCTCATCCATCGAGAAAGATGGTGTCGTTGCTTTTGCCAGAGACAACTATACTTGTATTAGCCCAATTGTCGTCCATACGTTGATAAAAAAACATTGTGCGTAAAACACTTGTAAGTACTATCAAAAATAAATTCAGTTTTACTTCACATATTTTTTCTATATGCGACACTAGCTATAATGTTTATTACATTGCAGAAGCTAAGCAATGATTTTACAAGACAGTGTGACCTCCCCTCGTCTGTAAAAGTTTGTTGTGTGGCAGCATAGCTGCGCTTGTGTTCTCCAATTGGCCTCAGGATAAAAAAGGCAGATTAGTCATGAGAAGGCCACCTAGCATGATTTTGTTTACCGCGGGGGTTACAAAGTCGGTGCGGTAGTCATGTTCTGCATCACAAAGGCTAAGCAATAAAGTAGCTTCAATATGTGCTTCTCAAGAGTTTGACATTCAGCTTGCTTTCTCGTATGTAAAGAGCAAAATATGTGAAGAATTCGGTCCTAGTTAGCTACTATGTTCTTTATTTTGGAACAACACTGATATAACTGCAAGCACTAGAAAATAGTTTGCTTTAGTTCAATTATGTGGTATTTCTAATAGGATTCAACAGTAATTTGATGCAATGATGCAACTAGGCAAGAGCCACCCGTAGTCTCTGAGTTTTATACCGGAGGCTCTGGCAGGAAAACAAAAACCTAGACGAGACCGAGAAATCCGGACACTCCGGTCTAGCAGAGGCGGCTTATATTTTTAACTATCTCCTAACACCTGGAGTAGGTTTCTCATAGAAACCGACTCTAACCTTGTCAGGACGTCTGTAGAAACGGGGATGCCCTGGCCTACTAGAGCCAATTGATATGGGCGATCGTCTCCCTGGCCACCGTCGGTTCATTATATAAACCGTCCACGTAAATCATATTAATAGAAATCGACCTTTATATGAATCGTTTGGTGTATACTTCTGGAGATGGTTCCGCCATCCGCTTCGAAAAAAGCCGATTTATTAGCAACTGTCATCGGGAGTAGAAAGCCAAAACCGTCACCCACCCATGGTGGAGAACCGTCGCCGGAAGCTGATTCTGTAGTAGTGTGAATTCATTAATCCCTAGTGAGGTAACAAAACAAAGGTAAAAACCATCTCCCACCACCATGTTACTCCAACTAATACAAACATTCCTCCACACAAGCCCTCTCAAGAAGGATCTCTACAAGAAGCTAAAGTTCTTTAGTAAGGCCAATGGAGTTAACATCAAATCAAGAAAAGTTAAGACAAAGTTATAAAATAAATAGGAATACAAATCTCTAGCCCATAGAACCTATTTCTACAGAGCATTGTAGCAGTATCAGTGTCAAGCCAGATAGTATTAGAGATAGCCTTATTCATCGATTAGTTGTTGAGTTGTTATTTATGGTTTTCCTTCATAACTTTATTCTTTATCTCTATACTCAAGAGTTTCTACAGATCTTTTGTAAAGCTTTGAGTTATAATATATAGTCATACCTTGGACCCGCGATGTTATACCACTCGGAGGGATGTAATACTACTGATTCGGTGTTTCATTGGTGTTATGTCAATGACTTGCATACTACACCATGCAGCGGTATGATAAGTCATAAGAATGTTATAGTTGGGCCTCCTGGAAGGGCACAGTAGCAGATGGGATGTGGTACCCTGGTTGCCAATGGACCGACAGTAGCCCCCGGGCGCCTAACACGCACGCGGCTTGAAGGCGAAGAGGCAGGGGCCCTAAAAACTATTGGGCCCAGTCCACGGCACATGGTAGGACATGAGCACGAGCATGTACAAAGTTGCCGCAGAAACCAAACGACAGGGTGATGCCCGCCGTTTGATTAGGCATTGGATGCAACGATTCCTCGTCTTGGTACCTTCTCTGCTTGTCTAAAAAGCCGGGCCTACGCTAGTGCAGTTATCAGCTCTTCTCCTCCGCTGCCACTTCTCCCCTTCGAGCTCGCTTGCCATTTGCCTCCACACTCACTATCTCTCCCCCAAAAACTCTCTAGCGAGCAATGTCTCCCAAGAAAGGGCAAGTCTACAAGAAGGACAAGGAGTAGGCCTCCAAGAAGGATAAGGAGCGGGACTCCAAGAAGGACAAGGAGTAGGCATCCAAGAAGGATAAGGAGGTGGTGCTGAAGGGTCCCCTCCCCATGTTGGAGAAATCACTCATGTGCAACAAGGAGGACCTCACCAAGGTTCATCATCTGGTGGGTGTACAAATAATGAGTGGGGACCCACTGGCATTTGGTCTGGTGCAGCGAAGCGCGACAACCTTTCCGCTATAGCATGTACTTTCTTCCTTCAAACCATCCATGCCATTATGGTGCCTCCCTTTTTCCCTTCTTATTTGTGATTCTGGAGCGTTACCAGATCCATGTGCTGCATCTAGAACCCAACTCCATCACCACCATCGCCATCTTCGCCGTTGCCTATGAGGGGTTCGTCAGCATCAAGCCCTCGGTGGTGCTTTTCCACCATTTTTACAGGCTACGCATCACAACAGGAGACTAGTGCTTCAGGTGCGTCTTCCTCTGTGTCGCCAATGGGACAACCTACTTATACATCCCCATGTTATGGTCGAAGAAGGTGGTGGACTTGAGGAAGCGATGGGTCTACATGGACACTCGCGCGGTGAATTTGCTGTACATGGTGCTAGTGGTGAATAACTCTTGTTGGGGAAGTGTCAAGATTTCCAAGGAGGGGCTCAACACTCTCGCAGCATGTTTCAAGACCCTGCGTGTGGGTGGCCTAACGAGGAAAATGGTCACCAAGGAGTTCGTCTAGCGGCATGTTTCCCCTCTCTAGGCCCACAAATGGGACATGTGGTCATACACCGGAGGGGATGAGCAGATGAAGCTTCACCCTCATGTCCTTGCGCTGGACACCCTTGAGGAGATGATGAAGACTCTCTTTGCCGAGCCGGAGGTGCAGAACATCCCTAAAGAGGTCCACCTGTTGAATCGAATGTCCCCAGAATGAAGGAACAACAACAGCGTGAAGCTGCCCCTATTTGATATGTGGGGGTTGCATCCTCATGCGCTGGAAGGGGAGCACGAGAATCCCGAGGTCCCTATCCGAGAATCTAGGCTCGTGGAGGAGGTGGATGTTGGGTTCGCAGCATAGAAAACAACAAAAATCCTGTGAAATGAACAACTAAGCTCCAAGATCTATCTATCTAGATGCAAGCAACGTGTGGATATACATCCATAGAGATCTTACCCTTGAAGACCATAGAGCTTTGTTAACGAAATATGTTTCGTGGATGATGTAGTCGTACTCTTGCCAGTCTCATGATTGCGTTGAAGTGTAGCACCGCAAACCAACAACACATCTATGATCGCACACACACCCATCACACCGACAACCTCTGAGTCCTTGCTCTAGCAAAGCAGCAAAAGTAGTAGGTCCTTATAGAGAAATCACAGAGAACATGTACTTTGCTAATTCAAAGACATGGGGAATATTCTATAGGGGAGAGAGATCCTTCAGGAGGAGGTGTGTGTGTGAGAAGAGAGGAGGTGCTCCTTATATAGGCAGAGGGGGCATCCCCATTCCATGGCTGCCGGCCAAGGTGGGTGCCCCCCCTCTCCCTCATTTGTGTGGGTGGATGCTCCACTCACAAAAATCCAACTCGAGTCACAAATTGCACTCATATGCATTAAGTTTCCACCAAAATTAATGCCAACTCTCATTTAATAAAACTATTTTATTTATTTTATTCAGAATTTTGTTAATTACTTTAATTAACAAACATCTGCACAAAACCCCATACAATACTTCGATATCACATATGAAAACATTTTCAGCAATTTGACCCGAAACAATTCCGATGTACATCAAAATAATCCTGGAACTTTCAAATCCTTTCTCTGGTATTATATTTGCTCTATTTGGTGTCAGTGTACCTTAAGTGTGTCACCCTACTATTCATGAATAATGCAGACAGGATCGAGACCCCTCTCCGATCAATAATCAGCAGCAGGACCTGGAAATCTATACTGACTCCCACATATTCAACGATGACTCTAGTTATCATGAGAAACTTTGTCGTAGTAACTAAATGCCTTTCTCTCATGATATATTACATGTCCGATATTCGATCATCGGTATCCACATACCTAGTTTGTTCTCGTTACTGGGAAGTATTCTTTTCTTGTACCCGTGATATAACATTCTTCGTGATCTTATCACTTCCTTACAAGCTATGTTAGTGTGATATTGCCGAGAGGGACATGAGTATATCTATCCATCATCGGGATGTACAAATCCAACTCTTGATCCACGAGCCTCTACATAACACTATCGGAGTACCTAATCCCACCTTTATAGTCACCCTATTACGGTGTGATGTTTGATGTTATCAAAGTACTCTTCCGGTGTTAGTGATTAACATGATCTCATGGTCTATGGATTAGGGTTATTTCACATGATGTTATCGCAATGTAAACATAATGACTATGATCGTATTACTATACTTTGGGTGAATATTCGACACATCATTCCACCAATGTTGTGACCTCGTTATTAACATCCAATGTCAATGATCAGGAAACCCTGATCATCTTGTTAATAAATGAGCTAGTTTATATGAGATCCTTGAGTAGGAACTCTTTATTTGTTTATTAAACACACGTGTATTAACATTTCCAATTCATACAATTATAGCATGAGAATTTTTTTATCATACAATAAGATAATAACCACTTTTTTATTGCCTCTCGGGCATATTCCCTTTAGTCTCCCACTTGCACTAGAGTCAATAATCTAGTTTGAAACTTGTGCATTTTACCACCTATGGCTTTCTGCTGTTGTACATACGTGTTGCATGTGGTAAACCTTAATCTCTATATTTGACACTTTCAGGTCCATGTGTATTTGTATGTCTTTGCCTCTCTAGACATCACTCATTCTCAAATGAGATGGCATTGTATAAATTTATTCCTTTGGTGATACCTTTAGTTCCTTTGGGTTAAAATATGTTGATATTATTGTCGTACAATATATATTCATAGTAATAGCCCACTATGAACCACACCTAGTTTGATAACAAACTACATACCACGAATGCCCTCCTTTGCTACTACTATAGCAGTCATATACTCGACCTTTTGTTGCAGTACCTGTCACAATGTATTAACTTTGGAACTCATCCAAATCCATCATGGAACCTCCTTTCCATTACATTGTGCCACCCATAGTCTAAATTGAGATAAACATAAGTTGTATCTTGTGACAAAACTAGTACTAATGTAACACTTTAGAATGAACTATTTGTAACTATTTACAATGAACTATTTGTCACCTCTACATACATAACATATCCTTAGTTCTTCCAAAGATCATAAGAATATCCTTATTATTGTCCAATGATCATCATATGAATCACCCTGGTAGTTGCTCATAACAAGCATAGGATATATCTGGATATGTACATATTATGGTATACATGTTTGATCAAAATATTCATGTGATTTCACTCACCAAGTATCAAAACACTTGAATCTCGTTTCACTCACCAAGTCTCAATATAGTTGAATATTTATACAAACTTTTCCATGTAGTAATAACCTTTCTTGTCATTTCCATACTGAACTCATTCAATGTCTCATCTATATAAATTTGGCATAACCATATTAGCGCCTCAATTTATCCATATAGACATTGTTGCCTAATATTCTAGGTTTTCCCAAGTCTTCCTTCGAAATATAATTTTAATGGAATTCTTTACCTATGTCAATAAAAGATACATCATTTCCTATCAACAATATGTCTTCTACATAATGTATTAGAAATATGTCTCAACACTCCCACTTAATTTCTTGGAAATATAAGCATCTTGATCGTCTCTAATGAAATTAACCATTGAAGTTTGCATGCCCTTTTAGTATCCTTAGAATTAACAAAACCCTTTGGACCGTGTCATGTAAACATCTTAGGTAACCATTCTTATTATTAGAACTTTGTTTTGTTTGTTCAATTACCATATACAAAAATTAACATATGTAATGGTTGCTACATTAACCCATCCAGACTAAATATCGCTATGAAAGATCAAATCTTGTCGTAGTCAACTCCTTGAACATTGTCATAAATGTTTTTCTGACATGTCGACTATTTCATAGATGTGAAACTGCTATGTCTATTTCATTATAGATCCAAATACGACCAATAGGCTTCATGGCTTTCTGAAGGGTCTTCCAAGTTCAAAAAATTGATTTCTCATGTATGGAAACTATCACGGAATTTACGACTTCTAGTCACTTTATGGAGTCAAAGCCCATCATCGCTTCTTTGCATGCAGTCGGTTCATCATTGTCAAAACAATAACGACTTCTTTATCAAATCTCAATATTTGATTGTTACCTGACTAATGGCTCCAAAATTAGCCATCTTCTACCGCGTTTAAACATTGTTTTTGGTCAAGAAATTGCCAAGAAACTCTCAATCCTTGCCACTAATGACTAATAATTGCCAAGATACGCAAAACTACTAGTTCAATTATGTTGTGTAGGAAATCATGTTTTTAATGCAAAATAAGGAGTCATAATGAAGGTTTTTGAGGAAGTCCACATGGCCAAGTAATTTGGGAGTCGTTCCAGGGCGTCAGCAAGCTTAACGACCACTTGTATGGGCAGGGCCCATCCGTACCTTCCGCCCGTACTAGGTGGCAATGGCTTCGTCTCGTGAAACCCTACAACCTTCGTGAAGACGCCTATATATTTTGAGGCTCCAGCCGCCGGCCAAAGGGCTCCCATTCTCAGATTACATCACAACACCACCAAAGGAGATCCACACCATTGTTCATCACTTACACCATCCATCCATCCACTAGCCATAGCCATTGCTTTGTACTTTAGATCTCCTTGTGATTTGGCGACCATTGTAAGAATATTTGATTTCAATCTAAGTATTTGTATGACGTTTTCTATCTCCGATCTATTTGTTATGAGTGAGTTGTCCTCACAGGTCGTGGGTTGGGGAGAAACCTTGCCTCAATTATGTGCATCTAGATCATGGGAGAATTATATTTTGTTTGCAATTGAGATTTGTATCTTTTGTTTCTTTGTCTCTTGTATCAATCTGTGGACTTGTAGGTACCCAAGATCCCATAGATTGATAAAGGCTTGAGGTAAGATACTTGGCTAGCGGTGATCTCATAGGAACCTCAGTGATAGAAAGGGTAGTATGGTCTTCGCTTAGCGACCCATTCGGGAATCACAACAACATCACCACTTAAAGGTCTGGTCTGTGTTTTACACTTAATAATCGTTTGTAGCCCATTTCTTTAGTGTGCACTCAGTTGGATTAAAATAATATTGCTATGCCCACTACATCATGGCGGCTATAGTATATTACGATGTGTTGCCCACAAGAGATTATCTCCATTCAAACATTATACATGACTATGCTTATTATTATCTTTTATCCTATATGATGTGCATCTGCAGGTGGATCTTCAACCCTGGCCTATCTCCATCCATTGATTCAACCCATTGTAAAGAAAACTAGATTGGTCCGGTAAACTAAGGTAAAACAAACAAACAAAGTCTTGTATACATGTCCTTTTTATTTCCTTTTAGCATTTCTTTATGAGGTTCGATTAAACAAAGTTCTTCTAGTGAAAAACCTATTATACTACATCCGTGAATCCGGATCGAAGGTATCAATCCTTTTTCTAACACCGTTGTCGGGAAAGCAATTTTGTTATCCTCGTGAGGTCACTAGAGACCTTGTTTTTAGTTTTATTATTAGTTTGTAGTTTAATTCTTGTTATTAGTTTACTTTCTTGTTATCTATTTGAAAACCCAAAAAAAAAGTTACTTGTTATTTTTTTTCATTGCCTAAAAAATACCAAAAATATAAGAGCCATGTCTTAAAAGAGATTAGGGGAGTATGCTACTCCCACTATGATTTTATTCGTGCACCCATCACTCAACCCGCAGTTGATATGGAAACATATGAGATAAATCCTAACCCTTTAAGTTTGGTTCGACAAAACCAATTTGGGGGCTCATCTACTGGAGATTCAGGTTTGCACTTAAACACTTCCACTGAAATTTGCGACATGGTGCATATTAAGGATGTAGATCCAAACGTTGTTAAATTAAGATTGTTTCCTTTCCCTCTTAGAGGAAAAGCTAAGGATTGGTTGCTAGCTCTACCAAAGGGCACTATTAAATATTGGGAGGAATGTACTAATTTGTGTATGCCTAAATTCCCCCCGCTAAGACTATGCAGCTAAGATCCAACATTACAAGCTTTAGACAAGAAGACCGTGAGCCACTAGCGCTTGCGTGGGAAAGGATGAAAGAAGCTGTAATGAACTATCCTACTCATGGGATGGAAGAGTGGATTATATTACATTTGTTTTATAATGGTATTAACCCAATGTTTAAGTCTATACTAGATACTGCAGTAGGAGGAACAATCATGGGAAAGCAAGTGAGTGTTGCAAACAAGTTACTTGATGATATGCAAAACAACCATGCCAAATGGCATGTGGAAAGAACCTCGACGAGAGTAAGTTCAATTACCGAGGTAAATAATGAAGAGCTTACATCTAAGGTAGACGAGCTGCTTAGCTTAGTAAAGGGTAAAGAAGATATCCAAGTTAATGCTATCACTACTAATGTTAATAATGTCAATTTTATAGCTCGCACTCCTTTTAATCCCACATGGAAAAATAATTATGCTTCCAATGTTCAAAAATATCATTCTAATCCTGCAGGAGCTCCTCATAAGAATTATGATAACACTACCGGAGCAAATCATGGCAATCTCTCGTTTGAGAAAACTATTAGAACATTTATACAAGCTCAAACCAAGCAAAATAACATACTTATTAAAATCTCGGAGAAACATGAGAGTATTATAGTAAAATTATCTAACCAGGTCGTTGCAATTAGAAATGACGTACATGCTCTACAGGAAAGTACAAAGACCATGGAGGCTCTGCTCGGTAAGGTAGCTGAGAGCCAAGATCTCATACTAGCAACGTTTGCGGAAAACCCGAGCCAAATCCGGTAGAAGACCTTAAGATGATGAGGGTGGTAACCAATGAAGAGAAACCTGAAGAGCTGGATTATAGCAACACTCCAACACGGGAATTTACCATGGAAGATCTATTGAAGATGATCGCCATGAAGAATCTAGGTATAGAACAAGATAATGATGCTATGTACCAACAATTTATACAACAAGTAGCATCTAAAGTTCGCGATTTAGAGATGGAGTATAAAAGACTAGCTGATAAGCTTCTAGCTAAGCTAGATGATATATTTGAGCCCACTATTTAAATTAAGTTTGGAGTCAATGATATATCTGCACTTTGTGATATTGGTGAGAGCGTCTCAACAATTTCCAAAATCTTATTCGACAAATTAAACTTGGGGACATTTGTTACAACTGAATTGAGACTTCATCTAGTTGTTTAACTTATAAACAAGCTATTGGGATTAAAGAAAATATAGTTGTTGAAATTAAAGGTAGTCCTGCTCTTATTGATCTTGTTATTGTGGACATGCCTGAAGATCCCATAGCACCTATAATTCTAGGTAGGCCATTCCTAAGAACTATTAAAGCTTTGATTAATTTACATGAAGAGAATATGAGAATTGGGCTACCATCTAGAGATCCTTTTATATTCCACTTCCCTAGGAAAAAGAAGGCCAAGCCTAATGATGATGGTGGTGTAATTACTTTAAAAGCCAACTATTTTGGAGTGGGTGTTCCACTCCTTAAACTAGAAGCGCTTCATGGGAAGCAACCCATGTGAAAAATAATTTTTTCTTGATGTATTAGTTTTTGTTGTGTTTGTTTTGTTTTGTTTTGTTTTGTTTTTGTTTTTAATAAAGAGTGTTCCAGAAGACCTTTGGAGAGAGGATAAGAAATAAGGTAATCCTCTATATTTTATTTTACTAACACATGGCCTAAGTAGTATTGCTGGATCTTTACTTAGTATATTTGCTGTTATTTTGTCCTTTGATAAGATGTGCAAAGGCACACAGAGCTTCTAATCAGAAATTTTGTGTTTTGTTTCTCACAGTGTTCTTAACAACCACTGGTATGGCTAGAAGGTACCGTACCGTGCGCATGTACCATATCAAGCTGAAGGAAGATAGAAATTCTGATTATTCCCGTAGGTATCAGTGCCGATAACAACCATTGGTATGGCCGGACTATACGAAAGGAGTAATTCGTCATCAGGTTTGGCATCCCCTTGGTTTGTTCCAAGCTTGGGGGAGTGCCGCGGTATCACATCACTATCTTCTATCTTTTTGCCTTATTAGTAGAGTCATATCATGAATAGAGAAGTTATTGTGTAGGATGGTTTGCATTATGGAAGTGTCCCCTCTCTCGTTAGATATGTATCCCTTGGTGTGAGTTTCCGTTATGGAATATTAATGAGAAGTTCTATCATTTAATCTTTTGCATAGCTTATATTAGTTTTCAATTCATGGTTATATGATTGATCTTGTTGTTAGTATTGGTATCACTTTGGGATCATTGAGTTAATTTAGTTGGTTTTGGAAAACCTGGCTCGGTCAGTAGCAACACTATTTTTGAGAGTTGAATGAAAAAGATAGAAGTACTCTAAAGAAATATAATTTCATCATCTTTCTTTCTTGATTTGCTCATAAGTCTAGTATTCTCCAGTTAAGATCTTTTGTTCTTCCAAGGAAGAATGCATGTTTGTCTTTATCATTGTATGTTTGTTTGTTTCCTTCAACTCTTATACTTGCTACCCAGCCTTGCTAGCCAAAAACCTATACTGAGAGGGATTTTTTCTCGTGCATCCACTCCTTTAAACCAAAACCTTTGCCATTTGTGTCCACCAAACCTACCTATTAGCATTATTGCTATTCCAAGTAAATTCTTGTTTTATCTACCTCCCAAATTAAACTTGTTATGTGAAAATTAGTGATTAAAGATCTCACGAACTTGACGGCACACTTTACTTTCTTGCACTTAATAAACTTGAACCATTGTGCTCACCTATGTTGCGTATATGCTTGCGCTTAGTAAGTTGTGCATTAGCAGAACCATGATGTCATGGGGAACGCTTTCAACATTGCACTGGTACCTTGTACCAAGTTGATATCATGTTCTTTTGTCTATGGATGTCGTTGGTGTGAAATGAAAGGGGAGCTTGTAAGTCCATGGAGTTATGCATGTGTGTTAGAGAAACGCCTAGGCCGCTGGTCTAATCCATGCTAACATGGTGGAAACCTGCAGCGTAACCATAACGAGCATCTATGAAGCATTGTTCTTATAAAAAAGAGATAAAGATTGAGAAAAAGAGAAAAGAAAAAAAAGACATATTATGAAAAGAGGAAAGAGAGAAAAAAGCACCATATTCCCATGGTAAATAAGAAGATTGCGGAGATGTTTTTTGTCTGCTTGCCTTGTCAATTTGATATGGGGATTCTTCCGTATCACCGAGCAAGGGGTACCCCGTTGGCGGTTCTCTATGATACACATATGCTTACGATGACAAGAACTTACCGGTGACTGAACTTGAGTAGCATGAGGAGCGGCCCTCGTATTCAAGGGACATGAGATTCTCAACTTACAACTTGTCAATCCATATCCTCATATTTGATCACTTTAACATTAATCACCTAAAGATGCCTATGATAGGGGCAATGAGAGCTGAAAGCTAGTAAGTATCATAATTTTTGGGAGCTCTTTATGAAACTTGCAATCCCTGCTTCCCTCTGCGAAGGGCCTTTCTTTTACTTTGTAGTTGAGTCAGTAAACATATTCCCTTCTACCTCAGCAAGTATTTTGAGTTGTAGTGTTTCATTCATTCATATGATGATTTATTCAATCATGTTTCTTATGTTCCTTGTTTTGCACTTTGCACTTATCTTGATGTTTACTACTTTGAAAGCTATCATTGAAAACCAATTATTTGTGAACTCTAGCAAATTATCAACTATTCTTCGACCAAGAGCTAAGTTTGCCATTACACATTATGATTCACTTCATGTATCTTTATTGTGTTTTCCTTTACTTATTAAAAGTTAAGTTATATAATAGTGAGTTGTCTTCTATTATGATCTATGTATTTGATAAATGTGATGCTTCTTGTCCATGTTCTTTTATCGACTCTTCACTCCATAAACTTGAGGCCATGTTTATTGAGCTCAGTTTCACTTGGAGACAAGCGAAGTCTAAGCTTGGGGGGAGTTGATACGTCCATTTTGCATCACTATTCTATGTCATAATTCACTATTATTCATTGATATATTCCATATTGAGAGGTGATACTTATGTTATTTCATCTGTTTTTGCATGGTTGATGACTTTTGGAGCATGGACCGCTGCAGTCAGGATTCTGATGGAAAAGGTGCTATTTGGAGGCAAAATTCGTGAAGATCAGAAAATCCAGGAAAATATATGGAAAATCCTATTTTTCAGAAGACGAAGGAAGCCAGAAGGGGCTGGAGATGGGCCACAGGGGGCCCACACCACCCCCTAGCACAGGCCAGCCTAGGCCACGCCACCAGGTGGTGTGGCCGCCCTGGTCCACCCCTAGAACTCCCCTCTGGCGTATATTATCCTCCCGAAACCCTTAGACTCGGAGAGCGACCACAGAAAGATTCCGTCGCCTCTACGGGGCAGAAAACACCGAGAGAGAATGATCTCTCTGGCAGACAGATTTCTACCGGGGGAATTCCTTCCCGGAGAGGGGAGATCGTCACCATCAACGCCACCATCAAGCTGTACTTCATCGGGATCATCATCATTACCACCATCATCACCATCAGCACCCTCATCACCATCTCCATATTGTTGTAACAATTGCGTTGAATCTTGCATAGTTCATAGGGGAAACTTTCCTGGTGTTGATTACTCTTTGTAGTTGATGCTATTGAGTGAACCATTGAATTATTGTTTAAGTTCAGATTGTTATACATCATTATTCCATCTCTGATCATGATCCATATGATGTCTTGTGAGTAGTTCGTTTTGTTCTTGAGGACATGGGAGAAGTCTTGTTGTTAGTAGTGGAGTTGTGTTGAGAAAGATTCAATAGTTTGATATTTAAGTTGTGGTGTACTTCTTCTAGTGGTGTCATGTGAACATCGACTACATAACACTTCACCTATATGGGCCTAGGGGAATGCATTGTGTATTTGGCTACTAATCGTAGGGGTTGCCGGAGTGACAGAAACCTGAACCCCCGTTAGGAAACCATTGCACAAGGGACGTAAGGGTCTTAGAGTTTAAAGATGTGGTTAGGTTACTACCTTAATTACTTTCTTGTACTTACGGATGTTTGCAAGGGGTATAATCACAAGTATGTATTAGTCCTAGGAAGGTCGGTACATTAGCACAGGTTCACCCAAAGAACACTTAGCAAGCTAAAGAAGATTAATCAACTATATGAAGTGAAAGTACTTGACAATCTTCCCATGTGTCCTCGAGAACGTTTGGTCATGTTAAGTAATACAACTGGCTTGTCCTTTGCTGCATAAAGGATTGGGCCACTTGCTGGATTTATTCCTACTGTCTTTTGTTTACTTGTACTTCGTTTACTTGCTTTATATAAAACCCCTAAAAATCCGTTTGCTAAGTATTTGCAGAGAATTCCGGATCCATACCACTAGCCAGCACCTTCTGCTCCTCGTTGGGTTCGACACTCTTACTTATCGAAAATACTGCGATACACCCCCTATTATTGTGGGTCATCACCCTACGCCCCTGAACCCCTGATTGCTGCCAGGACCTATATATTAGTAATACAGTAACGGGAGGGGTTTTCGCGAACTGACCTTTGAAGACCGAGAAGCGTTGTCAACGCTCAGGAGAGCGTGGTTGATGTAGACGAGCCGAAGCCGACCTCAAGGTCGTGATGAAGTCCTTGCGCTCCCTTGACTCCAACGACTTGAGTGCCTCAAGTGCGACATCTCGCGGGGAGTTACGCATGTCCGATGCCTAACGATGACTCCCGCTTCCCTGATCCAACAGCAGTTGCGGAAGTAGAGCTCCTGGATCCGAATACTGCAGCGCGACGGTGCTCCGCGATGAAGATGTCTCTCGTTTGCGCAGTCCGAACTTGGGACCACGGTCATGAGAGAGAGAAAGAGAGAAAATATCAATTGGAGGTCCTCCCAATAGTGAGAAGACCTTTATTGATTATTGGGTGTATTTATCTAGCGAAATACCCCCACTATATATAGGGGGAGGGGAGGTACTACCTCCCTCAAAGTCCTAGGGTTGGACTAAAGGAGAGGAGGGGGAGGGGCAGCCGCCGGCCGTCCCTAGTGGGCCCCGCGCAGGGGGGGCTTGGCCCAGCCAGCCAACCCCATTGCCCCTTCTCCCTCTCTCCTTTCCCTAATGGGCCCTCTCCCCTCCGGGAATTGGCCCATTAAGCATTTTGACCTTTTAAATTGATTTTCTCTTTATTTAATAATTATGAATAAAGGATTAAATCATTATTTAACATTTCTTCCTACATCATTCAACCTCCGTGGTTATGGAACAGTTCCACCTCCACTCCGGACATCGTCCAGACTTATCGAAACCCTTTCGGTTTTCTCTCTACTATTCTTCAGCGATTCTTTCGATCCTATAAACACTCTCTAAGCATCATCAAGAACTTAAGCCTGATACCCCACGGTTCAGGAACACTCCAGACATGGTCGGGACACTCCGGCACCAATGATCGACAGAGGGACCTGGATGGCGATGACCCCTGTGTGTTCCCCGAGATGTTTTGTCGTTTGAACCGGGACAGTCGTGTCTTATTCCCTTTGTCTCTTGATACTTGCATTGCCCGGGATCTTATCAATGACATCACCATGTCGTGTTCAATCTCGTTACCGAATAATGCTACTTGAATCGTTCTGACAAGTGATATCCCTGTGATCAAATCACATGTGACGCAGCTATTGGATATAACTTCTCCGAGTGGGCCCTTGAGTATCTTCCCATCACATGGACGGATAAATCCCGCTCTTGACATATATTGCCTCTCTGGTGTCCTCCGAGTACCTGAACACACCTTTATAACCACTATATTAGCAAGTGGCGCTTGATGCTATCTAAGCACTCTCGAGAGACAGTGATTGATATAGCCTCACAGTCTAAGGAATAGTCTACGAGGATCCATTCTAATCATCGTAACTTGAAAGTCGTGACATGATCGGGTCACGATGTTTAGGTTGGGTATTGGTTCATCATCTCATTCTCAGAATGAGTTGAATCCATTTCTAACTGGCATAAATGCCACATGATCAGGAAACATGACCATCTGTTGACCAATGAACCAGTGACTAGAGTTTCACCGGGAACCCCTGGTTGTTTATATATCACACGTGTATTGATATTTCCACTCAATACAGTTATAGCATGATATAAAACTTAATCATAAACTATACGAAATATGATAATAGTCCTTATTACTATTTTTCTCTAGGGCATATTTCCAACAGTCTCCCACTTGCACTAGAGTACAAATACACTAGTTGTTTGTTCTTAATCATTGGCACCATATCCTATACCCTGAACATGCTCGCTCATGGAAGAGGTTGAGTCTTGGGTCTATACTTTACAGTCCCAAATCCTTTGCAACTTACTAATGTCACCTTGATTGATATTAATACTTTATCATCACATGACAACATCTGTGTGTCTGCATCGCCGCTATGGCAGCAGAACGAGGCCTGATTCCAAGAGCCTACAGTGACTTTAGATCAACCTCGAGGGCTTTCTCATGGGCACTATGCCCTGGGACACATCATTCTACATTAAAAGCGAACTAGCCCCACCATAACATTATACAACACTTTAGATGGTACCCTTATCTATTATTATAAATGTATTCATCGAAACACTTAGTGCACTCTGTGCAACAATCGATGTTTTTGTTCACCTCACTTACTACTTGACTCTAACCAGTATTACGGGAGTTTCCAACATATTTCCTTATGACATAACCCTTTATGTTTTAAGATATGTCATCCTATATGGATTTGGAAAATATGTCTACAGTTCTCTATTAGACACTATGGACAAACTTAGCTCAACATTCCATGATTCAAACTTAATCACTTTCAAACATTCCTTATTGAATCATCTATTATGTTAAGTTATCATCATGGTTTTCTAAGACATAACCTATGTCTTATCATAGTGGATGATGACCATCCTTTTCTTTCTTTCAACCATTGATGTTAAACTTTAATAATATCCCTAAGTTGAGTTAGTAAGGACCAGTTCCTTAATTAACTTCTATTCTGAAATCTTTTCAGAATCCCTTAGGGAATACTACATAATATCGTAATACACCTATTATCAACTTCTAATAAATCATTATTTATAAGTACTTGCGTGTTTATTCTTAACAACCTTAAGAATCACTTTATAAGCTCCCACTCAAAAATATGTTACCAACATATTGTTTTAGGAAGACTTTCATAGCTCCCACTGAATTTCATTCAAATTGCACATCAACTCACTATTTTGAACAACTTCAAACCCTTTGATCAAATATGAAACTTGGAGTTTTATTATGTGATACTAGTACCTTTGCTATTTTTAAATCCATTAGACATTTAAGCACACGTGAATCAAATTCATTTGAATTCGTCCAATACTTGACAAATTGTGCTTTTGTCATTTACCCCTTTTTCACTATGGCTTTGCAGTCATTTGGGAAAATTCCAAGTAACCCCTTTTACTTTTGAGATTCGGCAACGAATTGCTTTCTAATCTCAAGGGAATTTTTGCTTCTAGGATTTCTCATAATTCTAGTTTACCATTTTTTCCTTAGTAGTTTGTAGGTATGTCATATTATGGTAATCATGAAAAATGATTCACAAATGTCTCCCTACAAGATATGGATTACATTTTGAATCCTACTTCATGTAGTGAAAACACCAGTGGGGAAACACAATGATCATTATCATTGATTCTTTCCTTTGTGAAGAGAATCGTTCAGGAACGTTTTCAGTTGCGCTTCTCAACACTCTGATGTAGGGTTTGAATCCTCATCGTGTTTTTCACTATCTTCCATTTGCTCCATAATCAAGAAATATCACTAAAAGTGAACTTTCTCAAGAATGCACCAAAATCCAACCAATACTAGTTTTGCTTTCCTTTTGGTTTCAGCTATGGATTTCGTATTCAAAGTTTCCAATGAATACTCTACAAGGACTTATTCGCTATTGTTTTGGTTATATCGAATAACCCCAAAACTTTCACGAATCCACATGGTTCACTATATTTTCTAACTGAGTGCTAACTATTTCTAACTTATGGTCTCTACATTTACTCTACACCAATTTATTTGGTGCCATTTATTTACCCATTTTGATATCTAATATCACATTGTGATGCTTTGTATTTTGACGTTTCAAAACGCTTTGCATTCCATAATTTCTTTATGCCATTCTTATAAAGTCAAATTTCATTACTATTGATCAAATCATAGTAATTAGATTCTCTTTTAACTTTAATACCCTTTGTTTGATGAAACACTTTGATCAAATCAAATAGTTTCATACTTATGTTTCCTTAGGTAAACTTATTTACGCATTTAAACAATCATATAATGATAATTACCATTTTTGTTAAAACACAATACATCAAATATGTATTTACTTTCAACAATTCATTAAACACTTTGTATTCAAGTAATACACAATGTTCAAGTTATTTTGCCAAACTTAGGCATGATTTATATGTGATAAGAAATCGAATATCTTTCACATATTATCAACATAACTTTTGAATTTAAACAATGGTTTCATTCATTAATGAAATATCATTAAGTTGGGTATTTTAAAGGCATTTCAATATTTTACAAATGTTCATACATTATCAATTAGTTTCAAACAACAAGTATAATTCACATATAATCAAACAACATATGAACACAAATAGAAATCATTCATAAAAGTGGAACAATTGTTTGTTACAAACTGATATGAATAACCGTCTCACAAAGTGTGAGACACACTAAAGAAGTTCACAATCTTTTGATTACAATAATCATCCTAAAACATAAACTAAATGATAAATGTTGAGGGAGAGCGTCGTTGGCCATCATCATGCTCACCATCAGCACGCAACGTCACCTCCTCTCCAGCAAGCACCTCTCATGCAGAATGACCTGTTTTCAGTAAAACAGAACAAGTATCAAATATACTTAACACTTCAAATGTGTGTGCAAGATTATAACATTTATAAATTGTATATCAAATATATACCTTTGTCATTAATGACCTCAGTGACAACGGGTTCAACCATCACATTCTTGAGATGTGATATGAGCCTGTGGAATTCCATTGATTTCGCGTCGCCTCTCATAATGCAAGTCCTGACTTGTGCTTGGTAGCTTAGTGGCAGCGATCGCAGCACAACGCCATTTGCAAAAGAGCCCAGCATCCAGCTATCCAGGAAGTATGCATGCCTCATGTATGCATCATGCATGCGCTCCAAGTGGTCGTCAAGTGATGAGTTCTCCTCCATCTTAATGGATAGGAAGTCTCCCATCAGCTCATGCTCCCATATACGTGCTTGTTCCACGAAATGTGTCATAAGCTGTAGCATTACCGTACAAGGGTTGACATCACCCACGAAAGGCCACAGCTCATCCACCATTCCGAAACGCATTGTAACTGAAATGAAGGAGGCCATCTCCCGATGGAGATAGCCGTCTTCCCGCTGCTCTGGGGTCTCTAGGTCAATGGGCTGATCCAAATCCATCCCGTCAAGTATGTAGTCGACCACGTCATTCTCGCTAAGGAGAACATGGAGACGCGCAACCCATATAGAGAAGTTTGATCCATCTAATCTGAGCTTCTCTCCTTCTAACCAATCAACCGTCAACAGGAAAGGTGGCACCGGGGAGAACATTTCTACATTCATAATTGCAAAAGGAATTTAGACTAAGTTTATAATTAAATGAGTTAATAATAACCCCACTCAGAAACACCTACCCCCATAAGGATTCCCAGTGATAACATGACCCCTATCAGCCACATCTCCCCTGATTAACATGGCCATCAATGTGGGTTCAAGGGTGGACGCTAAACGTTGGTCACATCATTCAAGCAACTCGTGCTCGATCTTTCGACCATCCGTGTTCCGAGGCCATGCTTCTATGGCGTGCTAGGCTTGCCAACTCAACCTTAGTGTATTCACTGTGCAACATGGCTTACACCCACTGTATCCAAACGTAGATATGTCTGACACCCATGCATGTACCGTGGATCGCCTCATACCGAAGAACTTTGTTGGTGGTGCACACTAAGGGGGAACACAATCGTTGGTAATTTTAACAGGGATCATCTTATTAGGCTACTGTCGAGTATCTAATACTAGCACACAATAAGATATACAAACAATAACATTGAATGTAAATGCGATGTGATATGGTCCTTCACGTCGTGATCCCCATCCGTCGTCATCGGATTCCGGTGCCAGGGTTCCGGCGCCGTAGACACCAGGGTACCGGTGTCTTTCTAGCGTGGTAGTCCGTCACCTCCGTGACTATCTACTACTACGTAACATAAGGTAATCACTTTACCTTTGCCACAACCATATCACAAAGCAACGCCCCCTGCAAAACAAAGTTAGACGCCTCTACTTTATCTTTGCATGTTTTACGTGGCTGAATGGGCTTTTGCACAAGAACCGTTCTTACCTACAAACTTTCAGCACAACACTAATCAAGTAGTTGTCTATACTACACCCCTTTTGGGGCCCTCCGTTGCAAATGGCATACCAACTAATGCAAGAGAGACAGACACCCACCTAAGCCACTTTATACGGTACAAGCCGTATGTCAAGCGTGGACCAGTCTCGCGAATGAACGCGTAAAGTCGGTTGGGGGCCGCTTCATCAAGCATTACTGCGGTATACACAAGTACGTGTGGGAGGGTAACAACAAAAAGATCAACGCCCACACACTACATCACGTGTGTTCTACCCGTACTAGCATTACTATGCATAGATCTAGCTCTGATACCACTGAAGGGGTTCTGCGTATGAAAACAATATTCTTTACCCTACGCCCCTGAACCCTGATTGCTGCCAGGACCTATCTATTAGTAATACAGTAACGGGAGGGGCTTTTCACGAACTTACCCTTGAAGACCAAAAAGTGTTGTCAACGCTCAGGAGAGCATGGTTGATGTAGACGAGCCGAAGCCCACCTCAAGGTCGTGATGAAGTCCTTGTGCTCCCTTGGCTCCAACGACTTGAGTGCCTCAAGTGCGACACCTCGCAGGGAGTTACACACGTCTGGTGCCTGACGATTACTCCCGCTTCCCTGATCCAGCAACAGTTGCGGAAGTAGAGCTCCTGGATCCGAATCCCGTAGCGCGATGGCGCTCCGCGGTGAAGATGTCTCTCGTTCGCGCAGTCCGAACTTGGGACCACGGTCACGAGAGAGAGAGAGAGAGAGAGAGAGAGAGAGAGAGAGAGAGAGAATATCAATTGGATGTCCTCCGAAAAGTAAGAAGACCTTTATTGATTTTTTGGTGTATTCATCTGGCCAAATACCCCCACTATATATAGGGGGAGGGGAGGTACTACCTCCCTCAAAGTCCCGGGGCGGGACTAAAGGAGTGGAGGGGGAGGGGCAGCCGCCGGCCGGCCCTAGTGGGCCCCGCGCAGGAGGGCTTGGCCCAGCCAGCTAACCCCCTTGCCCCTTCTCCCTCTCTCCTTACCCTAATGGGCCCTCTCCCCTCCGGGAATTGGCCCATTAAGCCTTTTGACCTTTTAAATTGATTTTATCTTTATTTAATAATTATGAATAAAGGATTAAATCATTATTTAACATTCATTCATACATCATTCAACCACCGTGGTTATGGAACACTTCCACCTCCACTCCGGACATCGTGCAGACTTATCGAAACCCTTCTAGTTTACCTTCGGCTTCATCCTTAGCTACTTTGAGTTCGGGATTTTTAAGCCAGAGAGCCTTGATCTCTGCCCGCTTATTGCAGACATTGGTCAGTAATTCCTGTTTATAGGAACATACTTTCTGTAAGTCAGAATACCCAAAGTCAGAAAGCTACTTAAGACTTGGGCTAATATTTTTTGCTAAATATCAGCACTAGCCTTGGGGGCTACACTAGTTCGTTCTTTGGCATCCTAATGAAAGCATAAACCCGGATTCTATATCCTACTTCATGCTTGGGGGCTAGAGGATATGATACAACATAATGCAAAAATAAGAGTTGGAATTCCGACTTACATATTGCTCGCGGGTGAGTTTGTCTAAACCCGCGTTCACTTCAACTGTCACCTTCTCGGCAAGAGTAAGAGGGATCACTGGGGCTGTTGGAAGCTCGCCAGCCCTAACCCTCTCGTCGTGAAGGCGGACTTGAGCGAGAAGGTCGGAGAACTTGACGTCCTCCACTTCTTGCGCTTCCTCTTCGGGGGATAGATGGCTTTTGTCCAGGACTTGCCTGGCCAGCCGCTGGATTTCCTCTACAGATTTCCGGGACAAGCCAAATTTGGCAAGTCCCGGATTATTGATGAGGTTGTCGGTGAAGACTTCAGCCGAGGGATCATTACCCGAAGAGGGTTCACCCTTATCTTGACCTGGCGCACCCACGGTGACGTCAGTTTGTGACCCAAGGATCACAGGCTCTGTTGGAGGAGCCGGATCAACCACCGAAGAAGGAATGATAGCCAGAGTTGCAGAAGGTTGAGGGGCTGGAGTTGGAGGAGCCACGGCAGGGGAAGCTTTGGTGAGCTTCGTCTGTCGCAGGGGCTTAGCAGGAATCCCTTTCCCCTTGCCCTTGATGAGAGGCTTTGCTCTGAGAATGGAGTAAAGTCGGAAACATTACATCTCAGAAAGAAATTCGAGAAAGGTACAAAGGCGGAAATTGTGAAAGAAAGTTACCTCTTCACAACAGGCAATTCCTTTGTGCCAACAGCCACTGTCAGAGCTTTGCGCTTCTTGAGCGCAAGGTCCGGCAATGGGACCACTTCAATCTCTTGAGAAAACTCAGGAGGATATCCTTCGAGCGGAGCAAGCTCCGACTCGGGGAGGTCAGCAAGCTGAAAACAAGAAAGCATATCAGCATTGCGGTATAACTTGAAGATTGAAACACATAAAAGGTGTATTGATGGAAGCTTACCGGCACCACGGGGTTTTCCGCTGTGTACATATCCCGAGAAATCTCCGGAATCCTCCTCTCGATCCGCTCCTTGATCAGCCACTTGATTTGGCTGATGTAGCCTTGAGTGGTGTAGGATTTGGGGCTGATGCTGAGGGAGTCTTTTTAGAAGACGTGATGGAGTGCATCAGTCTATCCCCATGGTACTGAAGTGGCTGGATCCGACGTGAGACCCAACACTAGACTAAGTCGGATCCCTTCAAACCCATGTGCTTGATCAGATATTCGATCCGCCTCTTAGCGAGGATCAGATCGTCAGTGAGAGCTGGAGCAGCCTCGTCCCAGGAAGGCTGGGCCGTGGCGGCTCCGTCGACAAAAGCCAGCAAAGCAGTAGCTTTGCTGGGAGCCGGAATATCCCTATGGTAGAAAAACGTGGCTGGCCATTGTTTGACCAAGTCACTGGCAGAAATTTTGGGATATGCCCGGTCTCGTCTAAGTGAAAAGCTAATAGTGCCGGTGATGTAAGGAACACCGGCAGTGATGGAATTTCTCCGGACATGGAAATAGTACCGGAAGAGAAGCAAACTCGGCCTAATGCCGAGAAAGCCCTCGCAGAGTGATGCAAACGCACTCATCTCTAAGAGAGAGTTGGGAGGAAGATTGTGGAGTTGAACTCCGTAATGATCTATAACCTTGGAGAAGAACTCCGAGGGAGGAAATGACAGACCTCGGTCGAGATGGGTGCCAAAGAGGACCCGCTCGCCGTCTTGCGGGTTGGGGATGGTTTCGTCGGAGCTGCTCCACCAGTCGCTGGCAGCGAGAAGCCCCTCCTTCTCCACGTTCTTGAGGCCTTCCTCGTCGAGGGCGCAGGGGATCCAGATTCCCCGGAAGCTTTCCTTCTCTGCTATTGCTTCCGCCGTCGCTGTCGCCGCTGCTGCTGCCGCCAAACCAGAGGAAGAAGATGATGAAGCCATTTCTCCGGTGAGAAGATGACCTGAAAGTGGCGGCGCTGGGAGTTCTGTGGGGGGAAGGACGAGAGAGCTCTGAGCGCGTAGGAGGATTGGGAGGAAAGGAAACGGCAAAGACTGGTGGAAAGGAGAAGGAGAAATCCAAACCCCTTATATCTACCTAACTGCGCCAAGATTCGTGCAAATGCTACAGTCTAACCGCCACGCGTCGTGGAAAGAACTGGGAAGGACTCACGCGATGATTGCGTCTCCTCGATCTCCACGCACACATTGAAACGGCGCCTCAGTTCCGCGAACCGCGGACCCACCAACGGTCGTGCTGATGGCACGCCTGTCAGATGACGTGACTTGACCATGCTTGTGTCAGGTGGCGTAGAAACCAAGTTTCGGCTTAGTTTAAAATCGAGCTGGAAAATCCGAGTAACTAGTTGATAGGTCCGACTTATTTTTAAGACCCGGATCGTATTTTTTGTTGTGAAGTTTCAGGAACCCTTCAAGATTCTGCAAGCCGAAGATCAAGCTAGACGATGATAAAATCCGACTTTGGATCTTGGAGGCCTCCGGGGGCTGCTGTTGGGGATATACTTTCCGGGTATCCTCACAGTTCCTCACTGACCAGGGTGGCCCACTTCGGGTTAGAGCTTTGCTTCACGGGCAGCCCAGTCAGGGAGAGAAGACGGAGTCCAATCCGGCTACGGGAAGGCCCAGAAGACTTACCGACTTAGGCCCATAATGTTACTTGTAGTTCAAGATGTACTTTGTAATCAACTCTTAGTCGTAGCCGGATTGATATCTCCTGTAAACCCTAGGCCGGATATCTATATAAGCCGTCCTAGGGAGATCCTTTAGGGCACCCAATACTTTAGACCCTCAACTCGCACAGGCGATACCCTTGTAACCCATATTCCGGCTCTGCCGTATTACTGGATTGCTAGCAGGAGTAGGATCCGTCCAAAGCCGGTGGATTCAAACCTGGGTAAACTTGTGTGCTCACCGTCCCGTAATACCGTACGTCTCACACCCCTCTCTTTCGTACGCCTCGAGGACCCCCTCATGGCGTACTTGTCCTCAATCCGACGACAACCGGATCATCATGTGATAGGATCAAGGTTGGGAAGCAGGAACTTGATGCCTGATGACGCCAGATTAAAGATGGATCGGCTCTATAGGTCGGAGCTAATTGAGGGGCAAGGTCCTCCGGGTCTGGTGTGATTTGGGCCCCGGATCATGAAAGAGCCACCAGTACCTAACTTCCAATTACCCAGAGGCACGAAAACATATGACGGTAGCACCAAGCCGGAGGATTGGTTAATCAACTACGTGACAGCAGTGAAAATTGCTACAGGCAACTTGAGATGGGCTGTGAGATATGTACCTCAGATGCTGGAAGGGCCAGCGAGGGTATGGCTAAACAATTTACCACCCGGTAGTATCAACTGCTGGATCGATTTTGAGGAAATGTTCGACAGTAACTTCTCGAGCACGTATCAGAGGCTGAATAGGACACCGACCATAGCAATGTGCAAGCAGAGACCAAATGAGACAGACCGTGAGTTCCTAACCCGCTGGTGCACTGTGCGAAACTCATGCGAGGGCGTGATTGAGTCACAGGCCATAGCTTGGTTCGCGAAAGGGTGTAGATATGCAAGCATGTTGTGGCAAAGGTTACAAAGGGATATGCCAACTACGTTGGCAGAGACAATCCGGATTGCTGATTCATACGCCTTAGGCGATTCGACTCAACCCTGGCTTGTGTCAAATGAGTCAAATGAGGAGTACTATCAGCGAGATGGAGCCGGATCATCCCGACGAAATGATTACCGGGGTAAGAGAAGAGATGATAGACCGGATTACAGGTACAGTTCGCAGCAAGTTGCTGCTGTAAATCAAGATCAACCCGGAGCAGGGAGTAATCAGCGTCAGAAAACTAGAGGGCAACAACGGACTCCAAGAAATGATGGCAAGAAAACTTGGATGCCCGAGCAAAAGAGACAGTGGCAAGAAAATAAAGACCGACCGAGGTATACGGATGAGGCAATGCTGGATTAGCCATGCAAATTTCTCACGCTGAATCCGAGTAACCCGGCGGGTCATACAACCCGGAAATGTGAGTGGATGAGGAAGATAGAGCAAAGTGGTTCAGGGAATGCTCAGGCACCTCAGAACGATCAACCTCGACTAGAGTTACCTCGGCAGCAGTTGCTCTCCGGAGCAAACACGCAACAATTGATGTTACCACCACCTCCGCCGAGGTATGAGAATCAGGAGAGAAGGGATGCAGTGCATCAGGTGGAGAACCAACATCAGCCAGATCAAAGGTACCCCAAAAATGAGAGGGGAAATGAATACAGAGAGCATCACCAGAGTTACTGTGTGTCACCACGGAGGAAACAGATAGAAAGAGCTTGCAACGCCGACATATGGAAGTGAATGCGGTTATGGCTGCAGTGACGAGGTATATGCCTTGGTCGGATCAAGAAATTACATGGAGTATCAAGGACCATCCCAAGCTCATGTTGAGCTCTGGTTCGTATGCACTGGTGCTGGACCCAACGTTCATCGGGCCAAATATCAATGTGAGGTTCTTCAAGGTGCTGATCGACAATGGCAGCAGCATCAATATCATGTACGTGGATACAATGCGCAAGTTGGGTATCTCGGAGAACATGCTCCAAGCCACAAGGATAACTTTCCATGGCATTGTGCCAGGTACTTCCTGTGAACCCATTGGCAAGGTCCGGGTTGACGTCTTATTCGGCACAAGAGATAACTGCCGAACTGAAAATTTGGAGTTTGAGGTTGTGAACCTAGAAAGCGCATATCACGCGTTGCTCGGCAGGCTAGCCTTGAACAAATTCATGGCAAGTAGTCACATCAGTTACCTGAAGATGAAGTTGGTCGGGCCAAATGGAGTAATTACCATAGCAGGAGATTTCCGACGTTCCATTGAGTGTGCGTCAGCCGGGTCTAGCGTGGCCGAGTCACTCGTTATCGCACAAGAAAAGAGAAAGATCCAGGAAGTGGCGGCATTGGCTCAGTCCGCACAGCAATATATGTCGGCGCTGAGTAACCCGCATGGAAGTGTCTCATTTCAAGAAACGAAAGATACAAAGAAAGTGTTTGTTGATGATCTGTTCCTAGAGCACACCGTAACGATTGGTGCCGGGTTAAATGACAAATAGGAAAGCGAGCTCGTCAACTTCCTCCGTGAGAATCGGGATATCTTTGCTTGGTCCACACAGGACTTGCAAGGTGTTCCGAGGGAGTTGGCCGAGCACTCTTTGAATGTGAGACCCGGAGCAAAGCCGGTGAAGCAACCTCTCTGCCGCTTCGCCGAAGATAGGAGAAAAGTCGTTGGAGATGAGATAGCTCGGCTCCTAGCAGTTGGGTTCATCATGGAAGTGCTTTACCCGGACTGGCTATCTAATCCGGTGCCGGTGGAAAAGAAGAAAGATGATCCGAATGTGGTTGTGGTTTGGCATATGTGCATCGATTACACGAACCTGAATAAGGCGTGCCCAAAAGACCCATTCCCACTGCAAAGGATAGATCAGGTCATAGATTCTATTGTTGGGTGTGAACTGTTGTCATTCATAGACGCATATTCTGGTTTCCACCAGATACCTCTGAACCTGAATGATCAAATAAATACTGCGTTTACTACCCCGTACGGGGCTTCTTGCTATTGCACCATGCCTTTCGGTTTACGTAATGCAGGGGCAACGTACCAAAGATGTATGCAAAAATGTTTATACGACCAAATTGGCCGAAATGTGCAAGTGTATGTGGATGGTGTGGTTATAAAAACCAAGGAAAGAAAAATGCTCCTTGATGATATTAGGCAAACGTTCGCGAACTTAAGGAGGTTCCAAATGAAGCTTAGCCCAGAGAAGTCTACCTTCGGTGTCCCGGCTAGAAAATTACTCGGATTTCTGGTCTCCATCCGAGGTATCGAAGCTAACCCAACTAAAATCCGAGCCATAGAGCGAATGGAATAGTCGAAGTGTCTTAACGATGTCCAGAAGTTTGCCGGTTGTCTGGCATCCTTAAGTCGGTTTGTATGTCGAATGGGAGAAAAGGCATTGCCTCTCTATCAACTAATGAAAAAGGCGGACAAGTTCGTATGGACGCCGCAGGCCAATGAAGCCTTCATCTAGTTAAAGAAAATGTTAGCCACTACACTAGTGTTAGCCTCTCCACTATCAAAAGAGCCAATGTTGCTCTATATAGCCGCAACCAACCGAGTTGTAAGTGCAGTAGTAGTGGTAGAGCGCGACGAAGAGGGTAAGACAGTGCAAAGGTCAATCTATTACCTGAGCGAGGTATTATCGGCATCAAAGCAAAATTATCCTCACTATCAGAAGATGGCATATGGTGTCTATATGGCAGCAAAGAAGCTGAAACACTATTTTGAAGAACACCCCATCAAAGTGATATGTGAAGCCCCTATATCTGAAATAATGAGAAACAAGGATGCGAGCGGCCGGATCGCAAAATGGGCTATCGAGTTAGCCCCTTATGCTCCACAATACGACAGAAGAGATGCGATCAAGTCTCAGGTTGTGGCCGAATTTTTGTAGATTGGGCTGAGATGCAATATGAGCCACCGTTGCCAGATCCGAACTACTGGAGAATGCATTTCGACGGATCAAAAACAAAGACCTGGTTAGGCGCCGGAGTTTTGCTTACCTCACCCAAGAAGGACCAGCTGAAGTATGTGATGCAGATCCACTTCGCAGCATCAAACAATGTTGTAGAATATGAAGCACTTGTGCATGGGCTCAAAGTGGCAAAAGAAATTGGAATACATCGGATCCAGTGCTTTGGTGACTCGGATTTGGTAGTTCAGCAAGTCTCAGGGCAATGGGATGATTTGGATGCAAACATGGCATTGTACAGATTTCATGTGCAGAAGATATCGGGATACTTCGAGGGATGCGAGTTCCACCATGTACCTCGGTTGGAAAATGAGGGTGCCGACATACTGTCGAAGCTCGGATCAACTTGACAAGCGATTCCACCGGGTGTAGCACTAGAGCACCTTAGAAAGCCATCTACCAGGCCGTCCCCAGAATCCGAGTAAATCTATATCCCGGTCGATCCAAAGTCCGGAGCTATACCCATGGACATTGATGTGGGAAGTGGCACAGGAAACCCGGGGACTGCGCGGCATGATCTAGTTGAGGTTATGCCGGTGGATCAAATGGAAATTGGCGAGGAGATGTTTCCGGTGCGAGCTATACCAGCTTGGGCACTGCCTATATTCCAATTCCTAAAGGATAGAACCTTGCCCAATGAAGAAGCGCTTCCCAGGCAAATTCAGAGGCGCGCAAAGGCATACACGATTATCAATACCGAGCTATACAAGAGAAGTGTCACAAATGTCTTGCAACGGTGTGTTGACCCAGAAGAAGGGACTGACATCCTCTGAGATATACATTGTAACATCCTCGAATCGGCCCTATGCAAGATTTAGCCCTTTCCGCCAAACCCGCATACAAACGATCCAAGGACGCCTACCAGGCACTTTCGTGCGGGTGGAAAAACGAAGTAATACCATTACACAACAGTCCTCGATGGGACCCACAGAACGTATATGTACAACAACGACTCCATGAGTCAAGAATACAGATATACAATACAAAGGTCCAAATCACCTCGAAAACGATAAAGCGTCCGACTACGGACAAGATGCAAATGGGGCTAAGATCCCTGAAGAATAACCAATGATGTCCATAACCCTGCCCAGGCCAAGCCGGAAGGGTAACCCTGCTAATGACGTCGAACTCGTACCTCCTAAACAAAAGGGGTACCGACAAAGGGAAAAGGAAAAAGAGGAGCGTCAGTACTGAGGCCAGTACATGGCGAGGCTAGCATTCGGCGGCTCTCGCCTATATAGGTATGGTGGACTGAAGCGGCAGTGCAACAGCACTAAACAACCTATAGAGACTCAATAAAACTGGTGGCTATTAGAGAGGGATAAGAAAGACTTATTCGGATCCAACCTGATAGTAACACCAAACATACCCATCCTGGTATTCCCCCTCGAGACCAAACGAGGAAGTCAAACCGAGGAACTCACACAGTTGGCAGTTTTATTCATTCCATTATAGTTGAAGCACTTACTAGTCAGACATAGATAGCATGAGTCTTCCTGATAGCAGAAGTAGTGGGCAGTTTTAATCACCATTCCGTTGTAGTTGGAACATTTACTAGTCAGATAGAATTGTCTTGAGGAATTCCAAAACCCAGCAATTTTTGGCACTTTTATCACATTCCATTGGAGTTGCAATACTTACTAGGCAGGTACAGCATGACACAGATCACCACAGATCCACCAGTTGTTGGCATTTTTATTATCCATTCCATTGTAGTGAAGTTGATTACTAGTCACATATTAAGTCAAATTTATAACACTACTTTAGTATGCTTGTCTATGATCAATATACTGTGCTCCAAGTCGTCCATAACCGCGGACACGGCTTTCAGAAAGTTTTACCCTTTAGGGGTGCACAAATAGCAACACACACTCGATCAACCTCGGACAAACCAACTCAAAACCCAGCGAGGATTTCACGACAAAGCAATCATAGGATTCATAAATATTTCAGGGGGCCACCCCACTAAGCTACCCGCAACGAAGTTGGCCGGCTCCGAAATGGACCCAGGGTTTGTGTGGACGGTTGTAAACGACTGGGAACCCGAAAGTGTGACTGGGCTTGTCGATACAGCGAAAACGTGTCACAATCCTAAACAGTACAGGTGCTCCACGCACAATCGTAAATAAAGCAGTAACGCATGGCATAGGTACAGGATAGTAATAAAGCCCCAAACTACTTTGTGGCCCCAAGAAATAGAAATGAATCAAGCTCTGGCTCAGGGGGGGTCCATAAGGCCTCCCGGATGTGGGTAGTGCGAATAGTCAAGGAACAGGTATCAAGTACTCGGGGTCCTACGAGACACAAGTGAGCGTGGAAGAACCAAATAACATCTATTGCCCACCGATGCCTCTGCATTAGTTATATCGAGCATTTTAATAGTTGTATTTAAAGTCATGATTATCTCCGCCACAACCATCTGCCAGCATTCCTACACTGTGGTACTCGACAACACGAGATCGCACCTGAGCAAGCAACTTCAACTCGCAAGGCCAGCTATCTACCAAACAACAGGTATTAGGAGGTGGCCATGGCAATATAGAGGCTGCACAGGATATAACTGGTGCACGGAAACTAAAGCATCGCAACACAGATAGCAATAGATCAACATGAGGAAATAAAGACTATAAAAGCAAAATAGGTAGAAGGGGGAGAGATGCTCGCCTGGGAAACACTCCGAAGGATCATATCCGGAGAACTTGTCGATACTCGCATCAACTCATCGGCCTAATCCGCGAAGAAGCAAACACTAGAACAAACACCGGATGCACTATTTAATACTATGGCAAAAGATCCGGCATGATTATGATATGATGCAGATGCGGTGCAATTAGGCAGTATTAAGCGGAACCGGGGTCCCGACATTTAATTAATAGGTTCGAGTTATTTAACTACCCCACAATTTAAATGTTGTATTAACAGGGCGAAACATGGCATCGGTTCACTATGCAAATTTAAATGGAGTCCGGAATAAGACAACAATATCCCGCATATAGACTCCATATTTAATTATGAGGTGAATCGGCATAATGCCCCCAAACCACAGATAGGTATGCATGCATGAACAATTTAATATGCAACAAGTTTTATATATAGCATTTATAAAATAAGGGCTCGGGAAAAAGGTTCACACATCTAGGTTCGGAAGAGCTTGGGTTTCGAGGGTTCGGGGTCCGGTCTCAGGGGAAATGAGGTTCGGACTCCGCGGTTTAGGGTCTTCGGATCTGTGAAGGAGATCATGGCGTTCCGAGGAGAAGATCTTGGCGTGCCGACGGTTCGGGAAGGAGCTCTTGGCGTTCCATGACGATGATCTACGGATCCGGGTCTTGGGGTTCCGTCTTCTGGTCTGGTGGCGGACTTGGAATCATCACCAATATTATATTGGTTTTGTACCATGTTCATTCTCTAGATGTACCGGGTCAGCGGGAAGGTCTTCTCGCATCTTGTCACCAGAGTACACGGCTACGATGCTGCACTAGCACTGATAGAGTAGCTAACTCGAATTAGCCACCATCAAACTGTGCTTGCCCCAACTTGCAAAAACATAGACTCCCACACATAACTGCACGCGCGGGTAGCGAGCAAGTAGAAACAAAAAGGAGCGGGGAGGTTGTGGTGGCTGCCAGGCTTGGCAAGGAGAGCTTGCAGCGGTGCAAGGATCTTGGGAGCACGAGGCGATGGTCATGGGCGGGTGCACACGCACACTACCAAGGGGGGCTCTGAACACTAGGGCCTGTAGGCAAGCACCAATGGGAGGCGGGCCTTGCAGGGAGGGAGGAATCGTGGCGAGGCAGAGGCTATGCGGCGGCATCGAGAACGCGCAGCCGGTGGCGGACAGAGGAAGGAGACGAGGCCGACGACGGCAGGGCTGCACGGGGCCAGGTGCAGGAGGCGAGGCAGAGTGAAGGTCACAGGGCAGCTCGAGGCCGTGGGTGGTCATCGGTGCAGACACGACCGCGACCGGAGGAGCTTAGGCCGGTGGCACTGGAGGGCTCGGCGGCGGCCGGGGCGATTCTGGCAGGCGATGGCGAGGTGAGTCCCCGGTTGTGGGAGAGGAGGGCGGCACCGCGTGGGCCGAGCCGGGCCATACCACGGCGGCCGGAACAGAGAGGGAAACCGGGGGAGCGTGGGGAAAGGCGCGCAGAGGCGGCCGCGCGGGGATGACGAGGCGCTCGCGGGCGGAAAACCGAGGAGGCAGCGGGGCCTGGGATTTTGGGCAGGTAGGGTGAGAGAGAGAGAGTGGCGGCGGGGTAGGAGGGAGTTGGCGACTGTGGGGAGTAGGTAGGTGTGGGTTAGGGTTTAGGCCTTTTAGCTGACTAGGATTATTGTTAGCTTTTTATCTGGGGTAGTAGGCTGCTGCCAGCTGGGCCTTTGGGCCTGGCCGGTGGCGGCCTCCCCTAAAAAATATTTTTATTTAACTTTTATTTTAAAAATACTTTTGCAAATAATTTTCAGGCAAATAAAAGACCCGGGCGAGAGACAGGGGTTTTGATTTGAAATAAAGACGGGGGAATATTTAGAAATCAAAGTAGGCTTTTCGAAAATAATCTTTGGCAAACCATGCATGATGATGACGATGCTCAAATGCAATGTGGCATGATGACATGAGCATGCGGTCATGATGATGCGCAACACAAAAACACAGCAATTTTCTAGTAGTGGTTTTTGCGGGGCGCCACAATTTGACACCACTAACAATGGATCTCGCCCTCGAGATCCGCCTCATGGTACCGGGAAGAAGGTCGGCGATCTAAATCTTCTCGCTTCGTATAGATGCTCGCTACACCACTAACAAGAGGTCGTTGTCCGTGATTGTCGAGAGAACACTCTGGAAACAAAGGACAAAGATCAAGGTATCAACAAATAAAGCCACCTCTAGCTTCCGTGGACGGAGTAAAATTGCTGGGTCCACCGATTCAATATACAAAAGCGAATGATAAGAGTAGTGGTATGGTCGCGACTCCATCCTTCACTCATATCATTACTCCGTACATGAATAGCAGAATTATGCAACCAACCCTCGGAATCAGACTAAAGAGCTCGACAAACGAGGTTCGGAAACATGGAGTGATGCAGACGCTGCATCGGATCTGGCGTAGATGATGTCGTCGTCTTGGAAACTCCAGAAGGCACAAAGAAGGAACAACGAGAAGTCCAACAGATGAAGGATTCCTCAGATAGCACGAAGACCGGATGTAGAAGCACCGTTACCAAAGAAAGAAGCGAAACCCTGAAGGTACGACAGAACCCAACCACGAGAATTCCTGGACTCGAAGAAAGGGAAGAGAGCAGATTCAAAACACGCAGAGGTAAGAGGAGAATAGCAGAGGGGTAAGGAGTAAAACAGACCTAATCAGATCTATCCAACCGATTTTGCAAAATAGTTTTGACACTCTACTTCGGCCGTTATCTAGGTTATCCTACAGGCTGGACTTGTGGGGTATCGCAACTGCTGAGCTCGAATACCACTCTATAACACCCTCGAATCGGCCCTATGCAAGTTTTAGCCCTTTCCGCCAAACCTGCATAGGAACGATTCAAGGACGCCCACCAGGCACTTTCGTGCGGGTGGAAAAATGAAGTAATACCATTACACAACAGTCCTCGATGGGACCCACAGAACATATATGTACAACAACGACTCCATGAGTCAAGAATACATATATACAATACAAAGGTCCAAATCACCTCGAAAACGATAAAGCGTCCGACTACGGACAATATGCAAATGGGGCTAAGAGCCCTGAAGAATAACCAATGGCGTCCATAACCCTGCCCAGGCCAAGCCGGAAGGGTAACCCTGCTAACAACGTCGAACTCGTACCTGCTAAACAAAAGGGGTGCCGACAAAGGGCAAAGGAAAAAGAGGAGCGTCAGTACTGAGGCCAGTACACGGCGAGGCTAGAATTCGGCGGCTCTCGCCTACATAGGTATGGGACAGAAGCGGCAGCGCAGCAGCACTAAACAACCTATAGAGACTCAATAAAACTAGCGGCTATTAGAGAGGGATGAGAAAGACCTATTCGGATCCAACCTAATAGTAACACCAAACATACCCATCCTGGTATTCCCCCTCGAGACCAAACGAGGAAGTCAAACCGAGGAACTCACACAGTTGGCAGTTTTATTCATTCCATTATAGTTGAAGCACTTACTAGTCAAACATAGATAGCATGAGTCATCCTGATAGCAGAAGTAGTGGGCAGTTTTAATCACCATTCCGTTGTAGTTGGAACATTTACTAGTCAGATAGAATTGTCCTGAGGAATTCCAAAACCCAGCAATTTTTGGCACTTTTATCACATTCCATTGGAGTTGCAATACTTACTAGGCAGGTACAGCATGACACAGATCACCGCAGATCCACCAGTTGTTGGCATTTTTATTATCCATTCCATTGTAGTGAGGCTGATTACTAGTCACATATTAAGTCAAATTTATAACACTACTTTAGTTATGCTTGTATATGATCAAGATACTGTGCTCCAAGTCGTCCATAATCGCGGACACGGCTTTCAAAAAGTTTTACCCTGCAGGGGTGCACAAATAGCAACACACACTCGATCAACCTCGGAAAAACCAACTCAAAACCCAGCGAGGCTTTCACGACAAAGCAATCACAGGATTCATAAATATTTCAGGGGGCCACCCCACTAAGCTACCCACAACAAAGTTGGCCGGCTCCGGAACGGACCCAGGGTTTGTGTGGATGGCTGTAAACGACTGGGAACCCGAAAGTGTGACTGGGCTTGTCGATACAGCAAAAACGTGTCACGATCCTAAACAGTACAGGTGCTCCACGCACAATCGTAAATAAAGCAGTAACGCATGGCATAGGTACAGGATAGTAATAAAGCCCCAAACTACTTTGTGGCCCCAAGAAATAGAAATGAATCAAGCTCTGGCTTATGGGGGGTCCATAAGGCCTCCCGAATGTGGATAGTGCGAATAGTCAAGGAACAGGTATCAAGTACTCGGGGTTCTACGGGACACAAGTGAGCGTGGAAGAACCAAATAACATCTATTGCCCACCGATGCCTCTGCATTAGTTATATCGAGCATTTTAATAGTTGTATTTAAAGTCATGATCATCTCCACCACAACCATCTGCCAGCATTCCAACACTGTGGTACTCGACAACACGAGATCGCACCTGAGCAAGCAACTATGACTCGCAAGGCCAGCTATCTACCAAACAACAGGTATTAGGAGGTGTCCATGGCAATATAGAGGCTGCACGGGATATAACTGGTGCACGGAAACTAAAGCATCGCAACACAGATACCAATAGATCAATAGGAGGAAATAAAGACTATAAAAGCAAAATAGGTAGAAGGGGGAGAGATGCTCGCCTGGGAAACACTGCCGAAGGATCATATCCGGAGAACTTGTCGATACTCGCATCAACTCATCGGCCTAATCCGCGAAGAAGCAAACACTAGAACAAACACCGGATGCACTATTTAATACTATGGCAGAAGATCCGGCATGATTATGATATGATGCAGATGTGGTGCAATTAGGCAGTATTAAGCAGAACCGGTGTCCCGACATTTAATTAATAGGTTCGAGTTATTTAACTACCCCGCAATTTAAATGTTGTATTAACAGGGCGAAACATGGCATCGGTTCGCTATGCAAATTTAAATGGAGTCCGGAATAAGACAACAATATCCCGCATATAGACTCCATATTTAATTATGAGGTGAATCGACATAATGCCCCCAAACCACAGACATGTATGCATGCATGAACAATTTAATATGCAACAAGTTTTATATATAGCATTATAAAATAGGGGCTCGGGAAAAAGGTTCACACATCTGGGTACAGAAGAGCTTGGGTTTCGAGGTTCCGGGGTCCGGTCTCAGGGGAAACGAGGTTTAGACTCCGGGGTTCAGGGTCTTCGGATTTGTGAAGGAGATCATGGCGTTCCGAGGAGAAGATCTTGGCGTGCCGAGGGTTCGGGAAGGAGGTCTTAGCGTTCCATGACGACGATCTATGGATCCGAGTCTTGGGGTTCCGTCTTCTGGTCTGGTGGCGGACTTGGAATCATCACCAATATTATATTGGTTTTGTACCGTGTTCATTCTCCAGATGTACCGGGTCAGCGGGAAGGTCTTCTCGCATCTTGTCACCTGAGTACACGGCTACGATGCTACACTAGCACTGACAGAGTAGATAACTCGAATTAGCCACCATCAAACTGTGCTTGCCCCAACTTGCGAAAACATAGACTCCCACACATAAAAGGAGCGGGGAGGTTGTGGTGGCTACCAGGCTTGGCAAGGAGAGCTTGCAGCAGTGCAAGGATCCTGGGAGCACGAGGCGATGGTCACGGGCGGGTGCACACGCACGCTACCAAGGGGGGCTCTGAACACTGGGGCATGTAGGCAAGCACCAACGGGAGGCGGGCCTTGCAGGGAGGGAGGAATCGTGGCAAGGCAGAGGCTCTGCGGCGGTGTCGAGAACACGCAGCCGGTGGCGGACAGAGGAAGGAGAAGAGGCCCACGAAGGCAGGGTTGCGCGGGGCCAGGCGCAGGAGGCGAGGCAGAGCGAAGGTCGCAGGGCAGCTCGAGGCCGTGGGTGGTCGTCGGCGCAGACGCGACCGCGACCGGAGGAGCTTAGGCCGGTGGCGCTGGAGGGCTCAGCGGCTGCGGGGGCGATTCTGGCAGGCGGCGGCGAGGTGAGGCCCCGGTTGTGGGAGAGGAGGGTGGCACCGTGTGGGCCGAGCCGGGCCATACCACGGCGGCCAGAACAGAGAGGGAAACCAGGGAGCGCGGGGAAAGGCGCGCAGAGGCGGCCGCGGGCGGAAAACCGAGGAGGCAGCGAGGCCTGGGATTTTGGGCAGGTGGGGTGAGAGAGAGAGAGAGAGAGAGAGAGAGAGAGAGAGAGTGGCCGCGGCGCAGGAGGGAGTTGGCGGCTATGGGGAGTAGGTAGGTGTGGTTTAGGGTTTAGGCCTGTTAACTGACTAGTATTAGTGTTAGCTTTTTATCTCGGGTAGTAGGCTGCTGCCAGCTGGGCCTGGCCGGTGGCGGCCTCCCCTAAAAAATATTTTTATTTAACTTTTATTTTAAAAATACTTTTGCAAATAATTTTTAGGCAAATAAAAGACCCGGGCGAGAGAGAGGGGTTTTGATTTGAAATAAAGACGGGTGATTATTTAGAAATCAAAGTAGGCTTTTAGAAAATAATCTTTGGCAAACTATGCATGATGATGACGATGCTCAAATGCAATGTGGCATGATGACACGAGCATGCGGTCATGATGATGCGCAACACAAAAACACAGCGATTTTCTAGTAGTGGTTTTAGCGGGGTGCCACATACATCAAGGGGAATGTGGGCATCACGCCTCATCCAGAGCTTTAGTAGCAAAAGCTTTCCCGCATGGATTCTATTGGCCAAGTGCCTTGGAACAAGCAGAAGATCTAGTAACAAAATGCAATGGTTGTCAGAGGTATGCTACCAAGACACACATGCCAATGTCGGAGCTCAAGACCATACCAATTACCTGGCCATTTGTCGTATGGTGTTTGGATATGGTCGGCCCATTTAAGCCGGCGAGAGGAAATATGACCCATATCTTAGTTATGGTTGACAAGTTTACAAAAATGGATTGAAGTAAAGCCGATAAGAAAATGTGATGGAGCTAGAGCCGTGACATTCCTCAAAGATATCATTTCGAGATATGGCTATCCTCACAGTATCATAACAGATAACGGCACCAATTTTGCTGAAGGAGCATTTGCGCGATTCTGCCGAGATAAGAAGATCCGGCTGGATGTTGCCTCGGTAGCCCACCCCGCATCGAACGGACAAGTGGAAAGATCCAACGGATTAGTTTTATCCGGGATAAAAACCCGGCTCATTGAGCCGCTGGAAAGATCAGTGGGGTGCTGGATAGAAGAACTACTAGCGTTACTGTGGAATTTAAGAACAACTCTGAATCGATCAACAGGCTATACACCATTTTTTCTGGTATATGGGGCAGAAGCTGTATTACCAGCCGACATAGAGCATGATTCGCCTAGGGTCACCCAATACACAGAAGCCAAAGTGCGAGAAGCCCGGCAAAATGATGTTGATCTGCTGGAAGAAGCGAGAGAATTGGCATTGTCCAAGTCCACCATATATCAGCAAAATCTCTGACGCTATCATAACCGGAAAGTAAGCCCCCGAGTCTTCCGGGAAGGTGATCTGGTACTCCGGCTGGTACAACATACTGCTGGCATGCATAAGTTATCCCCCCATGGGAAGGCCCATTCATTGTGAGCAAAGAATTGCACAATGACTCTTATTATCTCATCGATGCAAAACCACAGGAGACGAACAAGGCGGACATGTCCGGCGAGAAATCTAAGCGTCCATGGAATGTAGCTCTACTTCGTCCGTTCTACACTTAACAAAGAAGTGTGTGTATCCGAGTCTCTCATACATCGGTATGTATGCCGACAATGAGTTTATCAATGAAATCTTGGCACCTCGAGCAGTAACTCGGGGACTGCCTTAATAATATTTGTTGTCTTCTATGCTTGTTATTTATTTTTATGTTAGCTGGCTTAAGTTGCTTCTGCCAAAGCCGGATTAGTAGTGTGTGAGCACCAAAAACTCAACTCTTCGACTTGCTGTTGTCCAACAAGATTTGGCTTCATGTCAAGCAAGAGAACAAGTTTGGAATTGCGTAGCACACAAAAAACGACCGAGGAAAAGAACGTAATCGAGCCGACGTTTGTTATTCGGAGTAACTTTATATTTACCCCGTTTTTACTATGCTGGATTATTTTGAGCTAGTCCTAAAGTTTCCAAGTATTGTTAAGTCAATTTTTGAAACTCGGACTCGTAAGTCACAAAACCGAATCAAGATAGACGCGAGCCGAGCCATAAAATTGGAGAAACAAGAAAAGGAAACTCGGGGACTATGCCCAAGTTAATCCGGGGTGAACAATTTAGTAGCAAAACATAATCAGTATGCTTAATACATCTGCACCCGGTATACCGGGGATCTGAGGTTGGAGTTCGTAGATGTTGGTGAAGTCATGGAAGAAATCACTCACTAGCAGGCCGAAGCCGCGCTGGAAGTGGGATAGGAAGACCACGAACTCACCCGGATTAGGTGAGGGAGCGAGCTCCTCATAGGCAAGGCGAGCAATCATGACCTCGAGGATGCGGCAAGTGCGGTAGAGCCAATCCAGGTCATCCTGGCACACCCAAGAACCGGCCCAGGCACCGCGCTCCATGGTTTCACCCCCTCCTCCATCTCTTCTTCAGCAACGGCGAGCTCCTCCTTGGTCATCTCCAGATCACTGTCCTCACCGGCCCGATCAGAGGTGGGGGCAGAGGCTTGGATTGGCACAGTCCCATGACGTTGAGGCAGCGTGGGAGCGACAGCGAGGCTAGTGCGAAAAAAACACGGTGCGGTGGCGGCGCTGCAAAGCAGATGCGGCAGCGGCGGCGCTGTCACAATGAAGAAGAAGAGGCAGAGGGGCACGCGAAGTGGGAAAACCACCAAGGGACGCGCCCCCTCCCCTATTTAACCACGCCCCAGCGGTGGGTAGTGGGATCGCGCTATGCATCGAGGCCACGCAGTGTGGCCGTGTATCTGCCGGGTCAGCCAATCAGAGGCAAGCCATAGGAAGGGCCACAGAGCGCAGGAGATTCCATGACGCGATGTGGTGATACAGTTAACGAGGAGGCAGTCACGACACGACGTGCGCTGCAGTAAACACTGACAATAAGTACAGTAACAGGTGCAGACCCTTAAAATGAGGCAAGATAATGATTACCCTCCACGTAGGACGTGGGGAAGTGTAAGAGAGAAGGAAGGATAACCCGGAAAACAGAAGTGTGACCCGGCCAGCGAGTGATAACTCGGAATGTGCCAAGGGAAAGCTAGCCACGAAATCCGAGCTACAAATTAACTCGGAAAGGGGAGCAAAAAGCTCGGTAAATTGAACCTGCCATGGCCTTAGCAGCTGAAGTTGCTAAGACCGCACCAGCTTCAGGGACTAATGTTGGGGGATACCCCCGGGTAGGGTCGCGCTGGGGTATAGAGGCCGAGTTAGCCGAGGTACGGCAAGGTCAAAGCGTATACTGGCCGAGTCACCTCAAGGCAGGCCGACTTACGGGATGACCAGGACCGGAGGATGTCCACCTGACTGTGTCCCGGCCGATGTATGTCGTATGCCAGTAGGCTTTTTATAACTAGTATGCAGGTACCCATGAGGCCGGATTAACCAGGCATGATCCGGGTTATATCAGGCTTGCAAGAGAAGGAAGGTATCTCGCTGGTCAAAAGGTGGTCACTGTACGCTGGAGCGTGAGCGAAGCGGACAGAGGGAAGGACCACCGAGGCCTGGCCGACAAGGGTGACACAGCCTGTGTCGGATGACGCTGGCGCAGCAGAGGCTTACGTAGCCTCTGCATGGCTTATGATGGCAAAAGGTGACCCGGTCGGTTTGCTATTTTGGGAGAGGCATATTCCTTGGAATATGCCTCCACGTATTCCCTAGCAAGTAGGCTGGCCTCCCCTTTATAAGGAGCACCAGGACCTCAGTAGAGGGGGATCGCAAGTTGTTTAGTCCTACGCGTGGGAAGTTGGTAGTTGTGAGGGTAAGAGAGCTCCTTCTTCCTCCTCTCCCCAATACAGCTCAAGGAGCATCTGTAAGCCTTGTGAACCTTGAGAATACAAAGCATCAGTGTGTGGAATCACCACACTATTCCTCCCTGGATTCCTCTAGTGCATATTGGCCCCACCTTTAGCATATCCATGGCATCTGCCGTGACTCCACCACGACATCATGAGAAACTTTGTCATAGTAACTAAATGCCTTTGTCTCACAATATATTACATGTCCGATATTCGATCATCGGTATCCCCATACCTAGTTTGGTCTCGTTACTGACAAGTATTCTTTTCTTGTACCCGTGATATAACATTCTTCGTGATCTTATCACTTCCTTGCAAGCTATGTCATTGTGATATTGCCGAGAGGGACATGAGTATATCTATCCGTCATCGGGATGTACAAATCGAACTCTTGATCCACGACCCTCGACATAACACTATCGGAGTACCTAAACCCACCTTTATAGTCACCCTATTATGGTGTGACGTTTGATGTTATCAAAGTACTCTTCCGGTGTTAGTGATTAACATGATCTCATGGTCCATGGATTAGGGTTATTTCACATGATGTTATCGCAATGTAAACATAATGACTATGATCGTATTACTATACTTTGGGTGAATATTCGTCACATCATTCCACCAATGTTGTGACCTCGTTATTAACATCCAATGTCCATGATCATCTTGTTAATAAATGAGCTAGTTTATATGAGATCCTTGAGTAGGAACTCTTTATTTCTTTATTAAACACACGTGTATTAACATTTCCAATTTATACAATTATAGCATGAGATTTTTTCATCATACAATAAGATAATAACCACTTTATTATTGCCTCTCGGGCATATTCTCTTTAGTCTCCCACTTGCACTAGAGTCAATAATCTAGTTTGAAACATGTGCATTTTACCACCTATGGCTTTCTGGTGTTGTACATACGCGTTGCATGTGGTAAACCTTAATCTCTAGATTTGACACTTTCAGGTCCGTGTGTATTTGTATGTCTTTGCCTCTCTAGACATCACTCATTCTCTAATGAGATGGCATTGTATAAATTTATTCCTTTAGTGATACCTTTAGTTCCTTTGGGTTAAAATATGTTGATATTATTGTCGTATAATATATATTCATAGTAATAGCCTGCTATGAACCACACCTAGTTTGATAACAAACTACTTAACACGAATGCCCTCCTTTGCTACTACTATAGCAGTCATATACTCGACCTTTTGTTGTAGTACCTGTCACAATGTATTAACTTTGGAACTCATCCAAATCCATCATGGAACCTCCTTTCCATTACATTGTGCCACCCATAGTCTAAATTGAGATAAACATAAGTTGTATCTTGTGACAAAACTAGTACCAATGTAAAAATTTAGAATGAACTATTTGTAACTATTTACAATGAATTATTTGTCACCTCTACATACATAACATATCCTTAGTTCTTCCAAATCTCATAAGAATATCCTTATTATTGTCCAATGATCATCATATGAATCACCCTGGTAGTTGCTCATAACATTTAGATCATAGGATATATCTGGATAAGTACATATTATGGTATACATGTTTGATCAAAATATTCATGTGATTTCACTCACCAAGTATCAAAACACTTGAATCTCGTTTCCCTCACCAAGTCTCAATACACTTGAATATTGATTCAACCTTTTCCATGTTGTAATAACCTTTATTGTCATTTCCATACTGAACTCATTCAATGTCTCATCTATGTACATTTGGAATAACCATATTAGCGCCTCAATTTATCCATATAGACATTACTGCCTAATATTCTGGGTTTTCCCAAGTCTTCCTTCGAAATATAATTTTAATGGAATTCTTTACCTATGTCAATAAAAGATACATCATTTCCTATCAACAATATGTCTTCTACATAATGTATTAGAAATATGTCTCAACACTCCCACTTAATTTCTTGCAAATATAAGCATCTTGATCGTCTCTAATGAAATTAAACATTTTAACAGTTTCATCATGGTGAAGATTCTAACTCTGCTATGCGTACTTCAACCATTCAAGTTTGCATGCCCTTTTAGTATCCTTAGAATTAACAAAATCCTTTGGACCGTGTCATGTAAACATCCTAGGTAACCATTCTTATTAGTAGAACTTTGTTTTGTTTGTTCAATTACCATATACAAAAATTGACATATGTAATGGTTGCTATATTAACCCGTCCAGACTAAATATCATTATGAAAGATCAAATCTTGTCGTAGTCAACTCCTTGAACATTGTCATAAATGATTTTTGACATGTCGACTATTTCGTAGATGTGAAACTGCTATGTGTATTTCTTTATAGATCCAAATACGACCAATAGGCTTCATGGCTTTCTGAAGGGTCTTTCAAGTTCAAAAAATTGATTTCTCTTGTATGGAAACTATCACGGCATTTATGACTTCTAGTAACTTTATGGAGTCAAAGCCCATTATTGCTTCTTTGCATGCAGTCGGTTCATCATTGTCAAAACAATAATGACTTTTTATCAAATCTCAATATTTGATTGTTACCTGACTGATGGCTCCAAAATTAGCCATCTTCTACCGCGTTTAAACATTGTTTTTGTTCAAGAAATTGCCAAGAAACTCTCAATCCTTGCCACTAATGACTAATAATTGCAAAGATATGCAAAACCTCTCTTTGAATTATGTTGTGCAAGAAATCATGATTTTAATGCGAAATAAGGAGTCATAATGAAGGTTTTTGAGGAAGTCCACATGGCCAAGTAATTGGGGAGTCATTCTAGGGCGTCAGCAAGCTTAACGACCACTTGTATGGGCAGGGCCCATCCGTACCGTCCGCCCATACCAGCTAGAAATGGCTTCGTCTCGTCAAACCCTACAACCTTCGTGAAGACGCCTATATATTTTGAGGCTCCAGCCGCCGGCCAAAGGGATCCCATTCTCAGGTTACATCACAACACCACCAAAGGAGATCCACACCATTGTTCATCCATTGTTCATCACTTACACCATCCATCCATCCACTAGCCATAGCCATTGCTTTGTACTTTAGATATCCTTGTGATTTGGCGATCATTGTAAGAATATTTGATTTCAATCTAAGTATTTGTATGATGTTTTCTATCTCCGATCTATTTGTTATGAGTGAGTAGTCCTCACGGGCCGTGGGTTGAGGAGAAACCTTGCCGCAATTATGTGCATCTAGATCATGGGAGAATTATATTTTGTTTGCAATTGAGATTTGTATCTTTTGTTTCTTTGTCTCTTGTATCAATCTGTGGACTTGTAGGTACCCAAGATCCCATAGATTGACAAAGGCTTAAGGTAAGATACTTGGCTAGCGGCGATCTCATAGGAACCTCAGTGATAGAAAGGATAGTATGGTCTTCGCTTAGCGACTCATTCGAGAATCACAACAACATCACCACTTAAAGCTCTGATCTGTGTTTTACACTTAATAATCGTTTGTAGCCCATTTCTTCAGTGTGCACTCAGTTGGATTAAAATATTATGATGTGTTGTCCACAAGAGATTATCTCCGTTCAAACATTATACATGACTATGCTTATTATTATCTTTTATCCTATATGATGTGCAGCTGCAGGTGGATCTTCAACCCTGGCCTATCTTCATCCATTGATTCAACCCATTATAAAGTAAACTAGATTGGTCCGGTAAACTAAGGTAAAACAAACAAACAAAGTCTTGTATACATGTCCTTTTTATTTCCTTTTAGCATTGCTTTCCGAGGTTCGATTAAACAAAGGTCTTCTAGAGAAAAAGCTATTATACTACATCCGTGAATCCGGATCGAAGGTATCAACCCTTTTTCTAGCACCGTTGCCGGGAAAGCAATTTTGCTATCCTGGTGAGCTCACTAGAGACCTTATTTTTAGTTTCATTATTAGTTTATAGTTTAATTCTTGTTATTAGTTTACTTTCTTGTTATCTATTTTAAAACCAAAAAATAGTTATTTGTTATTTTTTTCATTACCTAAAGAATCTACACTAATATAAAAAGACCCAGAGGGTCGGATCCATATAACAACAACCGTACGATTGTCTAAATCTAACGTTTCAGGATTACCTAATGATGTATTGTCCGCTCTGATACCCCATAATTTCCCTCGTCGATCTGTTTAATCTAACAGTCAGCACTTGCCCAATGATGTACAGTCAATGAACTCCCCCACGACCCACCCATACCCACGACAGCTCCTCCTCCCCACGACCGACCGCTCCTCCTCCCCGCCGCTTTCTTCCTCAGCCCATGCTTGCCGCCCGCCGCCCCCAAATCGCCTTCCCTACATCGCGGGACTCCATGGTGACACCTGCCTCGCGACTCCTCCTCTCCGCATGACGCCGCCTTCCTTGCACCACCGCCTCCACACGCGACGCTTCCGTTCCCCGTGACGGCGCCATTCCCTGCATCGTCGGCCTCCCACTTGCCGCCGCCATTCCCCGCATCGCTGGAATCCCACGCGCCGCCGCCATTCCCCGAGGTGCGTCCTCCCTGGTGGACGTCGTCTGCCCTAAGCCGTTATGGAACACCGCAACGACGCGTACCCTGCACCGTCGTCGTTTCCTCCACGCTGCTGACGGCGCCTACTTCCTTCAACTGCAGGGAGGACACACCTGGTACTGGATCCGGGCGGAGCTGAGTGCGGGGTTCAATACGGCGCCAAGTTTGTTTGCCTTCAGAATTTGTTCGCCACAGGTTTGAGATATTTTTTAATTTGGTAGAGGAACCGATAAACATTTGTCCTGCAAAATTCAGATAGGTTTGGTAGTTCTATGGGTCGAATGATTGCAATACACGAAACATAAATATTGACTCCACAAATTTTACTTAGCTCTTCCAATTCAGAAAATTTATTTGATTGTATACCTTCGGTCTCTTAACATGTAGTAAGTACTAAGTGCTCAGTTCACATATCTGCTACTACTTATCAAGATGTGACAGAAATTGCCAACTTCTGTTTTAGTTCGAGAAGGAACACTGAGATAATGGTCCAGACACACATTTTTGGACTTCACACATGATATGATGACGAAAAGGAGTATATTATGAAAATATCAGAGAAGGACAGTGGATCATGGCAGATGCAGCTCAAGCTCATTCCCTTCTCTTCAGTGGACGGTATATCTGTTTGTTGCCTCTTGATATTTATCAGAATACATAGAACATCGGAACTCTTGCTTTGGTTGACGTTGGCGATAGGTATTTAGACGAGCAAGTTTTGGATCTCTTTTTGCTCATGTTCATGGATTAGCATTCGAAGTTGTAGCTGCTATTTATTTCAATGTTTCTCTATAATTCATGTACACAACTCTATCTAGGTGAACTAACGGGCTAGCTGTACGTAATAGCACGGATTACTTCTTTTACAATGTTTTATCGCCTCCTTGTAGAACAATTATTTATAGTGTCCCCATGCACTGATGTGGAATTTTCGTTCTAAAATAAAAAAAGATAGAGAACAACAGACATAGAAGGAACCAAAAGACATCAACACCTAGCTTTTTTTGCTGAGTCACATGTTCGCCATGTGATCTGATCAATATTGTTTTAAAATTTTCTCGGAAAGAAATAGTCATTAAAAAGCAACATATTGCTGCAGTCATCGGAGGCTACTTGTATTAGTAAGCCTGTGATACTTTGATTTCTAGATTGTACCGACATGTCCTTTTTGTACATTATACATTGAGGCTTGCTCGCTGACCCGGATTAATACTGATATAATCAACATGGTCGACAACGATCCTCAGGGCTGTCCACCTTGCACACAGATCTCTATCGGGAATTGCAGGTAACTGCTTGCATGATTGCCTTAGTGGCTAGGATAGATCTATTACAGTATTTAATGTTGGGGATTGAAAGTTGGGTGTAGGGATTCTCGGCGGTTTGCAGGATTATAACATCCTTGCAAGTTCTCTGTTTAACTGATATATGAAAACATATGTGGAGTAAAACATTAGCATTGAGTTAAACGATTACTGAGTTCTGGTTGCATCTCTGAACAATTAGAGCTTTTGTTTGTATTATTTTGCACTATATGAGCCAGCGTGAGTCATAGATGGCAAAAAAGATAATGTATTAATTACATTCTTTTGTTTGAGAGGCTTAGTGAGTTGTAGGAATAGGTATAATGATACAAGGGAACATGAATGTGGACTGAGAGAATAAGTACAGTGGAAACAGATTACATGATGGGAAATAACAAAGGAATATTCAGAGTTCAGACTTCATGCCATCCTTTGCTTCTGCTACATGTGGAAGCCATGGCTTCTAATAACCAGTGACCAAGAGAAGGAACTGACGTGAGCTATTCTGATCTCATCCGTAAATATGTAGAACTTTCTGGTCATGCGACGGGCTGGATTATTTCTGAACACATCATGATGTTTGTCTACGTCTGCTATGTTTCATGGTTCAAGTTATGCTTAATCCCCTTCTCTCTGAATCAAGAGTATTAAGTGAAGCAAGAGTTGAAGTTATATGGCTTTCAAGGGACCAATACTACACTATGATTCCGAAGTGTGGCACTCCTTATGAGTATTATCAGTGTGTACAGATAGAAATATTCAAATTACCCTATTGTTTATCCTTAAGATGTGATTGATACCCAATCACTCTTGTCCCCGTTATTACTACTACCTCTGTTCCACGATATAAGACTTTTTAGCAAGCTGCTAAAAACATTATATTATGAAACAGAGAGTGTTTATTATGGACGTTGTTCAATTAAACCTTTCTCTTTTCTTTTATTTTTGTTTTTGGTCTGAAGACAGCTTCGACTGAAACCAGACATTATACTCCCTCCGTCTCAAAATAGATGTTGTAGGTTTGTCAAAATTTGAATGAATTTATATACTAAGTAGTGTTCATCCATTTTTTGACATATCTAAGACATTTATTTTGAGACGGAGAGAGTACATTACAACATGAGATGTGTCGATTGTGGGAAAATAACCTCCATGCCGTCTCTTTAATCTCAAAGTAATGCGAAGCTAGGAAGCATGCAACAAGCCAGCTCATATCTTATCGGATGATGAGTTGTCAACCCTAGAAATCAAATATATAAAGCACTGATTATTTATACTCCTTCCGATCCAAATTAATTGACTTGGATTTGTCTAGATTCGGATATATCTAGACATGTTTTAGTACTAGATACATTTAAATCTAGATAAAGTCAAGTCAATTAATTTGGATTGGAGGTTGTATAACATTTTACAAAGGAGCAATGATGTATAAAATTATATGTAACATGCATGTGCGCGTGCCTTATTACTAGTACCAAAAATATAAGAGCCATGTCTTAAAAGAGACTAGGGGAGTATGCTATCCCACTAATGATTTTATTCGTGCACCCATCACTCAACCTGCAGTTGATATGGAAACATATGAGATAAACTCTAACGTTTTAAGTTTGGTTCAACAAAACCAATTTGGGGGCTCATCTGCTGGAGATTCAGGTCTGCACTTAAACACTTTCACTGAAATTTGTGACATGATGCGTATTAAGGATGTAGAACCAAACATTGTTAAATTAAGATTGTTTTCTTTCTCTCTTAGAGAAAAAACTAAGGATTGGTTGCTACCTCTATCAAAGGGCACAATTAAATCTTGGGAGGAATATACTAATTTGTTTATGAATAAATTCCCCCCGCTAAGACTATGTAGCTAAGATCCAACATTACAAGCTTTAGACAAGAAGACCATGAGCCACTAGCGTTTACGTGGGAAAGGATGAAAGAAGCCGTAATGAACTGTCCTAGTCATGGGATGGAAGAGTGGATTATATTACATTTGTTTTATAATGGTATTAACCCAATGTTTAAGTCTATGCTAGATACTGCAGCAGTTGGAACAATCATAGGAAAGCAAGTGAGCGTTGTAAAGAAGTTACTTGATGATATGCAAAACAACCATGCCAAATGACATGTGGAAAGAACCTCGAATAGAGTAAGTTCAATTACCGAGGTAAATAATGAAGATCTTACATCTAAGGTAGACGAGCTGCTTAGCTTGGTAAAGGATAAAGAAGATATCCAAGTTAATGCTATCACTACTAATGTTAATGATGTCAATTTTATAGCTCGCACTCCTTTTAATCCTGCATGGAAAAATAATTATGCTTCCAATGTTCAAAAATATCATTCTAATCCTGCAGGAGCTCCTCATAAGAATTATGATAACACTACTGAAGCAAATCATGGCAATCTCTCGTTTGAGAAAACTATTAGAACATTTATACAAGCTCAAACCGAGCAAAATAACATACTTATTAAAATCTCAGAGAACCATGAGAGTAGTATAGTAAAATTATCTAACCAGGTCGTTGCAATTAGAAATAACGTGCAGGCTCTATAGGAAAGTACAAAGACCATGGAGGCTCTGCTGGGTAAGGTAGCTGAGAGCCAAGATCTCATACTAGCAATGTTTGCTGGAAAACCCGAGCCAAATCTGGTAGAAGACCTCAAGATGATGAGGGTGGTAACCATTGAAGAGAAACCTGAAGAGCTGGATTATAGCAACACTCCAACACCGGAATTTACCATGGAAGATCTATTGAACAAGGTAATGATGCTATGTACCAACAATTTATACAACAAGTAGCATCTAAAGTTCGCGATTTAGAGATGGAGTATAAAAGACTAGCTGATAAGCTTCCAGCTAAGCTAGATATGATATATTTGAGCCCACTATTAAAATTAAGTTGGGAGTCAATGATATATCTGCACTTTGTGATATTGGTGGGAGTGTCTCAACAATTTCCAAAATCTTATTCGACAAATTAAACTTGGGGACATTTGTTACAACTGAATTTAGACTCCATCTAGCTGTTTAACTTATAAACAAACTATTGGGATTAAAGAAAATATAGTTGTTGAAATTAAAGGTAGTCCCGCTCCTATTGATCTTGTTATTGTGGACATGCCTGCAGATCCCATAGCACCTATAATTCTAGGTAGGCCATTCCTAAGAACTATTAAAGCTTTGATTAATTTACATGAAGGGAATGTGAGAATTGGACTACCATCTAGAGATCCTTTTATAGTCAACTTCCCTAGAAAAAAGAAGGCCAAGCCTAATGATGATGGTGGTGTAATTACTTTAAAAGCCAACTATTTCAGAGTGGGTGTTCCACTCCTTAAACTAGAAGCGCTTCATGGGAAGCAACCCATGTGAAATAAAATTTTCTTGATGTATTAGTTTTTATTGTGTTTGTTTTGTTTTGTTTTTGTTTTTAATAAAGAGTGTTCAAGAAGACCTTTGGAGAGAGGATAAGAAATAAGGTAATCCTCTATATTTTATTTTACTAACACATGGTCTAAGTAGTATTGCTGGATCTTTACTTAGTATATTTGCTGTTATTTTGTCCTTTGATTAGATACGCAAAGGCATACAGAGCTTCTAATCAGAAATTTTGTGTTTTGTTTCTCACAGTGTTCTTAATGACCACTGGTACGGCTAGAAGGGACTGTGCCGTGCGCATGTACCACATCAAGTCGAAGGAAGATAGAAATTCTGATTATTCCCGTAGGTATCAGTGCCGATAACGACCACTGGTATGGCCAGACTCGTCCATACCATGCGCCCATAGCATACCCTCGAGCAAACATTAGATTTCAAGAAAAAGTATTGAACCAATAACGACCAACCATATGGACACGCGTGACCGTATCGCGCGCCTGTACTGAGTGCACCGCCTGGGAGCAGCCGTCGCCCCCAAGGTATGTCACCCGGTACGGGCGGGCTCCGGCCATACCGCCTGACCGTACCACGTACACGTCTACCATATTCTGCCCGAGGAGGTAACCTAAAAATCCCCAAAATCTATCTTTTTCTTTCTTCTTCCTCTAAACTCAAAACCACCTCCATTGGATCTTCAAATTTACTCAATCTTTTTTTGATTCCTCGCACTCATTCGATCTAAAATATGATTCTCCTCCGATCCTCAGCTTATTTGTGCAAAAGCTTCACTCAATCTTTCATCATTGCCAATCTAGACTTAGGTTTTGTTCTTGATTCAATCTTGATATTGAGCATGCTTAGTGTTATTTTAGAAGCATTTCTTTTGTAGTTAGTATAGAGAATCACTTATGCTATGTTTCTATTGGACCAAATATTTTTATTAGCAATTTTATTTACTTTGTCTTATTTTTATTATTATTAGATGAACACGAGGAGCCGTACACGTGAGATGGCTACGGAATCCTCCGCACCACCCCTTGAGACGTTGACCCCCGAGTCACTTGGCATCGAGTTCACCGAGGAGTTCCAGCTAAACCATTTCAATCGTCTCAAGCTCCCATAAATCAAGTCCACCAAGTGGGCGTATACTTATATCATGAACCAACTTGGCATTCGTGGTGATTTCGATTTACTTTACAACAATGTTGGTTTGTATAATTTTTTCTTTCAGGATGTTGCCACGTATCGCCGCTTGATGCTTGAGTTCTTCAGTACCTTGACACACACGATGGATCCTTATGGTTGTACCGAGGAACAAAGGCCCGGAGTTGATTGCATCAATTTTCGCCTTATGAAATGTGAGTACACTTTGACAGTCAGCCAATGGGCTCAATGCTTTGGATTTGCCAACAACACTACCGATGTACACACAACTACTTTTGTTTTAGATGCTTCCCCTATTCAATATTTTAACTTAATGAAGATTCGTGGAAACACACCCAAGTGGAACCAAATTGATCATCCTGCCATTCGATATTTATTTTATGTGATTGTTAATACTTTGCAGACACGTGGTGAGTTTACTAGAGTTAATGAGGAGGACATGTTGATCCTCGCAAAAGCTGCTATTATTAATTGGAACTTAATGCCAAATTTGGGCACTCTTCTCGTGTTTTACCTTAAGCATCAGGATCTTCAATATCGAGGACCCATATGTGGAGGAGGAGGTGTGACCGTTCTTGAACGCACACTTCACATCAACCTAGGTAACATCCAACCGTTGACAGATACTTCTTCGATATACCTGGAGCGGATCACTTGATCCTAGCTCCTCTGCCTAACGGTTTATTCTCTATTAAGGATAGACGTTTGCGTTTTGACGCACAGGTTGAAGCTAACCTACCCCAACAAGAAATAACTATGGAAGGAGGAGAAGATGAAGAAGTAGAACAAGGAGGACCTGAATAAGATGAGCAGCCACCAAACTACTACACCACCTATGAATACATCTACGCACTCGAAGGAAATATTCAAAACATGAACAACCTCTCCATCAACCTTCGAGATGCTACTGCAAGCCTCACCATTGGAGCAGCCAATGGAACGTAGGAGATTATCTACCGCCACCACAATAAGCAACAAAAGGGCTTACAAAAGTCCGAGCTTGGGGATGTGTTCCCCTCACAAATTTATTTGTGTAATAATGAGGTTGTACTCTAGCTCCTTGGGAGATTTGAAACACTCGTGTTGGTTTGTTCCAACACTTTACTTTTTTCCTTTGCTTTTTTGTTTACTTTCATTTTTAGTTTGTTTTTCTTTTTTGTTTGTTTTTATTTTCTTAAAAACCCTTGCTTGGTTGCAAGTTCTTTTCTATTCTTTAAATCCCTATCCTCGAAAATACAAAAAGATTTTTTGTTCTTCCTTTTTCGTAAATGCGGATTCGCAATTTGCCTCTTTGCTTTATTATTATTATGAGAGTAATCATGTTTGAGTTTTGAAGGAACACATCCCTATAAGGAAGAGGATCATGAAGTTAGGTATGTCCTATCACTAGTTGGGAAAACCTTATAGCCGGATTCCTTGCCGCCTGTGAAGTGCTCACTAGGGTCGCCGGCGGTAAGGCCATCCAGGCCTTCCTGCTAATACCGCTGGCGAAAAGACACAGGAGGCGCCGAGGCTAGTCCAGTTATCGCTGGCGAACAAGTCTATCGCACGCGAGGACTATGGTGGGTTGCGTGCCCCCAGATGGTCTGGCTTTTACCACTAGAGATTGAAGAACTTAGGCATCGGCGGTATGGCGGGCTGGGATGGGCCACCCAGGCTGAAAATGTCAGTTATCCCCGACGAAAGAGCCCGTAGGTGCTGTGGGTCCACCTGGAAGCGCAACCCTTTGTAACATCCCATCTTTTGCATCCATGATTGTTTAGGAGTAAGAGGATAGAAATTAGGGGGCAATAAAACTTTTCTTCTTGGTTGCATATGAGCTTTGCTTATACTTGATTGCTTGATCTTATGTGCTGCCATGGTAGTGATCTTATTGTTGCTTGCTAGTCTACATGCTTAGATAACCACCAAAAGTCATCTCGGTTGGTTTTTGTACAAACTTAGGAAAATGGCTAAGTCATATATATCTAGCCTTGTTCCATTTTTGAGTTATGGATTGAGCAAACCCTTCACCCATTCTACCATGCAAGAGCACCATGTGGTACCATGCTATGAGCACTTGAGAACCCCACCCTAGCCCTGGTTAAACAACAAGCTTAAGCCATTTGAATGTGAGGATTTTCTTCACTAGAGGCCACTTAGGGAATGACCACCTTATTTTGTCCAATGTTTGGATGGTCCTAACTAACACATGGGTTGGATCCAGGATGCAACCAGGACCGAGACCTCTACACCCCTAGGTCTCCCCTCTGCCATTGGTGGCCCGAGCTCGATGTGGCAAGCCTCCAAAGTGACCACCCCATCTATTCTGCCAAAGATCACCAAAACATTTCTCTCCACTTCCCTACTCGTGCTACACCCTACTCTCTGGCCGTGGCACGATCCAACACGCTACACCCTCCCCTATACCACCCCAGTCCAGCCCCATGCGGCCAGACCCGACCGAGAGAGAGAAACCCCCTGCAACGGGTAGAACCCGCCCGAGCTGTCCCCTCGTGCGCATGCCACTGCCCCGCCGCGTATGGACCCACGCCGCGTGCGCGCGTCTTCCCCAGGCACGCGTGGGCCCCCTCCTCCCTCACTCGCTGCCCTGGCTACCCCCAACCCGCGCCGGCCACGTCACCCAGAGTGTCGCGCTCGTCGCGTCGTTTCCCGCTCGCATGGTGCAAAACGGTGCAACACCCCGCCTTGATGGGACCCTTCTTCTCCCTCTTGACCACCCCGCACCGAGCGCTGCGCCGCAGCCCGTCTGTCTCGCGCCCTGTCGAGCGTGACAGCATGCGAGCACCTCGCGTGCACCACCCCTCCCACTGCACCACGCACTCCCGAGGCTGGACGTTACGACCAGACGCGTCTCGTGGTCTCTCTCGCTCAGATGCGCTATCCCACCGCCGCGCGCAGCCTATCCCTGCCCCGCTAACCCTCTCGCCACCCCCTCCTACACCCGGTGCACCATGGGTGCCATCTCTCTGGCCTTAAAGCCCAGACCCCCTCAGCCCCCGAGCCCTACGCCCCACACTCCCCCAACCACTCCTCCTTCATCCCGAGAGCAGAGCTGATCCTGCTCGGCCCCTGCTGCTGTCGCCACCGCGGCACCGTCGGGCACGATGAAGGTTGCCGTCGAGGCTAACCCCACCGCCTTGCCCTTACTCTGTCACGTGCCCCGCACCATTGCTGACCCGCTCTCCCCTTTACCTTTTGGCCACGAGCGCCGGAGCTACGAGGACGCCGAGGACACCGAGGAGCCGAGGACGCCTGCGACGCCGCCCCTCTTTCGGATCCCCGTCGACGACCGCTTCCAACCCCGCCATCGCCGACCCCTCTCCGCCCCTAGGTGAGCCGCCCCGACCTCCACTCCGCCCTGCTAGGTTTAGGTCGCCGGCGCCTTTGTTCCAGGTAGAAGACGAGCCACATGCCGTCGATCCCGTTTTTAATCCAATGGTCCACATTGCCTGATACCTCTTCGGGCCTCTCCACCACTGAAAAGCATGCCCCACCGCGGGATTTGAAACCCAGGGATTTCCCGCGCAGGCCGCCGTGTACGCGGGTCGTGACCCAGCCTATGCACCTTCTTCATATTATTATTTTAGGCTCTTTTAGTTTCCAGATTTTTGTGCTGTAGCTTTAAATCCACCAAAATTCATCTGTTTGATGTCTTGGCATGAAACAAATTTCGTTTGGTAGGCTCTGCATTTTTCTAACACCTAGAGCTGGTAGTTCACTAGTTTATAAATTGTGCTTTTACTGAGGTTATTAGTGGTAAAAACATTCTATTAATGGGGTTAAATTTATAACAAAACTTCCGTGACTCAGAAAATTGTGAAACCAAATTCCATGCCTTGCCGGTGAACATACCTACCACATAAAATTGAAATCACCCAGTTTGGAGATGTATAGATTCTATTCTTATTTTCACAAGATGTGGACAGAAGGTTTTTATTTAAATTCTAGAGGATTTATTTGGTGCCATTTATTTACCCATTTTGATATCTAATATCACATTGTGATGCTTTGTATTTTGACGTTTCAAAACGCTTTGCATTCCACAATTTCTTTATGCCATTCTAATAAAGTCAAATTTCATTACTATTGATCAAATCATAGTAATTAGATTCTCTTTTAACTTTAATACCCTTTGTTTTATGAAACACTTTGATCAAATCAAATAGTTTCATACTTATGTTTCCTTTGGTAAACTTATTTACGCATTTAAACAATCATCTAATGATAATTACCATTTTTGTTAAAACACAATACATCGAATATGTATTTACTTTCAACAATTCATTAAACACTTTGTATTCAAGTAATACACGATGTTCAAGTTATTTTGCCAAACTTAGGCATGATTTATACGTGATAAGAAATCGAATATCTTTCACATATTATCAACATAACTTTTGAATTTAAACAATGGTTTCATTCATTAATGAAATATCATTAAGTTGGGTATTTTAAAGGCATTTCAATATTTTACAAATGTTCATGCATTATCAATTAGTTTCAAACAACAAGGATAATTCACATATAATCAAACAACATATGAACACAATTAGAAATCATTCATAAAAGTGGAACAATTGTTTGTTACGAACTGATATGAATAACCGTCTCACAAAGTGTGAGACACACTAAAGAAGTTCACAATCTTTTGATTACAATAATCATCCTAAAACGTAAACTAAATGATAAATGTTGAGGGAGAGCGTCATTGGCCATCATCATCATGCTCGCCAGCAGCACGCAACGTCACCTCCTGTCTAGCAAGCACCTCTCATGCAGAAGGACCTATTTTCAGTAAAATAGAACAAGTATCAAATATACTTAACACTGCAAATGTGTTTGCAAGATTATAACATTTATAAATTATATATCAAATATATACCTTTGTCATTGATGACCTCAGCGACAACGAGTTCAACCATCACATTCTTGATATGTGATATGAGCCTGTGGAATTCCATTGATTTCGCGTCGCCTCTCATAATGCAAGTCCTGACTTGTCCTTGGTAGCTTGGTGGTAGCGATCGCAGCACAACGCCATTTGAAAAAGAGCCCGGCATCTAGCTATGCAGGAAGTATGCAGGCCTCATGTATGCATCATGCATGCGCTCCAAGTGGTCGTCAAGTGATGAGTTCTCCTCCATTTTAGTGGAGACAAAGTCTCCCATCAGCTCATGCTCCCATATGCATGCTTGTTCCACGAAATGTGTCCTAAGTTGTAGCATTACCGTACGAGGGTTGACATCACCCACGAAAGGTCACAGCTCGTCCACCATTCCAAAACGCATTGTAACTGAAATGAAGGAGGCCATCTCCCGATGGAGATAGCGGTCTTCCCGCTGCTCTAGGGTCTCTAGGTCAATGGGCTGATCCAAATCCATCCCGTCGAGTATGTAGTCGACCACGTCATTCTCGCTAAGGAGAACATGGAGACGCGCAACCCATATAGAGAAGTTTGATCCATCTAAGCTGAGCTTCTCTCCTTCTAACCAATCAATCGTCAATAGGAAAGGTGGCATCAGGGAGAACATTTCTACATTCATAATTGGAAAAGGAATTTAGACTAAGTTTATAATTAAATGAGTTAATAATAACTCTACTCAGAAACACCTATCCCCATAAGGGTTCCTAGTGGTAACACGACCCCTATCAACCACATCTCCCCCGATTAACACGGCCATCAATGTGGGTTCAAGGGTGGACGCTAAATGTCGGTCACATTATTCAAGCAACTCGTGCTCGATCTTTCGACCATCCGTGTTCCGAGGCCATGCTTCTATGGCGTGCTAGGCTCGCCAACTCAACCTTACTGTATTCACTGTGCAACATGGCTTACACCCATTGTATGCGAACGTAGATATGTCTGACACCCATGTCTGTACCATGGATCACCTCATACCGAAGAACTTTCTTGGTGGTGCACACTAAGGGGGAACACAATCATTGGTAATTTTAACAGGGATCATCTTATTAGGCTACCGTCGAGTATCTAATACTAGCACACAATAAGATATACAAACAATAACATTGAATGTAAATGCGACGTGATATGGTCCTTCACATCGTGATCTCCATCCGTCGGCATCGGATTCCGGCGCCAGGGTTCTGGCGCCGTAGACACCAGGGTACCGGTGTCTTTCCGGCATGGTAGTCCGTCACCTCCGCGACTATCTACTACTACGTAACATAAGGTAATCACTTTAACTTTGCCACAACCATATCACAAAGCAACGCCCCCCTGCAAAACAAAGTTAGACGCCTCTACTTTATCTTTGCATGTTTTACGTGGCTGGATGGGCTTTCACACAAGAACCGTTCTGACGTACAAACTTTCAGCACAACGCTGATCAAGTAGTTGTCTCTACTACACCCCTTTTGGGGCCCTCCGTTGCAAATGGCATACCAACTAATGCAAGAGAGACAGACACCCCTAAGCCACTTTATACGGTACAAGCCGTATGTCAAGCGTGGACCAGTCTCGCGAATGAATGCCTAAAGTCGGTTGGGGGCCGCTTCATCAAGCATTACTACGGTATACACAAGTACACGTGGGAGGGTAACAACAAAAAGATCAACGCCCACACGCTACATCTCGTGTGTTCTACCCGTACTAGCATTACTATGCATAGATCTAGCTCTGATACCACTGAAGGGGTTCCGCGTATGAAAACAATATTTTTTACCCTACGCCCCTGAACCCTGATTGCTGCCAGAACCTATCTATTAGTAATACAGTAACGAGAGGGGCTTTTCGTGAACTTACCCTTGAAGACCGAAAAGTGTTGTCAACGCACAGGAGATGGGTTAATGTAGACGAGCCGAAGCCGACCTCAAGGTCGTGATGAAGTCAATGACTTGAGTGCCTCAAGTGCGACACCTTGCGGTCTGGTGCCTGACGATGACTCCCGCTTCCCCGATCCAGCAGCAGTTGCGGAAGTAGAGCTCCTAGATCTGAATCCCATAGCGCGATGGCGCTCCGCGGTGAAGATGTCTCTCGTTCGCGCAGTAGGAACTTGGGACCACGGTCACGAGAGAGAGAGAGAGAGAGAGAGAGAGAGAGAGAGAGAGAGAGAGAGAGAGAATATCAATTGGAGGTCCTCCGAAAAGTGAGAAGACCTTTATTGATTATTGGGTGTATTTATGTGGCCAAATACCCCCACTATATAGGGGGAGGGGAGGTACTACCTCCCTCAAAGTCTCGGGGTGGGACTAAAGGAGAGGAGGGGGAGGGGTAGCCGCTGGCCGGCCCTAGTGGGCCTCGCGTGGGGGGGGGGGGGGGGGCTTGGCCCAACCGGCCAACCCCCTTGCCCCTTCTCCCTCTCTCCTTTCCCTAATGGGCCCTCTCCTCTCAGGGAATTGGCCCATTAAGCCTTTTGACCTTTTAAATTGATTTTCTCTTTTTTAATAATTATGAATAAAGGATTAAATCATTATTTAACATTCATTCATACATCATTCAACCTTCGTGGTTATGGAACACTTCCACCTCCACTCCGGACATCGTCCGGACTTATCGAAACCCTTCGGGTTTTCTCTCTACTATTCCTCGGCGATTCTTCCGATCCTATAAACACTCTATAAGCATCATCAAGCCCGTAAGAGTGATACCCCACGGTTCAAGAACACTCTAGACATGGTCGGGACACTCGTGCACCAATGATCGACAAAGGGACCTAGATGGCCATGTGACCCTTGTGCGTTCCACGAAGATGTTTTGTCGTTTGAACCGGGACAGTCGTGTCTTATTCCCTTTGTCTCTCGATACTTGCATTGCCCGAGATCTAATCAATGACATCACCATGTCGTGTTCAATCTTGTTACGAACAATGCTACTTGACTTGTTCGGACAAGTGATATCCCTGTGATCAAATCACATGTGGCGCATCTATTGGATATAACTTCTCCCAGTGGGCTCTTTAGTATCTTCCCATCACATGGACGGATAAATCCCGCTCTTGACATATATTGCCTCTACGGTTTCCTCCGAGTACCTGAACACACCTTTATAACCACTGTATTACCAACTGGCGCTTGATGCTATACAGTGATTGATATAGCCTCACGGTCTAAGGAATAGTCTACGAGGATCCATTTCTAATCATCGTAACTTAAACTTCGTGACATGATCGGGTCATGATGTTTAGGTTGGGTATTGGTTCATCATCTCATTCACAGAATGAGTTGACTCCATTTCCAACTGGCATAAATGCCACATGATCAAGAAACATGATCATCTGTTGACCAATGAACCAGTGACTAGAGTGTCACTAGGAACCCCTGGTTGTTTATATATCACACGTGTATTGATGTTTCCACTCAATAGAGTTATATCATGATATAAAACTTAATCATAAACTATACGAAATATGATAATAGTCCTTATTACTATTTGTCTCTAGGGCATATTTCCAACAGTTGACCCCTTGGTCTAGGTGCTCCACGCGGATCCTATGGTGATGGTGCAGCAGTACGAGGTCTTGGCGACCACTACGCGCCAGCAACCTGTCCATGTAACATCCCAAAACTCTAATCCAAGGTTATTAAGATCCAAATCATCAAATTTAGGGTTAACAAAAACTTTTCCATTTAACGTAATTAAGCATTCATATGTGTGTGCATATAATTTAGGAATTGTTTTGAATTGCCATGTTTGAGTGATCCATTGGTTGTAAAATGATCCTAAGGTGAATTAAACATCATCTAGATCATTCCCAAACAAATCCCAAAGAAAAGCAAATCAAAAAGAATAAAATAAGCAAATGGTCATTTGTGCCATTTTAATCACCATGCCTACTTTGGCTATTCCTAGAACTCAAATCTTAACAGAAAAATTGTGGTTCTTTGCACCCCTTGCTAGTACAAGTAGTCATGTACCAAGGCCCACTTTGTTTCATCCCAAAAATTTTCAAACTCTAATTTTAAATTACATTTGAAATTTGAATGCAGTTCATATGTATAGATCACACTTATTCAAAAACCACTCAAATGAACTCCACTTTTAAAACCCAAGCACACCTAGAAGCTCAGGCATAAGATACAACACTCCACCAAAAATCAGCCCAAAATTCAAAACTTTTTCTCTTGCGTCCATTGTGTCGAACAGGTTGCAAACAGAAATAAACCTGCCTAACTAACACTGCTCCTAGTTAAACCCTTGTCCCCCATTGGACCCTATCTACTCTCCCTTGTCCCCCTGAGTCCAACCAGACCCCTACCTAGCCCCTCCCTTAGCCATAGCAGCAGTGAAGCGCCGCCACTTTGTGGTCACCACCGGCCAGAAGAGGGCAACGCGCCAGGGACCGTGCCACGCCAAACTAGCAAGTCCACTAGCTCCGTCCAACCCTACCGCACATCCCTGTCCACCCCTCGATCAACCCCAGCCCCTGGACCACTCCCCAGCGTCGCCGCCCTTTCTCTCTGCGAGCCAGCCAGAGCGCGATCACCGCCAGCACGCAGTAGACCGTGCCTTGACGCCATACCGCGCACGGCGCTCCCCCTCGACCCCAGCACCCCGCCAGACACGGCCGTGCACCGCCGCACGACCCACAGTCGCCGAGCGCCGCGTCGAGCACCACCTTTGTCTCCCACAGTGCGCGACACTCTCGACCATATGCCACCTCCCCTAGCTGTGCCATTAAGTCATAGACCGCCAGGAGGTAAGCTACCGTCCGCCTATGCCGCCCATGCCGATAGCGCCCTGTATCGTCGTCACCGACGAGCTCACCGTCGCCCCATCGGTCCCCTCGTCGAGCCTATATAAGGAGCCCTCCCCAGCACCATTTCTTCACACCACTCAACTCCCCTCTCACCACTGATCCTTCCTCACCTCTCGCCCGAGCCGCTCGAGCCATAGTTCGCCGGAATTGCACCGGGGGAGCCTGCTGTAGAGGAGGAGACGCTGCCGTCGATTCTGTCGACCGCAGCCCCTGCCGTGACCTCGCCTGAGTCCGCCGTCGCCGTCCAGTTTGATCGCCCGCCTCGCCGCACTAGCTAGAGCCCTAGTACGTCCCCAGTAGACCCCCACTATCCGTTTAGGGTTCGGTCTCGCCGGCGACGAGTCCGTCGTCGACGACGACTATGGACCGTTGATCTAGGTTCTAATCGTAGCGCCCTGATCGTCCCATACCGTTTTGGGTTTTAAGTCTCGCTGACAAGCGGGACTAACCTGTCAGCCGCCCTCTGTGCTGCTGAGCGTCACTGGGCCGGCCTATTTCCTTTCCCGCGCTAGCCCACGAATTCAAATAAGTGTTTTTATATTTAAGTTTAAATCCAATTATGTCCCTTAGTTCAAAACTCAATTCAGGAAGATTTACTAAACCAAATTGAGTGATTCCAATTTTATTGGAAAGCTTCTGAAAAGATCTATCCAAGCCCGTTGGATTTAATTCATTTAGAGTTAGAGATCTCTCCTAGTAAAAATAACAAGACATAAGCATTTGCACATTCAAACATTTTTATAAAATCAATCATAATAGATTTTGAGTTGATTCCAACTCTCAAAAATCACATTTAACCATACCTATCTGAATATGTAATAATATAAAGGTATACATGAAGTGACTTTGGGCTAGTACCAAAATAATGCTATATAGGCATTTCTAGTCACTTTAAATCATTAAATATTAAACTTAATTAAATGTGATCCAACCTTTAAATAACATTCCCATATGTTAGAATATGTGGTGATGACATGTGTCCATATGATCCCATATTTTAATTGGAGAAAATTAAATCTTAGTTAATTTCAATGAGTAGAAATTAATTTTCTCAAATGAAAAGAATGAAGCTAGTTAATAAAACCTTGTGATGCTTGTGATGATAATAGATCATCAAATGTGTGCCTTAGTGTGCTAAATAGACTATTTAAGTATTGTTTGGTGATTGTGTACTCCGTATATATTTATAGACGATAGTACCGACCAAGTCTACGAGGAGGAGGAGTTCTACCAAGAGGAGGAGGAAGAGAACTTCAACCACTTCACTACCCAAGGCAAGCCAACGCTTGCAAGTATTATACTAGCAAGACATCATTAACAATGCAAGCTATTGTTAGCAAGATAGAATTAAGCTAGATAACCTAAGCAAGATGCATTAGGCATGCTTTTGTTATACCACTTTGACTAGTACCTACTCCAAGTTTTACTTTCAAGCTTTTACTTTCTTTACTTTACCAAGTCTCTTACTTGTTTGAACGTAGCATAAAAAGTATAAAGCTTGACCAATCTAGATAACCTTAAATGTCATTCTATGACATGAGATTGAGATTAGCATCCTACCTTAGTGAACACTCTTAACTTAGTAGTTTAGAGCTAAACTAAAACTTGAGTCACTTTAGATGGGAATACTTGGTGAAAATGAATTGTGAAAACCTTGGAATGATGAGTCATTCTATTGAGATGTTTTGACATGTGTTGCAAAACACAAATGGTTTATGATGATGAAAATGTTGAGGCATGAGCCTTAGCCCTTTTTCAAAAAACTGATGGTTGGATTCGGATGCGATACCATTCCAATTTTACCATACAACCACAATACCTGAATTGGGTAAGGCTTAGCCAGAAGTTTATATGCATTAGTATTAGTTCCCTCGCGGGAGAGGTTTGAGCTGAGGCTACCTCTCAATGTCGTCCACCTATGTAGTGCCCAAGATGACAGATGGTCATGGTTGGGAGGCCATGCTCATAGGAGAGATGCTTATACTCGGGTGTGTAAATGAAAGATTATGTTTGATTATCTGCATACTAAGTATGATGATTCAGGGTTATCCCTAACAGATGTATCGAATCTTGTGGTGAAAGTGTACCACCTCTGGAGAGTGTCAAACTATTCGAATAGCCACGTCCGCGGTTATGGACAGTTGGAGTGGCCATACTGTTTCGTTGTTAGATGTTTTCAAAATGACTTATGAAATGAATGATGAATCTTGACTTGACCACAACAGGGTTGTGACTATGGCACTAGCTTCCCAACTTAAGTGATTCTAGACCTTTATTTTATCTTTCTTTGTTTCTAAACTCAGCTTAGGTTTCAAACTTAACTTTATAGTTAACTTAGAGTTTAGCATTTCCCACTAGAACTACCTTACTTGTTAGTGATAGTTTGCAAGTACTTAAAGAGTACTCATGGATTTTGTCCCTGGCTATTCTCATCGCCAGACTATTAAGGAAATTACCAAGATGAAGGACAACAGGACGGCTGTGATAACTAGGACTATCTTCCATCGTCAGCATTGCCTGTGCCACTGAAGATGGACCCCACCGCTATGCTTATTATTTATTCCGCTGCTTGTTGTATTAAGACTAGATCATGAGATCCTTTATTCATGTAAGACGTTATTATGGTTTGTAATGGATGATGTACTATGATATCCAATCTGTTATGTCTCGCAAAAATGGTAATCCTGGGATTGCGATGTATGACATAACAGACATCTGGGATTAAAACTCCGGGTGTTGACAAGTTGGTATCAGAGCCATGTTGACCATAGGAGACCCTAGTTAGAATGGACGTCCGAACAAAAACTTAATTTCAAAACTAAAGTGAGTATTTATGAAAAATTGTTTCCTCTCTTACCCTTGGGAATTCATTCTTTCTAAAAAATTCATGTTCCTCCAATTCTTACATTACTACATAAAATTTGACACACTTGATCACTTCACTAACTTCCTCATCCTAAATTCTTGTAGATGGAGACTCAGTTCAGCAAGTTCTACCAGTTGGGCAACGGAGGCCAACTGATCTTCGAGAGGGATCTAGATTCACTGTCTGAGTTATTAGGACGCCCACATCCGGAGTTTCTTGGATCTTAACTTCCTGGACCCCCAGGAGGAGATTTACAATGGCTAGTCACCGCTGATCTTCGAGGAAGCATAGAAGCACCAACGTCCAGGAGAATCCAATTATTCGTAAGAGAGAATAACTGGCTAGATGGATTAGACAAGGCAATGCATGAAGCTCTCGCACGTCTATGTGCCCTCAGTGTCAACCAAATCCAAGGAACCCGCTTTGCGCACTATGCAATGCGTGACTTCATGGGAATGCCAATTGAGATGCCAAGTCACCCGGAGTTGAAGCATTAAGTGGAGAACCTTGACTTCCTGCTGTACGATCGCTAGAAGGAATTGGACAATGCTAGGGAGTTCGCCAACCACAACCGTGCCATTGCCGCCCAAAAGGCCCAAACTTTCTCACTGCTTGTCAAGGACCGTCAGTCTCTTTGCCTCCAGCATGAAAAGAAGGATCACACCATCGCCCGTCTTTGCAAGAAGGTGGCCGACCTCGAGAAGACCATCAAGGAGCAAGAAGCTCAGCTAGCAGCAAAGGAGGAAGAAGAGGAGGGTGAAGACATCCAGGGAGATATGGATTCTTACCTCAGCAATGATTATGACTTTCTGGAGGAGGATGTTGTGGACTTCTACACTGACGATGAAGACTCCGACTTCATAGACGATGAGTAGATGCACCAGAGCACTGCCATTGCATGAGATGTATCGGTCCCATTGTATCGTAGCTTACAAAATGGTTCTTAAAACCATCTGTTTTCCATTGTTGTTATGGTGTGTGTGTGTGTTTGTATCGTGTGCTTGTCTGAATGAAATGAAGTTACTTGCAAAACCCGAGTCAAACTCAAAGTTTTAGCTTTGAAACCAAAACCATGAACCTTAGAACTTTCCCTCTTACCCCTTTATTTATCTCAATCTTCAGATGACTCGTGGAAACCCCAGAGGGAGCAACTCATCGCAAGACCCAATGCTGCAGATCATGCAGATGTTAGTTGCAGACCGTGAAGCAAGCAGGGCAGAGCGCCATGCCAACTTAGCAACACTGCAGCAGATAGCCCAGATGGCCCAGAACAACCAAGGGCATGGAAATCAGGATCATCAAGGATCCAAGCTGAAGAACTTCCAAAATACCACTCCCCCAATCTTTAGCACTTCGGAGAACCCATTAGATGCTGATGACTGGTTGCAGACGATGGAGAAAAATTTGGAAGTAGCCAGAATTGAGGACAACGAGAAAGTTCTCTTGCCACCCACTACTTGGCAGGAGACTGATGACCCACAAGTATAGGGGGTGTATCGTAGTATTTTTGAGGGAAGTGAAACCCAATTTATTAATTCGACACAAGGGGAGCCAAAGAATATTTATAAGCCTTAACAACTGAGTTGTCAATTCAGCTACACCTGGAAACAATCTTGCTCACAGCAGTTTATCAGTAGCAACCGTTTTGTAGTAGGAAAAGCAAAGTAACAGCAGTAGTAACGTAAAGACAGCAGTGACAATAGCAGTAAACAATAGGATTCGAGTGCGGTAGGCATAGGGATGGATGGACGGGCGCTGCATGGACAAGACAATTCACATAGCAATCAGAACATAGGGCAATTGTAGATAAATAAGATAAAGCATCCAAGTACTAGATAATCCTAGGCATGTGTTCCATATATAGTCATACATGCTCGCAATGAGAACTTGCACATGTTTTGTCCTGCCAGCCCGTTTGCTGCGGGGCCTCAAGGGAACTACTGGCAATTAAGGTGCTCCTTTTAATAGAGCACCGGAGCAAAGCATTAACACTCCGTGACCACAGGTGATCCTCACATCAAAGCCATTCCCTCTGGTTATCCCGATTTCTGTCACTTCGGGGCCATTGGTTCCGGACAACAAAGTGTGTATACAACTTGCAGATAAGACCAAAAACAATACTATCATAATGAATCAATAACATGTTCAGATCTGAAATCATGCACTCGGGCCCTAGTGACAAGCATTGAGCACAACAAGTCACAATAAAGTCATAAAGCACTAATAAAAGATACTAGGCACCATGCCCTAACAATCTGATGCCATTACATGAACAATCTCATCCAATCCCTACCATCCCCATAGCCTACAGCGGGGGATTACTCACTCATAGATGGGGGAAACTTGGATGGTCGATGGAGAAGCGATGGTGATGATGATGGCGATGATCTCCTCCAATTCCCCATCCCAGCAGGGTGCCAGAGCGGAGTTTCTGGTGCTGTTTCGTGGAATCTAGTGGTGGCGGCGGAGCGGAACTCCTTTTGGAAAAACGTTGACCCCCCCCCCCCCCGAAGTTTTTAGGTCAGAAGGCTTCTTATAGGCGAAGAGGGAGACCGAGAGGGTGCCTGGGGGGCCCACACCATGCCCTGGCGCGGCCAGGCCCAGCCCGCGCCTAGGGGTGGTGTGGCCACCCCTGGCTCTTCTCCGTCTCGTATTCTGGATCCTGGAGTCTTCTGGAAAAATAGGCACTTTGGCTTTTGTCCCGTCCAATTCCGAGAATATTCATTTTCTGATTTTCTTGGAACCAAAAATAGCAGAAAACAGGCAGCTGGCACTATGGCTCTTGTTAATTGGTTAGTCCAAGAAATCATATGAAAACTACTCCAAAGTGTGGACAAAACACAAGAAAGTGGATAAAACCAAGCATGGAACATCAAAAATTATGGATACATTTGCAATGTATCAACATCCCCAAGCGTAACTCCTGCTCGTCCTCGAGTAGGTAAGTGATAAAAAGAAAGAATAATTTTTGAGGTGACATGCACCATCATAAACTTGATCAAAGTATTTGTAAAACATTCAAAGCTGGGATCATAGTACTTCAATCATAACATGAAAGAGAAAGTTCTAGCAATAAGACATAGCAACTATGATGCAACATGAAAAGGCACAAACAAAATATTCATGAATAACAATGCTTTGTAAGACGTTTGTTTGTTTCACATAAAGAAAACATAGCATAGTGGCATTCAGCTTGTCCCTCATAGAGTAGAAAACACAAATGCATAGGACACCTTCAAAGTTTACAAGAGTGACTAGATACAAATAGTTTAAAACAAGCAATATCAAGGTATGCATCAATCAACAAGTCTTGGGACAATGCACATAGAACTAAGAATGGCCACTATGCTCTAAAGAAAGTGCTCATAGAATGTGTGAATACTCAACAAGGAAATGAACAGGTTTTGAAAAGTTTGAAAGGCTTCCAAATGCTGAAAGTATGGTACTCATTAGCTTTGAGCTCTCATTGCCCCTATCATAAGCATCTTTAATGTGGTTAAGGTGAAAGTGACACAACTAAGAGGATATGCTTGACAAGTTCTAAATTGAAGTCTCATGCCCCTTACTTGCGAAGACCAATCCTCATGCTACTCAACTTCAGTCACGAGTAAGTTCTTGTCATTGTAAGTATATACGTATCATAGATAACCGCCAACGGGGTACCCCTTGCACATGATACAGGAGCTACCCATAATCAAAATGACAAGGCAAGCAGACAATGAACATCTCAGCGATCTTTTTATTTACTATGTGCATAGATTTTTATTGAGGATGCTTCATAGAATGCTCATTATGGTTATGCTGCAAGTTTCCACCATGATTAGGCATGGCTTAGGCTAGCGGCCCAGGCTTTTCTCTAATATACATACAAACTCCATGATCTTACAAGTTCTACTTTTATTTCACACCGCCGGGATCCATAAGCTAAAGAACATGATATCAACGAGGTACTAAGTACCAATGCAATGTTGAAAGCGTTCCCCATGATACATGGTTCTGCTAACTTCAACTTATAAAGTGCAAGCATATACGCAACAAACAAGGACGCAATGGTTCAGGTTTATTAAATGCAAGAAAATAAGGTGTGCTATCAAGTTCGTGAGAGATTTACTAACTAACTTTCTCATAACAAGCAAACATTTTATTCGGAAGAAAACAAGGCATGTTGAATATGCACAGAAGTAGCAAATGATGCTAATAGGTAGGTATGGTGGACACTTTGGCAATATTTGGTTTTGGGGAGTTCGAAACATGAGTAAAACATACTCAGTGAAGGTGAAGGCTAGCAATAGTAAGGGAGTGACAAACGAGAGAGTAATAATGGCCATAATCATGCAGAGCGACAAAACATCATTGATAAAAGCATAAAGTGATACTACAAGTTGAAAACTAAAGGATCATAAAGGCTTATGGTGACCTGGGATAGTCATAACATGGTGTGAGCATGCGCCAAGTCAACCCAAATAAAGCATCAAAGGAGAATACCACAATACTATGCTTTAATATGCTAAACAACGCATGATTCATCCAAGGCACATTAAGAAATATCAATTGTTTATAACAAGTCATGCTACAGCAAAGAATACTAAGCATAAACCCAAAACAATATCAAGCATGGCATGACAAAGCATAGGCCACAGTCAAAAACAAGCTCTCTTTACCACTTAAGCATGAACTTTCCTACTCTTTTCCAAACCAAACCAAACTATTTGAACACCAATGTATGAAAGAGGAGGTCCAACCAATTTATTAAGCAAACTAAGAAAACCAAGAAAACGAAAAACCAAAACAAAAACGAAAAAGAAGAAGCTCCAAGAACAACACAACTGTGCATGAAACAATAAAAATGAAGCGTTTGTAAGAAACCTGGGATTTTTATTGATGAAGAAGGAGATGCCTTGGGCATCCCCAAGCTTTGACGCTTGTACTTCTTGGATATTTCTTGGGGTGACACGCGTGGCATCCCCAAGCTTGAGATTTAGTCCATCCTTCATCTCATTACTCATTCCTTCCATACACCTAATTTTTTTTCATACAAAACTTCACACAATCTTTATTAGCAACATTAGTGCATTCAAGATAAATAAGTCTTAAGGTTCAGTTCTAACACCAAATAAACTTCTATTAAAACACTAGATACTGTATCACTTCCCTCAAAAAAGCTCAATTCCCCAAAAGAACTCAAAAAGGAACCAACAAAAAGCAAATGCAGAAAATGGCAGAAATCTGTCAAAACAGACCAGTAGGTAAAAACGAATTTTTTCAAAGACCTTCTGTTGCTCAAATCAAAAAGTGATGAACTAACGAAAGTTAGATAACAACCTGGGGCAGAAGTACAAAAATTCACGCCTCAAATAGACGTTCAGAGATTTTACACGAATATTTACGGTGAAGCACAAAAATCTGTTTCCGGACAGCAACTTTCCCAATCATTACTTCTCTCTCATTAGAGGTTACTCTTGGCACAAAAAGCAAATAAAAAGGATAAGGAGCGGTTATTACCGAAGTAATAACTTCCAACACTCATCTAAAACTTTTGGGTTATCTCTCAATAAGTACTTTTCTTTAACGCCTTTAAGTTAGGCATAAGCAAAAACGAAAATGGATAGAATAGAAGTAAGCGGAGATAATCATGGTGAAAACATTGTTTAGTTCAATGAAATCCTTTTGTTAACAAGGTTGATCAGGTCGTGAACTACGAATCGAAACATAGGTGAGGGTACAATACATGTTCGATTGTGAGATCCAACCAAATATGCTAATTCATTGGTGAATTGAGCGAGCCCTGGCTATACGTCGGTTGTATAATGGCCCTCATCGATGGACAAAAAGTACCACTTTGTCACTAGGGGAGACGCACAAAGAGGAATAAGCTACTCGGTCTATGGCTATTCACAGCTACTACCTTAACACCAAAGAAGAGTTCGACCCAATGCTTGATTTCTGTCTTAGTGAATCCCGATTCGACATTAAAAGTATATTGATTCTTTCCCAATAAACGAAGACTTTTTTCTGTAAATACTGCGTATTTGATTCCATCCATAAATCGACTTAGCTCTCTTTGTAGCCAAGGCCAGAAAAAAAGAAGAAGGCGCTCCCCTAAACATTTCTCATAGCTCAAAGGAAGTCGAGCCCCTCCTAGAGCGAATGGACAGACCAAATCAACCAACTCGGTCTTCAAACGTATGCTTGCTCAGAAGGGCGTTCTTTCGCTAGAAAAAAAAGAGTTTGAAGATCACCAGGTCAGAACTCTCGATCTAGCCCCACTTTCTATAGTAATTTATCGACATGTTGTTTCGAATGTCCTTGAAAAGGCCTACACACATACCCTGCCACTCGATGTAGGTTTTGCCAGCGATGTGTAGTGGGTTTGTTCAGTAGAGATGGGTAGAGCTATTCCAGCTTATTACAGATTACTCAAATTATGTGAGAGTTTCCGTTTTGGTCTTGTCTGTGTTAACAGGCTCAATCTAGTGTTTGACACTGTGCATCGTTCATATGTTAGAGCAGCCGCCACTCTTCCCCCTTCTACAGCGTTAGTTAATATCAACGGAAACGTTCTAGTTTGGGTTGGTCTGTTATACAATCCGGCATAACACCTCAGCCGTTCTTGTACAATAACAAGTGTTCGCGGTACATAAAATACTTAGCCATGGCTGCTCCCGTATAAGGAGCGAGGTATTGTAATGTAGCAGGCGAGTCCGCCATTTCAGCTACTACAATAGTGTATTCCATGGCCCCCTCCTCATGGAAAGTAGTTACTACTTGAGCCACAGAGGATGCTCTTTGACCGATAGCTACATAAACACATATTACATTTTGTCCTTTTTGATTGAGAATTGTATCTGTGGCTACTGCTGTTTTGGGTCTGTCGTAAATCCAACAAAGTATGGTAGCTCAAGCCTTATAAGAAGAAATGAAGTGAAGGGAGCACAGCAAGCTAAAGAGAAGCATAAGGAAATGGCTAGAGCATAGAGGAGTAGAGTGACATGAGCAGCTAAGAGCGCGGAGTAAAAGAAATCAAAGCAAGGGAATTGGAGGAAGAGCCAAGCAAGGGGGACAACGAGTAGGAGAAATGGAAGTTTGGGCTTTAGAAGGATTTGGTGTTGCTCATATTTTACAAGAGATACTTACTTATAAATCTGACCATCTTATAGCTTGCCAAGAAATACTTAATGCTACGATCTGGGGAAAACGAATACCTAATCACGAGGATCCTCCAGAATCTTTTCGAGTGCTTGTTCGAGAACTACGATCTTTGGCTCTACCCGTTAGGAAAGCCATTACCACTGATGACTCACGTGTGACGAATATTCTATCTGAGAGAGGTTCACAGTTAGTACATAGTTTGTTAACTAGTTTAACAAGAGTAGTGAAAAATAAAAAAAAGGAGTATTAACGTTTATTTCACGAATCTCAATAGAGATGACGGATATAGTCTACTAAGGAATAGTTTGTTTATTAGAATTCCTTCTAATGACTTATGCATTCTGTTATCATTTCCAACTGGAGGATCCCTTAATCCAACTAAAGGGGGATTATAAATGGATAGATATCCTCGATTTTCACTGGAGATTGGGAATCGATGGACTTTCAGTAGGATCTATTTTATTGACAAGATTTATCACTCACAATTTCTATCAGGATTGAGTGAGCTTTGCTCTGCTCGTTCCCTAATTGGGTTCTACGTTTTGACATGTGTGATCCCATGTCATTGCTCTGTCATGTTATGTGACTAGAGCCGAACCAGCAGTCGACTCGATGATCTTTTTTATACGGTGATCTCAGCCGTTTGAGACATTTATTCGGTGTCCCAAAGCTGTTATCATTTCAACCATCTGCGGTAGGCCGGATGATTCACCTACTATCTCTTCCGACTTACTCAACAAGGGCCAACTAAAGGGGTCGGCTGAAAGGGCACCAAAAGTCCAATAGTATTGCTACTGCACCCTTTTGGGAGAAGATAGAGGAGAGCGCCAGGCGCAGATTTTCGGAATACTTCTACAGGGAATGCTGATTGAATGAGCATTCTCCATATTATGCCTTGAAGAGGACTCGAACCTCCATGCTCTTCAGCACGAGATTTTGAGTCTCGCGTGTCTACCATTTCACCATCAAGGCATCTTGAAAGTGAATCGTATTCCATGAATATGTAATTCCGTATGAGACAAAATTTTGTATTCCACTAATGATTATGTTACCTCAACCTTGATAGCAATGGTCCCAATCATAATAGTTTCAAATTTTTCTCTTGGTATGGGACAATATATTTCTCCAACTTGAATGCCCTCAACATGTTCAATTGAATTCAAAACCATAAGTCCTATCAATCTTCTTGGGGAAATAGATAGTATGTTCCTTGTCATTAACATTGAAGGCCACCTTCCCTTGATTACAATTAATAACAGCTCCTGCAGTATTTAAGAAAAGGTCTCCCAAGAATAATAAACATATTATCATCTTCAGGCATAATAGTTTGAGAGGATGCTCACATAAGAAATATGAATTGAAGTAAAAGAGAGCATCAAGAAGCAAATCCAAAACACATTTAAGTCTAATCCACTTCCTATGCATAGGAATCTTGTATGCAAATAATTTCGCAAAGAACAAAGTGACAGGCATAGGAAGATAAAACAAGAGTGACTTCAAAACCTTCAGCACATATAGAGGTGTTTCAATACCATGAAAACTTCTACAACCATATTTTCCTCTCTCATAATAATTTTCAGTAGCCTCATGAATAAACTCAACAATATAACTATCACATAAAGCATGCTTTTCATGATCTGCAAGCACTAGAGCTTTATTATAAACATTTTCAAAGAATCCTCAGGAACATAACATTCATCCTCCTTCAGTAAGCATGGAGGACAATCAAATGATGTAAGGAATAAAGAGTTACTCTCATTAGAAGGTAGGCATGGGTAGCTAATACATTCTTCCTCCTTTTGTTCATCACTCTCCTCCTCTTTTTCATCTAATGAGATTTCAGGTTCATCAATTTCTTCTTCCATAGGGTCCTACAAGGCATTAGTCTCTTCCATTTGTGGAAAGCATCTATTAAAATATTCAAGAATATAGCCATTTTCATCCTTGTAATTATCAAAGCAAAATTTAAGTATACCATAAACCTCATATTTGTAAGGTGAATTATCAATATTTTCAAGCAAACTAGCAAGTTCAAAAGCACCCTTCCAAGCAATAAATTCTTCAATTTGTTTCGCATCATAAAAGTCATAAATTCCTTTAGCATAAGAAGATATGGTAACATTATCATTATACTCACATTCAAAAGGGAGGTGTTTATACCTCTTTCTGCAACGAGATTTATCACAACAATAAGTAACATTATAAGTAGAGCACACGTTTCTAGCAATGGTATACAATCTATCAATTTGTTCCCATAAGTGTTTCCCTTTTTGTGACAAGCGGTGTTCCTTATAATAATATTTTTGATCTTCCGTGAACCCACCTTGCCAATAAGCTTCAGTTTCAAAGAAACCAACCATTGACAACAAGCATGATAAGGCAAGACAATAACAGACCAACGAAAATAACAACTAGAGTAAGAACTACTCTTTTTTTTGTATTTTTGTTAAAGAAACAAGCAAACAAGGCGAAAATAAACTTAGCTTGAACAATAGTGATTCCAAGTGGACTTGATAAATAAAGCTATGCTGCCCGGCAACGGCGCCGGAAAATAGTCTTGATGACCCAAAAGTATAGGGGGTGTATCGCAGTATTTTCGAGGGAAGTGAAACCCAATTTATTTATTCGACACAAGGGGAGCCAACGAATATTTATAAGCCTTAACAACTGAGTTGTCAATTCAGCTGGACTTGGAAACAATCTTGCTCACAGCAGTTTATTAGTAGCAACAGTTTTGTAGTAGGAAAAGCAAAGTAACAACAGTAGTAAAGTAAAGACAGTAGTGACAATAGCGGTAAACAATAGGATTCGAGTGTGGTAGGCATAGGGATGGATGGACGCGCGTTGCATGGACAAGACAATTCACATAGCAATCAGAACATAGGGCAATTGCAGATAAATAAGATAAAGCATCCAAGTACTAGATAATCCTATGCATGTGTTCCATATATAGTCATACGTGCTCGCAATGAGAACTTGCACAACATCTTTTATCCTGCCAGCCCGTTTGCAGCGGGGCCTCAAGGGAACTACTGGCAATTAAGGTGCTCCTTTTAATAGAGCACTGGAGCAAAGCATTAACACTCCATGAACACATGTGATCCTCACATCAAAGCCATTCCCTCCGGTCATCCCGATTTCTGTCACTTCGGGGCCATTTGTTCCGGACAACAACGTGTGTATACAACTTGCAGATAAGACCAAAAACAATACTATCATAATGAATCAATAACATGTTCAGATCTGAAATCATGGCACTCGGGCCCTAGTGACAAGCATTAAGCATAACAAGTCGCAACAAAGTCATAAAGCACTAATAAAAGATACTAGGCACCATGCCCTAACAATCTGATGCCATTACATGAACAATCTCATCCAATCCCTACCATCCCCATAGCCTACAGCGGGGGATTACTCACTCATAGATGGGGGAAACATGGATGGTCGATGGAGAAGCGATGGTGATGATGATGGCGATGATCTCCTCCAATTCCCCATCCCGGCAGGGTGCCAGAACAGAGTTTCTGGTGCTGTTTCGTGGAATCTGGTGGTGGCGGCAGAGTGGAACTCCTTCTGGTAAAACGTCGACCCCCCAGAAGTTTTTAGGTCAGAAGGCTTCTTATAGGCGAAGAGGGAGACCGAGAGGGTGCCTGGGGGGCCCACACCATGCCCTGGCGCGGCCAGGCCCAGCCCGCGCCTAGGGGTGGTGTGGCCACCCCTGGCTCTTCTCCGTCTCGTATTCTGGATCCTGGAGTCTTCTGGAAACATAGGCACTTTGGCTTTTGTCCCATCTAATTCTGAGAATATTCATTTTCTAACTTTCCTGGAACCAAAAACAGCAGAAAACAGGCAGCTGGCACTGTGGCTCTTGTTAATAGGTTAGTCCAAGAAATCATATGAAAAGTACTCCAAAGTGTGGACAAAACACAAGAAAGTGGATAAAACCAAGCATGGAACATCAAAAATTATGGATACATTTGCAATGTATCAGAGACGCAAGAGCCTGGTGGAACAACATCCGCCTGATGAACCATGGTCAAGTGATGACATGTGAAGCCTTCAAAATCAAGTTCAGTCGCACCCATGTGCCGCAAGGACTAGTCACCTGAATGAGGGATGAATTCCGAGAGTTGAAGCAAGGCAGAATGATTGTAGTGGAGTATCGTGACAGATTCCTGTCGCTTGCCAGGTACGCACCTGATGAGATCAACACGGAGTCCAAGAAGAAGGAGAGATTCCTAAACGGACTGCATGATGAGATGCATACTGTACTCGTCAACATCCGCTTCGAGGATCTCGAAGAGCTAGTCGACTCTGTCATTCAGATGGAAGGAAGATTAACCAGGCAAACGACAACCGCAAATGTCGTATGATGCATGAAGCTGGATCCAACAATCACCAGAAGTATTGTCCCAACCCCTCACAAGGATATGCACCAAGGAACAACCGACCCCCAATGTCTCGCCCAAGCTACCCCAACCTTAGCGGGGGCAATATGAAGTCCGGAGGAAACAACAACAACCCCGGCAACACCAGCAACTTCAACTATGCACCTCCCAAGAGCAACAACAACAACAACACTGCACCTAGAACTGGAAGCAATGTTGTGCCCGTCGCAGCTAAAGACAAGTCTCAGATAACGTGTTTCGAGTGTGGAGTGAAGGGTCACTATTCCAATGAGTGTCCCAAGAAGACTGTCGCCACTGCCAATGTGAATGCCCCAGCTCAACAGTAGCGTCGTGTTCATCCAGGAAGAAGGTTTTCCCTAGGGAACCCTCACAACTGCAACGGCCGTCTCTTCCACATGAACGCCGAAGAAGCCCAAGAAGCGCCAGATGTAGTGATGGGTATGTTTTCTGTCAACTCCATTTTAGCAAGAGTGTTGTTTTATTCTGGAGCATCGCATTCATTTTTCACCGAAGAATTTGCATGCACCAGTAAGATTCACCCATTCAACTTGAAGCATGTCATGATAGTTCAAATCCCCGGTTCAACTACCAAAGCTAGAAAAATTTGCAAAGCTGTGCCTATCAGAATACATGGGATAGATTTTTATGCCAACCTAATAGTACTTGGAACCAAAGGATTGGAAGTAGTACTAGGTATGGACTGGATGCCAAAGCATAAAGGACTGATAGACTGTGCTAAGAAAGCCATCACCATGACCAGTCGCTCTGGAGTAACAGTAGAGCATATATCTGAGACCTTACCCCATCAATTCAAGTGCAACAAGAGTCTAGCCCAACCCACCATTGACCAAGTCCGAGTAGTTTGTGAATACCCTGACGTATTTCCAGATGAATTGCCAGGTATGCCCCCGGGTAGGGATATTGAGTTCATTATCGAACTAATCCCCGGAACCGAACCCATAGCCTAGAGACCCTATAGCATGAACCCCTCAGAGTTAGTAGAATTGAAGAAGCAGTTGGATGCTATGTTAGCAACATGCTTGATTCAACCAAGCGCATCGCCATGGAGATCACCAGTGTTATTCGTCGACAAAAAGGATGGAGGCAACCGTTTGTGCACCGATTACAGAAAGCTGAATGACATCACCATCAAAAACAAGTACCCTTTGCCAAATATAGAGCATCTATTCGATCAGTTGACTAGTGCCGAGGTATTCTCAAAGATTGATCCTAGGACTAGTTATCACCAACTTAAGATTCGTGCAACGGATATTCCGAAGACCGCCTTTACTACTCGCTATGGTTTATACGAGTATACGGTCATGTCTTTTGCATTAACCAATGCCCTTGCTTATTTCATGAATCTCATGAATAAGATCTTTATGAATTTCCTAGATAAGTTTGTCGTTGTTTTCATCGACGATATCCTTATCTACTCCAAGTCAGAAGAAGAGCATGAGTAACATGTGAGAATCATCCTAGAAACCCTGAGAGAGCATCGGTTATATGCCAAGTTCAGCAAGTGTGAGTTTTGGCTGAAAGAAGTAGGATTCCTAGGACATATTGTGTCTATCAGAGGAGTCTCTGTTGATCCTGCATAAATTAAAGATGTCGAAGAATGGGAAGCCCCAACCACTCAAACCCAACTCCGTGCATTTCTCGGATTAGCGAGATATTACCGCAAGTTCATAGAAGGATTCTCTAGTATCGCCAGACCCATAACCCAATTGTTGAAGAAGGACAAGAAGTTTGAATGGACTGACAAATGTGAAGCCAGTTTCCAAGAACTGAAGAAGAGATTGATTTCGGCCCCAATATTGATCATGCCAGATATCAAGAAGCCATTTGATGTGTATTGTGATGCATCCAAGATTGTTCTCAGATGTGTATTGATGCAAGAAGGCAAAGTCATTGCTGATATGTCTCGACAGCTGAAGCAGCATTAGCAGAACTATCCGACCCATGATCTTGAATTAGCAGCCATAGTTTTGGCATTGAAGACATGGCGTCATTATCTGATGGGTAATCGCTGTGAGATTTACTCAGATCACAAAAGCTTGAAGTATATTTTCACCCAGAAGGAGCTGAATACGAGGCAAAGGAGATGGATAGAGTTAATCAAGGATTATGACCTTGACATTCACTATCACCCCGACAAAGCCATTGTGGTAGCAGATGCTCTTGGTAGATTGCTGTGTAGGCTAAACACCATGATCAAGGAGAAGCAACCAAGTTTGTATGAGGAGTTGGAGCAGTTCATAACTGAGCCAGTTAGCAAAGGATTCTTAGCTAGCATTGAACTTCAACCCACTTTGATTAGCCAAATCAAGGAAGCCCATAAGGGAAATGAAAGTATCGATGGAATCAAACGTCGTATTGGTATGGGAAAGGTACCTGGATTTACCGAAGATGAAGAAGGAGTTATGTGGTACAAAGGCCATATCTGTGTGACAGCAGATTCGAAGCTGAAGCAAGTTATCATGCAGCTCATGATACTCTTTATTTTATCCACCCCAGAGGAACGAAGATGTATCAAGATTTGAAGGAGCAATTTTGGTGGCACAAGATGAAGAGAGAGATCGGAAGCTACATCACCAAGTGTGACATCTGTCAACGAGTTAAAGCAGAGCATCAGAGACCCGCAGGACGGTTGAAACCATTGCAGATTCTGGAATGGAAGTGGGATTCCGTCGGAATGGACTTTATTACCGGATTACCTACTTCTAGTAGGGGAAATGACTCAACCTGGGTTATCGTGGTTAGACTGTCCAAGGTAGCTCACTTTATACCTATCAAGACAACCTACCAGAGTTCAAAGCTAGCACAGCTGTATATTGCTAGAATTGTTAGTCTGCATGGAACCCCCAAGACCATAGTATCAGATCGAGAGACCCAATTTACCTCGAGATTTTGGCAGAAAGTCCAAGAAGGATTGGGAACGAAGTTGAATTTCAGCACCGCTTATCAGCCGCAAACTGATGGACAGACTGAAAGTGTCAACCAAATCTTAGAAGATATGTTGAGAGCTTGTGTGTTAGAGTATGGATCAAAATGGGAAGACTGCCTGCCTTTCGCAGAATTCTCATATAACAATTGTTATCAAGCCAGCTTGCAAATGGCACCATTTGAGTTCCTATACGGAAGAAAGTGTTGCACCCCTTTGAATTGGTCGCAAGTAGGAGAGAGTCAAATCTTTGGACCCGACATTCTCCGGGATGCTGAAGAAAAGGTTCACAAGGTCCGTGAACACCTCAAGACCGCCCAATCCAGACAGAAGAGTTATGCTGACAAGATAAGGAGAGACCTGACTTTCAATGTCCAAGATTTTGTATATCTCAAAGTTTCGCCATTGAAGGGAACGCAACGCTTTAGTCTGAAAGGAAAGTTAGCCCCTACATATATCGGACCATTCAAGATTCTGAATCGTCGAGGAGAAGTATCATATCAACTGGAACTACCTTAACAGATGTCAGCCATCCACAATGTGTTCCATATCTCGTTACTTCACAAATGCCTAGAAGTGCCGGAGCAGACTGAAGTTTTCAAGAACATCGATCACAGAGCTGTGGATATCAACAAGGACCTGACACGTGAAGTGCCTATCCGTATCTTGGAGGAATACTATAGAACTACCATGACCAGAAGTATCAAATTTCTCAAGATTCAATGGAGCAACCATACCGAAGAAGAAGCGACTTGGGAACGAGAAGATTACATTAGGACAGAGTTCACAGATTTGTTTAGTTCCTAGTTTTCTTTCATAAATCTCGGGACGAGATTTTATTTAAGGGAGAAAGGTTTGTAACATCCCAAAACTCTAATCCAAGGTTATTAAGATCCAAATCATTAAATTTAGGGTTAACAAAAACTTTTCCATTTAAAATAATTAAGCATTCATATGTGTGTGCATATAATTTAGGAATTGTTTTGAATTGCCATGTTTGAGTGATACATTGATTGTAAAATGATCCTAAGGTGAATTAAACATCATCTAGATCATTCCCAAACAAATCCCAAAGAAAAACAAATCAAAAAGAATAAAATAAGCAAATGGTCATTTGTGCCATTTTAATCACCATGCCTACTTTGGCTATTCCTAGAACTCAAATCTTAACAGAAACAATTGTGGTTCTTTGCACCCCTTGCTAGTACAAGTAGTGATGTACCAAGGCCCACTTTGTTTCATCCCAAAAACTTTCAAACTCTAAATTTGAATGACATTTGAAATTTGAATGTAGTTCATATGTATAGATCACACTTTCAAAAACCACTCAAATGAACTCCACTTTTAAAACCCAAGCACTCCTAGAATCTCACGCATAAGATACAACACTCCACCAAAAATCAGACCAAAATTCAAAACTTTTTCTCTTGTGGCCATTGTGTCGAACAGGTTGCAGACAGAAATAAACCTACCTAACTAACACTGCTCCTAGTTAAACCCTTGTCCCCCATTGGACCCTATCTACTCTCCCCTGTCCCCCCGAGTCCAACCAAACCCCCAACTAGCCCCTCCCTTAGCCACAGCAGTAGTGGAGCGCCGCCACTTTGTGGTCACCGTCGGCTAGAAGAGGGCAACGCGTCAGGAACCGTGCCGTGCCAAACCAGCAAGTCCCCTAGCTCCACCCAACCCTACCGCACATCCCTGTCCACCACTCGATCAACCCCTGCCCCTGGACCACTCCCCAGCGTTGCCGCCCTTTCTCTCTGTGAGCCAGCCAGAGCGCGATCGCCGCCAGCACGCAGCAGACTGTGCCTTGATGCCATACCGCGCATGCCGCTCCACCTCGACCCCAGTACCCCAGCAGACACGATCGTGCACCGCCGCGCGACCCATAGTCACCGAGCGCCGCGTCAAGTACCGCCTCTGTCTCCTAGAGCACGCGACGCTCCCGACCATATGCCACCACCCCTAGCTATGCCATTAAGCCGTAGAGCACCGCCAGGAGGCAAGCCACCGTCCGCCTACGCCGCCCATTCCGATAGCACCCTGTATCATCGTCACCGACGAGCTTGCCGTCGCCCCCTCGGTCCCCTCGTCAGGCCTATATAAGGAGCCCTCCCTAGCACCATTTCTTCACACCACTCAACTCCCCTCTCACCACTGATCCTTCCCCACCTCTCGCCAGAGCCGCTCGAGCCGTAGTTCGCCAGAATTGCACCGGAGGAGCCTGCTATAGAGGAGGAGACGCTGCTGTCGATTCCGTCCACCGCAGCCCCTGCCGTGACCTCGCCTGAGTCCGCCATCGCCGTCCAGTTTGATCGCCCGCCTCGCCACACTAGTTGGAGCCCTAGTACGTCCCCAGTAGACCCCCACCGTCCGTTTAGGGTTTGGTCTCGCCGGCAACGAGTTCGTCGTCGATGATGACTGTGGACCGTTGATCTAGGTTCTAATCGTAGCGCCCAGATCATCCCATACCATTTCGGGTTTTATGTCTCGCTGACAAGCGGGACCAACCTGTCAGCCGCCCTCTGCGCCGCTGAGCGTCACATGGCCGGCCCATTTCCTTTGCCGCGCTAGCCCACGAATTCAAATAAGTGTTTTTATATTTAAGTTTAAATCCAATTATGTCCCTTAGTTCAAAAATCAATTCAGGAAGATTTACTGAACCAAATTGAGTGATCCCAATTTTGGACTAGTACCAAAATAAGGTTTACATGCAATGCCTTTGGACTAGTACCAAAATAATTCTATATAGGCATTTCTAGTCACTTTAAATCATTAAATATTAAACTTAAACTTAATTAAATGTGATCCAACCTTTAAATCACATTCCCATATGTTAGAATATGTGGTGATAACATGTGTCCACATGATCCCATATTTTAATTGGAGAATATTAAATCTTAGTTAATTTCAATGAGTAGAAATTACTTTTCTCAAATGAAAATAATGAAGCTAGTTAATAAAACCTTGTGATGCTTGTGATGATAATAGATCATCAAATGTGTGCCTTAGTGTGCTAAATAGACAAGTTAAGTATTGTTTGGTGATTGTGTACTCCGTATGTATTTATAGACGATAGTACCGACCAAGTCTACGAGGAGGAGGAGTTCTACCAAGAGGAGGAGGAAGAGAACTTCAACCACTTCACTACCCAAGGCAAGCCAACACTTGCAAGTATTATACTAGCAAGCCATCATTAACGACGCAAGCTATTGTTAGCAAGCTATAATTAAGCTAGATAACCTAAGAAAGATGCATTAGGCATGCTTTGGTTATACCACTTTGACTAGTACCTACTCCAAGATTTGCTTTCAAGCTTTTACTTTCTTTACTTTACCAAGTCTCTTACTTGTTTGAAGGTAGCATAAAAAGTATAAAACTTGACCTATCTAGATAACCTTAAATGTCGTTCTATGGCATGAGATTGAGATTAGCATCCTACCTTAATGAACACACTTAACTTAGTAGTTTAGAGCTATACTAAAACTTGAGTCACTTTAGATGGGAATACTTGGTGAAAAGGAATTGTGAAAACCTTGGAATGATGAGTCATTCTATTGAGATGTTTTGACGTGTGTTGTGAAACACAAATGGTTTATGATGATGAAAATGTTGAGGCATGAGCCTTAGCCCTTTTTCAAAAAAAACTGATGGTTGAATTCGGATGCGATACCATTCCAATTTTACCGTACAACCACAATACTTGAATTGGGTAAGGCTTAGCGAGAAGTTTATATGCATTAGTATTAGTTCCCTCGTGGGAGAGGTTTGAGCTGAGGCTACCTCTCAATGTCGTCCACCTATGTAGTGCCCAAGATGACAGATGGTCATGGTTGGGAGGCCATGCTCATAGGAGAGATGCTTATACTCGGGTGTGTAAATGAAAGATTATGTTTGATTATCTGCATACTAAGTATGATGATTCAGGGTTATCCTTGATAGATGTATCGAATCTTGTGGTGAAAGTGTACCCCCTCTGCAGAGTGTCAAACTATTCGAATAGCCGCGTCCGCGGTTATGGACAGTTGGAGTGGCCATACTGTTTCGTTGTCAGATGTTTTCAAAATGACTTATGAAATGAATGATGAATCTTGACTTGACCACAACAGGGTTGTGACTATGACACTAGCTTCCCAACTTAAGTGATTCTAGAACTTTATTTTATCTTTCTTTCTTTCTAAACTCAGCTTAGGTTTCAAACTTAACTTTATAGTTAACTTATAGTTTAGCATTTCCCACCAGAACTACCTTACTTGTTAGTGATAGTTTGCGAGTACTTAAAGAGTACTCATGGCTTTTGTCCCTGGCTATTCTCATGGAAAGACTATGAAGGAGATTACCAAGATGATGGACAGTAGGATGACTATGATAACTAGGACTATCTTCCATCGTCAGCATTGCCTGTGCCACTGAATACGGACCATCGCTACGCTTATTATGTATTTCGCTGCTTGTTGTATTAAGACTAGATCATGAGATCCTTTATTCGTGTAAGACCTTATTATGGTTTGTAATGGATGATGTACTATGATATCCAATCTGTTATGTCTCGCAAAAATGGTAATCTTGGGATTGTGATGTATGACATAACATGCATCTAGGATTAAAAATTCGGGTGTTGACAGTCCAGGAGGCAGGTCCCTCTAGGTCTGACGGCATGGGTTCCTCCACAGCGCGCCCTGAGGGTCCATACTACGGGTTCAGCCCCGACGACTTCACCATCACACCCACGTCGTCTGCTGACCTAGGTTTCTTAGGTTTGTCATCTGATACCGACGACGACTGATCTAGCTATACTTTGTCATATATTACTTTAGACTTATCCTGCTAGACTTTCTCATATATATTACTTATCTTCCTAGACGTGGATTAGCTACTTGTCATATATATATTACTTATCCGGTGAGACTTTGTCATATATATTACTTATCCTGCTACTTAATTACTTTATAACTATGTTTACTATGCGTCTTCTTTCTAGATAAATATATAGAATGGATCAAGTGTGCAACAACTGTGCACAACAGTTGGGGAGGTGCCTGGAGAAGAAGTTTCCCATAGTGCTCCATGTAGGGTTTGAGGCTAGGATGGTATGTGCTTTGTGAGATACACAATATCATGGATGTCTCGCTATATATAGAATCGAAAATAAACCATGTACTTTGTTGTATTGTTAATGTTTTACACAGTTAATCCCTTGCGTTTGGCGACAGGACTTCATGGACCATTTCCATAGAAAGACCATGGACGATGTCGTGTTTGAGGTTAATTCTATGTCATATGCTAATCTCGATAGGAGTTATGTGTTTATAGTGACCAACATAGCGATCAAGACATCTTTCAGTGGACCTGGCTGGATAAACTTGTTGAATGATCATGACATGCAATATGGAGACAAGATAAAGATCTTTCTCATCCATCAAGCAGCCATAATCTACTACATGTACACGCCCCCTAACAATGATATCCAACAGTAAGCTATCTATGTAGTTGAGACCATCCTTATATGTCGTTTACTCTATACATGCATTCTTTTTTGACTTTCTTCTCAATATATGTACATTGGATTATAGGAAAGAAGCATGTGGAAATTGTGGTCAACATAGTTGGCATTGCATGGACAGGAAGATCACCATTCCTCTCCCTTCAAACTTTGGAGTTAGGGTGGTATGTTCTCTGAAATTCATGTGGAGAACGTAAATATATATATGTTCAGTGAAAATCACGACTGATTGTTCTATCCTATGATTTTACTCAGTCAATCCTTTTCGGTGCACGACATGGCTTCATGGACCATCTGCATAGAAGCATGGATGAGGTTGTCATGTTTATTGTCACTTTGACGCATCATAATCACCCTGATAGGATGTACGAGGTTAGGGTCACCAACGAGGAGGCCCGAACATATTTTAGTGGTCCTGGATGGAACAGACTCCTCATCTTGTACGACGGCATGAAATAGGTTCGAGAGTTGAAGTTTTTGCTCAATCATACTTATGTCATCATCTATTTCACTTGCTTTCCTCCCGACTCTTCCGACGAGGTTGAAGATGAGTGAACTCTAGATAATGCTATTTGAACCAATGTCCCAGCTAGATTGAACATTTGGTGGATACTGCTATTGTTTCCTATGTTAATATGTATTTTGTTGTCATTATCCTATATACTATGTATTCATTTATTCATCTGCCTATTCTGGCTATTTATTATTATTTTTCTTTGATACATAATACTGCCGACGAACAAATTGTATTACCCCTGGTTAAGGGATGTGCGCCAGTGTTAGGGGACATTATCCCCGACAAAAGGGCTACTCGCTAGTGGTAATAATAGTTATCGCTGGCGATTCGTATGGTTTGCCTGCTGTAATGCATCACCGCTGGCGAGATGGTCACCAGCAAACAGGGACTCGCCGGTGGTAGGCCATTTTGGTGCTGCGTCGGTGATCCTTTCCCTACTAGTGTACGTCTCTCAGTTATGAAGTTTGAGTTGTTTATCTTAGTTGGTTGATTTGCTAAGATGTCATGCTAGTGGGAAGTAATTTAATATGGTTAGAGTAAGGCTTTTTATTAGTATGATGATTAGTTGTTGAAACGCTTGCTCTAGGTTTTTAGTTAACCGCGTTTTGCCTTGGAAATAATATTGCCAAACAAGTACAATAAGCAAAACTCTGAAATTTATGACTTGTTTGATGAATGATTGTCTTGAGAGTATACCCTTGATGATACTTAACCCCATAGATATTTTGATAGTATTGACGACACTCATGAAATGATATGTTTGATTGAAATAAAGTCTAGTGGTAATTGTGATGCATGCCAAAGCTAACCTTGTGGATCAAATCGCGGTACTAGCTCCCAAAAAGAGAAAGAAGCGAGACAACTTTGTTCTATGTCTCTAATGCACACCTTTGGGATGCCAACAACTCCGCTAGCTTTTGAACAATCTATGGTATAACCCTCGATTTCGGCTATGAGTTGATGACATTAGTGGCATATGTGTCAATGTATGGGCAAAAGTATTGGTACTCTCAAAGGTTGTGCAAACACTTGTAAAAGAAACATCCAGTGATTCTTGAAAGAATAATAAAAAATATCTAAGAGGATCCACATAACAAGTCCTTGGCATGGTACTTTACGAGTTTTTCTTGAGAAACAATGATTTGATTAGAAGTGTCTTTGATAGACTTGATTTATTGATGTGGGTGTAAATAAGACGCTTCATTGTTATACTACCTAGGACATGAAAGTCTCTTACTCAATTATGCTATTTAAACATTCTAGTGTTCCTTTACAGGCTGAGAGTTAATTAGAAGAATTGGATTGATTTCTAAACTTCTAGTTACTTATACTTATATTAAACTTTACTTTAATTGTCTTGACTTACCAAATCTTGTATAGTACTCTTGTCATCTCTCTAACTTTGATAAGCCTCGCAAATGAATGAAGTGCTGAGCACATATGACTACCAACCGTAAGTGAATTCTTATTCTCGTTGTTTCATGTTTAAACGCTGAATTCCTTATAGTTCTTTTGGTTCTTCTTACTCGAGGGTGATCAAGGTTTGACCTTTGGGGAAGTTGATGGCTCCAAAATTAGCCATCGCCTACCATGTTTAAACATTGCTTTTGGTCAAGCAATTGCCAATAAACTCTCAATCCTTGCCACTAATGACAAATAATTGCAAAGGTATGCAAAGAATCTCTTTGAATTATGTTGTGCAGGAAATCACAGTTTTAATGCGAAATAAAGAGTCATAATGAAGGTTTTCGAGCAAGTCCACATGGCCAAGTAATTGGGGAGTCATTCTAGGGCATCAGCAAGCTTAACGACCACTGGTATGGGAAGGGCCTGCCCGTACCATCTGCCCGTACCAGGTGGCGACGACTTCGTCTCATCAAACCCTACCACTTTCATGAAGACGCCTGTATATTTTGAGGCCCAAGCTGCTAGCCAGAGGGCCGCCATTCTTAGATTACATCACAACATTACCAAAGGAGATCCACACCATTGTTCATCCATTGTTCACCACTTCCACCATCCATCCATCCACTAGCTATCGTCGGATTGATGACAAGTACGCCATGAGGGGGTCCTCAAGGCGTGCAGAGGAGAGGGGTGTGAGATGTACGTTGTTCCAGGATGGTGAGCGCACAAGTTTACCCAGGTTCGAATCCGCCGGCTTTGGACGAATCCTACTCCTGCTAGCAATCCAGTAATATGGCATAGCCGGAATATGGGTTACAAGGGTTTTGCCTGTGCGAGTTGAGATTGTAGACTATTGTGCGGTTCCCTAAAGGCTTGTCCTAGGACGGCTTATGTAGATATTCGGCCTAGGGTTTACATGAGATAGCTATCTGGCTACGACTAACAGTCAGTTACATAGTATATCTTGAACTACGAGTACCACTACATGCCTATGTTGGTAAGTCTTATAGGCCTTCCCGTAGCCAGACTGGACTCCGTCTCTTCTCCCTAGCTGGGCCGCTTGTGAAGCAATTCTCTAACCCGAAGTGGGCCACCCTGGGCAGCGTCGCATACTGAGGATACCTGGAAAGTATATCCCCAACAGCAGCCCCAGAAGCCTCCAAGATCCAGAGTCAGATTTCACCATCATCTAGCTTGATTCATCTTCGGCTTGTAGAATCTTGAAGGGTTCCTGAAACTTCAAAAGAAAGGATAGGATCCTAGTCTCAAAGTGAGTCGAACCTATGAGTGCATTATTCGAGTTTCCATCCTAAAATTCAAACTTAAGCTGGGACTTGGTCTCTGACGTAACCTGACATCAGTCAAGGTCAAGTCACGTCACCGACAGACATTCCTGTCAGCACGATTGTTGGTGGGTCCGCCTTTTGCAGAACCGAGGCGTCGTTTTAATGTGTGCTCGGAGATCGAGGTGCTATAATCATCATGAGGAGGTTACCCATCTCCTTCCATGATGCATGGTACGGTTATTGTTGATCTTTGCACGAATCTCAGTGCAAGTGAGGGATATAAGGGGTCAAGATTTCTTCCTTCTTCCTTACCAGCGCTAGTGCCTCATCCTTCCCCTTGACGTTTCCCGCGAAAAAGCTCTCTAGCCTCCCCCAAAGCTCACAGTGTCGCCCAACCTAGGTCACCTCCGCCCGCAGAATGGTGAAAGATTCATCCTCCGGCACGACGGCGATAGCGGCGACGATCTCTACAGCAACGGAGAGGGAGAATTTCCTTGGGATATAGATCACTTGCGCCCTCGACGATGCCATCCTCCGGGTCATCGAGAAGGAAGGCCTCCTCCAAGCCGACGACTGGCAGAGCGGCTTTGGACAAACCCCCAACACCGACGAGCGAGTGCACTTTGGCACCCACCTTGACAGAGGTTTGAGCTTTCCTCCCTTAGATTTCTTTTCTGAGGTTATAGAACACTATGGAGTGCAACTCCAGAATCTCGCCCAAACTCACTTTTAGAAATGAGTGCATACGCATCTTTGTGTGAGGGGTATCTCGGCATTCGTCCGAGTCTTCTTCTTTTCCGGTATTATTTCAATACCCGAAGGAATTCCATCAGTGACGGTGTTCCTTACATCACCAGGACTCTTAGCTTTTTTGTTAGGAGAGTGTGGGGCCCCCAGATTAATACTTCGAGAATCCCTGTTATGCATACAACCATGATCCACTTAAATCTATTTACTTAAAAAGTACAGAAGTAGTTTCTAGAAGATAATTTGATAATTTTACATTGGACAGGTGGAGTTTTTGATGTGAGATGGTCCCAAATGTGAATACACACTTAGGGGAATTTTCCCAAGATTTATTGAGGCGGGAAAGGATTTTTAAAGGATTATTTCTTGTTTCTGCCAGTTAAGAAAAATGGCAAAATTAAATAATAAAAATCTCAAAAATATTTATTTTTGAGGTGGGAAGATGGGTTATGATAGGTGGAACTTAATTGAGCCAAAATTTGGGGAAGTGTTTTGGCAAAAACCAAACTTTCCTTTATGAGAGGAGTTTTGGAGATTTTGCCTATTTAGGGAATTAAATAGTTTTGGTCCATAATAAATATGGATAAATGTTGATAAATCTTGATGATTAAGGTAGATAATGTTGACAAGGTGTAGAAAACATTTGCAACCTTGGTATTGAAGAACCCATGTTGATTTTGGTGAAATACCCTGGATTAAGGATCTAGGGGGATGTTAATTTCATACCATCAAAACATGGTTGTATCTTGGAGTTCAGATCTACCCTTGGGGCATGGGGTTGATGGATGGATATACCAAGCGATTTAGATTGCAATGGTGTAGGAGTTTGAGTTTGATCCTGCTTGAGCTCACCAAGACAGGCCTTCGAACTTTGAATAAAATAAGCCTACCAAAGCAGATTATCAACTAGCCTTCAAAACCTTGTGCGTTTAAGCAGCACAAAGGTCCACTTGGAACAAGTGAAGTAGATGTTGATAGAATTATATGAGTAGAACACAACCATGCAAGGAGTTGTTCATAGAAGGTTGGATGGTGGTGTGAGCCTCTATCAAAGTAGGCATGTTGACTAGATTTGCAAGAATAGTTATTTTCTTGCCTGCAAAACCATCAAGGACAAGTGGGTAGGATGATGCTCTAACCAAGGGCAATATTGGGCCTTAGTAGTCCTTAGGATGATTAACAATATGGTTCAGATGCATTTTAAAAAATGCACAAGGGATGAGAAAGGGAGGCATTCAAAAAGGTGATGCTGGAAACATATTTAGGGTTTTTGATTAGAGCATGAGATGGGATGTTTTTGATGGGTTGCAAGGTACCCAAGCATCATCAAGTGGATGATGTTGAAGTGTAGATTGAGTAGAAAGGATCCATGCTTGATTTAGGTCTCCATTATCTTGGAAGCTTCTAGAAGGAATCACTTCAGAATTGATTCTAGTTAGGGGTTTTAAATGATCACTTAGTAGCTAGGGATCAGATTCAGATTGTATTCTTGCTTAGGGTGGGATGATTTGGAGACATCTTGATCCTAGGGATGAGCTCCTAGAGTAGCTCTTACTATCTCCTAAGCAGAAAAATCAAGTAGTAGACCAAGGCAATTCATCAGACAGCAGATCAAGGCAACTCATCTTATAAGCTAAGCAAACCTATTACTGGGGTTACCATCAAGTCTAACTTGAGGTAAGGTTGGGAAATTTGAAAAGGGTTGTAGTTTGAATAAGATGAGAGTCTTTGGTATCTCTAGCAAGAGTAGGGTTCAAAAGCTTCATAAAAGGTTTTGTTAAATCTAGAGATAAGAATAGTAGAAAGTTCTGTCTTGAAAACATAAGGAGATTATGTTTTATAGCTCTCCATAGTTTTATCAATAGAAGCTACTAAAATAGTTGGTTTGCAAAGGCTTCTTGGCTCAAGTTTTGAAATGCCAGAACATTTGAGAATATGGGAAAATAAGCCAAGACTGTTTTGGGAAGTAGCTTTTGTCAACTGGTGTTAAGGTAAGGGGTATATCATCTAATACACATTCATATACATGAGCATATCCAAACAACAAGCAAACACTTCACCATTAAACAAGAAAAGGTTTTTGTTCCCCCTGATTTTTGCATTCTGGACAACTAATCAGGGTTGCTGAAATTGGGATGTTAAAGATCTTTCCCCCTTAAAATAATCTCGTCCCGAGATTCTGGAGAATAGGGTTAGGGGATTTTGGGTCGGGTTGATACTAGGTGTCTTCCGCGTACTATCTTACGGACTTCATCTATAAAAGTGGTTACCCGGTCGATGAAGTTGAGCTTCAGTCTTCGGGGATGCATTGAGAGTTGAGCAGAGTCTAGTATTGATTTTGAGAGATGACCTTCTTTTCCTTTCGGACTCTATATCATTGAGGGCTTAGACTAGGCAAACTACCTCGATTCTTAGCTTCACGGAGTACTCGTCGGAGGATAGAATCTACAGCTGGGGGTACCTCGGTCTGATGACTCACAGCTCTTCCTTAAGGTCATAGCGTATCCTATTTAACGATTTTAGGGTCGGGACTCCTGAGGTTGCTCCTAGCAGAGGGTTATTCTAATTTGTGGGAAAGCCACAGTCTTTCCCCCTTAGGATTAAGCCGGGGTATTTTGGAGAGTTGACATAGTCCTTCCTTCTTGAAGTCAATGAATGGGGTTTCTGGGGGTTGTCGTCCATCTTTCTTTTGGAGTAGAGGCCTTCGGAAGGTGTCCGTGAAGCTATGACCTACGGGGCTTATATACTACTATTATTCATACTTAGCATGGTGGAGTCATCGGAGTCTCACGTCCTCTAAGCATTAAGGACCTATGGTTTAGTGGTTTGGCGGTCCTTCGGGTGGGTCTTCAGCTAAAGTAGCGAAGGGACTTTGTAGAATCTTCAGTTAGTTTCTCCTCGGATAACTCATGGGTTGTTGCTTGGCAGGAAGACTTCGGAGCCGGAGATATTTTCTGAAGTATCTTTTGGTAGACAGTCTTCTGAGGATTGAGTGGAAAGACGCAGTCTTTCCACCTTAGGGCTTCACTAAGGTGCTTCAGGGGGGGTTGCGGATCTTCTGTCTTGGAGTGCTGACCCGATGTTAGCGGAAGGCTGTATCTTCCCGAAGTCTTGAGATGGGGTCTTCGAGCGACACCCTACTTTAACAACCTTGGCAGGATGGTTTTCTAACGCAGCCTTCTGGATTTAACTCTAGGAGGGTTAGCATTTAACAGGACTTCTTGTTAGATCTTCAGTCAGAGTAGAGGCATCCAGCTTCGGGGGAAAACTGTCTTCACTTGATTTATTAGTGCTGCTTTTGGTACGATGGCGGAGGGGACTCGTTGTCTTCACACTTCCCAATTCATCTGACTTCTGGGGTGGTTCTGACCTTCGAAGGTCAGCATAGTTAGGTCTTCACTTCTTGTCTTGGTTGACTTATCCAGTGGTTTCTTGGGGATATCGAGGATCCTTCGGTGATCGACTTCCAGCTCCAACTGATGTCTTGCTGTAATAGACTAAGGAACAAGGGAGTGTGGTGCTATCGACGAGTCTTGCACAGTGAGTTTGACAAGGTATGCCATCCTGCTGAGGTGAAATCTGTGAGTTGATTCTGGCTTGACGACGTTGAACTCCTGGTTCTTGCGATGCTTTTCATCTCATATGCTCTCGAGGTTAGTCTGGTTCTCATTACCAACACCTAACGCAGGGGTTTCCTGAGTTACTAGGTGGGTTATCGCTCCTCGAGTCACATTTTTAAGGAGGTCAAGGCAAACCAGAACATACAAACAAGGCAACAGAGCGAGGGGCTCGCAATGTCCTCGGCAAACAACACACATCAAGAAACACAGGATGCACTTAGGCAAGCAAACACGTTCAACTCCAGGGACCAAGGAGTTAAATACTCGCGATGTAGGGGGAATCCTATTCTTAGGACTACTGACCCTAGATATCGTCTTTCTTCCGGTTGGAGTCACTATCTTGCCGATAAATCCTTCGCCGTATCTTGGACGCTTCTTGATAGTGCACACCTGATGTCTTCTGAGTATGAGGATTCCGTTGGTTGAGCGATATTGTAGTCTCCTTGTGTTTGGTGGTAGTTGCTTGTCTCCATCTTGTTCTCATTGTCTTCACCGGGTTCTAGATCCTAGTTATTTAAAATCCGTAGGTTTGAAGTTTGGACGAGAGTTGGAGAAAACCATTTTCGAAAGCATTTACTTAGAGTAAGACAAGAAGTAGAACTTTTTGGAAACTCATTGAGACACTAGTTTTCGAAAGCCGGGGTTTTCGAAATAAGGTTCCTATCTAACGACCATGCTAAGTAAGGTTCTCCTACATTCAGGATGGCTCTGATACCAAGTCTGTGGGGCCCCTAGATTAATCCTCCGAGAATCTCTGTTATGCATACAACCACGATCCCATGATCAGTTAGTCGTGGCACATAACCGAGAAGTATCATTACAACATCCGAGAATATACCGAATTACAAGACTTACATAAATGCCATTATGGCTACACCAATAATCATCAACAGAACTTCACCAAGAGTAGATCCCAATCCATGCCTTAACCTACAGGCAACTGACTGGGAGAACGTCCTAGCTCGCATAGTCATCCACTTCACCTCGTCTTGATATCTGACCAAGTTAATAGCCAGGGACAATGCCAGTGAGTACATTGAATGTACTCGCAAACCACCCTAAGATAATAATAAAAACAAGAGGGTATGCAATATGGCTGTGGTAGTAGGAGGGCTCCAACAGAGGTTCTTTTCTCACATAGTTTCTCTTGTAGATATAGCATCTACATATCTTTGTTGAAAACTTTTGTAAACATTTTGGAAACCTTTTTGAAAAGTTTTGGAAAACCCCAGGACTGGGTCACCCAATTGTTCCCGACTTCCGGTCGTTCCACGACCAAACTCCTTTCATTCCGTTCTGACCATCCCATGGTCAAAACATGAATCCTTTCTGACCATCCCATGGTCAAAACATTTCAAAGCCATTTCTTTTCTGAAAGCCTTTTTGAAAACAAAACCAGCACCGCTCTACAGAAGTTTTTCCAACCCGTCCTTCACCGCGGACACGGCTATTCGAATAGATTTACACTCTGTAGAGGTTGTACACTTTAACCACACCATCCGAGTACACTACCCTGATCTTCACCGATCGTGGGTCGAGTAACCGATCAAGACTCTCCGGATGCCCACTCCAATACAAGTGCCTACCCTATGGGTGTTATCCCCCTCAACACCGGGACGCCCTATATAGTTCACAGCCAACCGGAGCGCTTTTTCCACTTCACGAGTGTGCGCTTTCAATGAGGGGCCCATAGTAATGCGTGGAGGTCCGTAAACCCTTTGTTCCTTCTCCCGGTTGATGTTCCACATGGACCGTTTGTCCAGAGAAGGCCCACCCTCTAGGGATCGCAATCCCCTGTAGTAGTTACGAGGCAGCTTATACTAAAATAGACAAACATCAAATCCAGCCCTGTCCCGCACCAGAGTAATGTGGTTGCACAGGGTTAAGTTGTTATAGCTAAACTGCAAAGAACCGGGTGCGTTTTCATAAACCTTTTTCCTCCATCTTTCCTTCAGCATTTTGTAAAGGAAAACCTTCTTCTTGTTCAACATCTCTTGGGAGGTCCCACCTCACCAAGGTTTTCTCATAAAACATTTGGTAAAACCTTTTTCCAGGGTCTTCCCATCCGCTAGTTTTTGCTTCGGCTAAAACGGGCTCTCCAAAGGGGCATGGTGGGTATGCACCATCTATTCTACTAGGGACAAGTAGGTGCCACGAAGGAGGTTGTACTTAATTGTACAAAAGTGTAATGGTTCGGAGGAGCCAAACCACCACCAGATATACGTCAACATAAAGTAAAACAATGCAGTTTTACAAATAGTAAATAAAACATGCATAAGTAAAATAGTGGGACAAGGCTTATGAGCAAGAAGGTGGCTTTCCTGATGATCAGCAATATGGCAACATGTCTCTGGACTTCTTCTTTTAGATAACCAAGAATACGAATACCAATAATAAATACCACTTCTTCTGCTTTTCGATTTCATCGCAACTATTGTCATTAGGGAACACATGCAAACAAACAAGAGGGCACAATCAATACAAGGAATACAATCACCACTACCATTCAGCAAACAAGCAATTGAATAAACTCCAATTAAGGTTCTGTAGTTTTAGCGAGGATTGGATTTAGGAGGTTGAGATGGTCTTGGAGAAGGGGATGAAAATCCCTTAGGATTTATAGTCTAGAAACTACCTAAGGGATGGATTTTTTTGAACAAGACCATATTCTGTATGGTACCATTGTAAAAACATGATACCAACAGGTAGGTATTGATAAGATGAAGCCAACAAAAGTGGTTTCACTATTTTATCACTTTTCTTTGATTTCCTATGAATTTTCTAGTGATAAAGGCTCTAGTTTGAGGAAATAATTCACCAGAAAAGTTCTGGAGGTCCAAAAATTATTTACTTGGATGGTTCAGTAGGGTTTAATGTACTTGTTCACTGAGAGTTGGAATTAGGTCAAGAAATTAACAGAATGCCCTCAGGAAATTCCCAAAGGCAGTTTTGTGGGGGTTTTGTCCTTTTCACCAAATTAAATCTACAGTACCTTTTAATTTTCTTCCAAGGGCATAGTGTAGGTATTTGGAATACCTTTCTGCAGAAATTGGAATCACCCTTTTTGGAGCTGTATAGATACTGTAGTGAATTTAGAGGTGAATAAACCATGCACATAATAGTTTAATTCACAGAAAAATATGCAAGGCTCAAGAAATCATGAGCTCCTGGATTTGGATAAGCCTTAGTGTACCACATCCAGTATAATTGGACTTGGGTCAATTGGACTCATGATTTGGTCTAGGGAATTTTCTAGAGTGAGGAACTCATAGTTATTGTTATTTTTATTAAGGCCAGAATGTTGTTCACCTTGGCATGAGACCAAGGTCCAGTGATAGGTACCAGTAGTACCTACCAGAGGCAATTGGGTTTACTCCATTTGGAGTAGCAAGGCTACTGTAATGATTTATGTAGTGAAAACACTAGAGACTAAATTGTTTCTTTCACCAACACTCAACAAGAGTTCCAGAAATTAAGATCTCCTAGGTTTAGTTAGATATGGCTGTAGATAATCCATTGGAGTTGGAATTAGGGTAAAAGCTATCATGGATTGGCCTAGAGAATTTCCTAAAGACAGAATATAATTAATTTTGGGATTTTTATATCTTCAGATCTATAGCTCCACTTAGCTGGAGGTAAGGGCTATTAGATAGGTATATCAACTACCTTTCATAGGCACTTTGAATCATATCATTTGGATATGTACAACTTACTGTGGAAATTATTTAGTGAAAAAGATTCAGTTTAGTGGAATTAATGCCAGTAAATAATAAAAATTATTTTTGGCAAGTGACCAGTTATGCATGTTACACAAAACACACAAGAACAAGGTAGGATTTATATCTAGACATTTCAAATAGTTTTACATTTTATTTGGGAATTAAACTGACTGGCAGTTTTCCGATCTGGAAAAGAAAATGATTTAAAGGAAAGAAGGATTAGTAGACGGGCCGATTTCTGGCGGAGCTGGGCCTTACTGTGGAAATCTGGCCCACCCGGGGAGCGTTGAGCGGGAGGGAGCGCGCAGGTGCGCGTTTGAAACCGGCCGCACGGGGCCCGCCGGTCAGCGACAAGTCGCGGTGGAAGAGGTATCGGAGGAGATCAGCCGCACGATTAAGAGCCGATCGACGGTTGTCCCTCGTCGTCCTCGCGGCGGCAGTTTGTCGGAGAAGAAACCCTAGCTGGCATTCGGGCGGCGCGGGGGAGGTCACCGGAGGGCTGGGGAGGCGCAGGGGAGGTCCTGGAGCGACAGGGTCCGTCGAGAAGAGCTCAGGGAGGGGCGGAAGTGGGGGTTCCTGCTGTGGAGGGAGGCTCGCGCGACCACGCCGACGAGCGTGCTTTGGGTGCTTGATGGCGATGCCGGTGGAGGCGGTCCTGAGTGAAAACAAGAGTACCATTATAAGCAGGGGCGAGAGGAGTTTAGTGGTGTGACATGCAGCTGGGGAGGAGGAAGGGTGGAGGAGCTACGCTTAGATCTTGTAGATGCCGACGGGACTTTCTTCTCTTCTCCTGGCCAGTACATAGCGAGGGAGGGGAAGGGGAGCTAGGGGGTGATGAGTGGAAGGGAGAGGAAGCAAATGAGGGCAGAGGGAGTGCTCGGGGTGGCCTCTAGCCTTTAAAACCGAGAGGGAGTAGTCAATGGTGGCACAAGTCTATGGGAGGACAAGGGGAGAGAGATGGAACTAGGGGCTATTTACTGTGGGCGTGGAGAGTGGTATCTGGTCTGGATGCAGGGTAGAGAGAGTAGTGTGCCTCAGCTGCAAGGGGAGAAGAAGTTTGCAACGCAAGACACTCATATGAGGCTAAGCACTAGAGTCCAAGCACTAGAGGACAATCATTCTATAGTGATCAACTACAGTAATCATGACCAGAGGAGATGGTGTTTCCTGTGGTGAGCCTTGGTGGTGATTTTAATTTGGTCTAGGCCACTAATTCCATAGTTTGCCACATTTGATCAAAATGAGGCTTGTGAAGGAAGTTTAATATTTTGTATAAGACAAGGTAGTGAGATGGTACTGGTAGATAGATGAGGTCAAGATAGATATCCAAGAATTATTTCAGATTTTCAGAGTATTTTAAATCCACTTAAATCTATTTACTTAAAAAGTACAGAAGTAGTTTATAGAAGATAATTTGATAATTTTACATTGGACAGGTGCATTTTTTGATGTGAGATGGTCCCAAATGTGAATACACACTTAGGGGAATTTTGCCAAGATTTATTTAGGTGGGAAAGGATTTTTAAAGGATTATTTCTTGTTTCTGCCATTTAAGAAAAATGGCAAAAAGAAATAATAAAGAATCTCAAAAATATTTATTTTTGAGGTGGGAAGATGGGTTATGAAAGGTGTAACTTAATTGAGCCAAAATTTGGGGAAGTGTTTTGGCAAAAACCAAACTTTCCTTTATGAGAGGAGTTTTGGAGATTTTGCCTATTTAGTCAATTAAATAATTTTGGTCCAGAATAAATATGTGTTGATAAATCTTGATGATTAAGGTAGATGATGTAGACAAGGTGTAGCAAACATTTTCAACCTTGGTATTGAAGAACGCATGTTGATTTAGGTGAAATACCCTGGATTAAGGATCTAGGGGATGTTAATTTCATACCATCAAAACATGGTTGTATCTTGGAGTTCAGATCTCCCCTTCGGGCATGGGGTAGATATATGGATAGACCAAGTTATGTAGATTGCAATGGTGTAGGAGTTTGAGTTTGATACTGCTTGAGATCACCAACACAGGCCTTCAAACTTTGAATAAAATAAGCCTGCCAAAGCAGATTATCAAATAGCCTTCAAAACCTTGTGCGTTTAAGCAGCACAAAGGTCACTTTGGAACAAGTGAAGTAGATGTTGATAGAATTATATGAGTAGAACACAACCATGTAAGGAGTTGGTCCATATAAGGTTGGATGGTGGTGTGAGCCTCTATCAAAGTAGGCATCTTGACTAGATTTGCAGGAATAGTTATTTTCTTGCCTGCAAAACCATCAAGGACAAGTGGGTAGGAGGATGCTCTAACCAAGGGAAAGAGTGGTAATTGGTAGTACTTAGGATGATTAACAATATGGTTCATATGCATTTTCAAAAATGTACAAGGGATGAGAAAGGGAGTCATTCAAAAAGGTGATGTTGGAAACAGATTTCCAGACTTAGCCAAATTTGGCAGATTTAGGGTTTTTGACTAGAGCATGAGATGGGATGTTTTTGATGGGTTGCAAGGTACCCAAGCATCATCAAGTGGATGATGTTGAAGTGTATATTGATTAGAAAGGATCCATACTTGATGTTGGTCTCCATTGTCTTAGAAGCTTCTAGAAGGAATCACTTCAGAATTGATTCTAGTTAGGGGTTTTAGATGATCACTTAGTAGCTAGGGATCAGATTCAGATTCTATTCTTGCTCAGGGTGGGATTATTTGGAGACATCTTGATCCTAGGGATGAGCTCCTAGAGTATCTCATACTATCTCCTAAGCAGACAAATCAAGCAGCAGACCAAGGCAATTCATCAGACAGCAGATCAAGGCAACTCATCTTATAAGCTAAGCAAACCTATTACTAGGGTTACCATCAAGTCTGACTTGAGGTAAGGTTTGGCAATTTGAAAAGGGTTGGAGTTTTAATTAGATGAGAGTCGTTGGTATCTCTACCAAGAGTAGGGTTCAAAAGCTTCATAAAAGGTTTTGTTAAATCTAGAGATAAGAATAGTAGAAAGTTCTGTCTTGAAAACATAAGGAGATTATGTTTTATAGCTCTCCATAGTTTTATCAATAGAAGCTACTAAAATAGTTGGTTTGCAAAGGCTTCTTGGCTCATGTTTTGAAATGCCAGAACATTTGAGAATATGAGAAAATAAGCCAAGACTGTTTTGGGAAGTAGCTTTTGTCAACTGGTGTTAAGGTAAGGGGTATATCATCTAATACACATTCATATACATGAGCATATCCAAACAACAAGCAAAAACTTCAGCATTAAACAAGAAAATGTTTTTGTTCCCCCTGATTTTTGCATTCTGGACAACTAATCAGGGTTGCTGAAATTGGGATGTTACAAAGAGAGCAAGTCTATCCTAGGATTAAGGCTAGGGAGTATGTGAAAAAGTGGCCGTCCACGTTCTTTTATGATAAGGAAAAACTAGCTCTCGGCAAAGCAACCACTTTGCTGGCTTTTGTCGATGGTGCTGCCACACCCCAAGAGTCTTGGGACACAGATGCTCTAGCTCTCACTGATGATCTTCTTCTTGCTAAGAGGCAGATCGAATATTTGATGAAGCACAAGGGTCTGAAAGGATCTGATCTGGTCCACTACTGGCTAGCACGCCGGATTCAGCCTCTCCAACATCATAGCGACATGCTTATGCACTCCATCACCAAGAGCAAGACGGATTCTCTCTGGATCTACTCCAAATCTTATTCGGATAAAGGCTACGAGTCCCAAATCGAATGGTTGATCAAGGAGCAGATCGAGAGGAAAAATCTAGAGTTGTCCTTCGACATGCATACGGCTGACGATCCTGTGACACTAGTAAGTTTTCCAACAGTTACTCGAATTATGTGTTCATCTATACATTGTTGTGTCTTTTTGCAATACTGAGGTATTTCTTCTTTTTAGCTTGCTGACCTCACCGAGTCAGAGCTTGCTCCTCTTGAGGGATATCCTCCTGAGTTATCTCGGGATGATGGAGAATTGATCACACTGCTGGAAGCACTTACCCGAAAGCGTAAGACTCTGACATTGTCTATCGGCACAAAGGAGGTGCCCTATGTAAAGATGTAACTTTCCTCACAAGGTCTTTGTATATTATTCTTCATTCTTTCTGAAGTGTAACAATCTTTGTTCTATTACCTCTTCAGAGCTAAATAGCTCACCAAGGGCAAGGGGAAGGGAAGCTCGGGAAAGCCCCTGCGCTAGTCAAAGTTAAATTTGACTTCTCCTGCCATAACGCCTCCGACTCCTTCACCAAAGCCTTCTACAACGCTGGAGATTACTTCATCTCCATCTGTTACAAAAGATCCGACTCACCCTTCTGAGCCAGCAATCCTTAGCTCGCAGACCAACGTCACCATGGGTGACTCAGCACTTGATAAGGGTGAACCCGTATAGGGTAATGATCCCTCAGCAAAGGTTTTCGCCGATAACCTTCTCAGCAATCTGGGTATCGTCAAACTTGGTATTTCTCAGAAAACTGGAGAAGAGATACAAAAGTTGGCTCAACAATGTATGGAGAGACAGAACATCACCGCAAAGTAAGAGGCATAAGAAGCCAATGACGTCAAGTACTCTGAGCTTCTTGACCAAGTTTGTCTTTGCAAAGAGAAGCTAAAGGCCGGCGTGGCTCCGCCACCACCAATAATCCCGCTGACCCTCACCGAGAAGGTTATAGCTCAGGTGAACATGAGCATAAGTAGGCTTACCCATGAACAATATGTAAGTCGGAATTCCAACTCACTTTTTTACTTTATTTCATATCATATCCTCTAGCCCCCAAGCATGAAGTTGGATAGACAATCTAGATTTATGCTTTCATAGCCTGCCAAAGAATGAACTAGTGTAGCCCCCAAGGTTCATGCTGATATAAGTTAAAATATTAGCCTGAGTCTTTAGTAGACTTCTGAATCTGGGTATTATTCTGACTTACAGAAAGTTAATTCTTATTACTAGGAATTATTGAAGAATATGTGCAATAAGCAGAGAGATATTAGAGCTCTCCGTCTTGAAAATGCTCAATTGAAGATATCTAAGGATGAGGCTGAAGGTAATCATTTCAGTCCTTAAGCCTACTATTTTTTCATTCATAGTAGAATTTCCTATTCAACTGTTTTCTTTTGTTTACAGAACTAGTCATGTAAAATGATTGAAGAGGCCGAGAATTTCAAGACCCTAGAGGTGGATAACGCCGACTTACGGCAGGAGCTAAACAAGCTTAAGGCGGATCATGAGCGCAGCATTGCTAGCGTTCTTGAATCCTCCAATATGGCCACCGAAGAACGTGATCGAAGGATCGCAATCTAGGATCAGAGAATCTCGGACCTCAATGACGAGTTGTTCAGAGAAAAGGACAGTGCCCAAGCTCTCCGGGATGAACTCCAGAGTCTTCGAGCGGAGAAGACCAAATTTGATGATTCCATCTTCGGTAATTTTCCTATCTCTGACTTTTACTTCTTTCTGATTCCTAGGAATCCGGATATATTTATGACTTTGATTTTGTATATGCAGCTCCTTTGAACTTACTTGATTCTTCCTCCACCGATTCTCGCACCAGCCGGCTTACAGAAGGCGGCGACTTGCTTCACGATTTCCGCCAGTCATTGGAGGATATTGGCGAAGTTCTCAAAGTTCCGGATATGAATACAATGTCTGCCTTTGAGGTGCGATATAAGGAAAAGGAGATGCCCCAGCTCATCCAAGATTGGAACATGTCCTATGCGTGGACCGCAACACACAATGCCCTTACCATGGTTATGAGCCACCATGGAAGCATGGAAATCTGGCAAGTAACTAGGGGTTATTCAACTATGGATGAAGACGGATAGGAGCAAGACATCAAGGCCATTATGGACTCTTACGCTGGTTATGGATGTCATGTAGCTGATCTGACCAGCTAAGAAACTCCTTTCTTCACTCGCATGGAAACGCTTCCTCCGCTTGCCGAAGAAACAGCTAAAGTTTCTGATGACGAGCAAACCGTATCTGATTTGCATGTCTCAGAAAGATATCAAGGCGAAGGCGATGTCTCTATTGAGCCGGCAACTCCTACCTCTTCTCCTGCATCGTAAAGTGCCATAAAAAACAATGTGTTATTCTGAAACAATCGGATTGTAATAAGTAGTATAATATTTTGCTAGTGCTAAGATTTGCAAGAACTGATGCTTCTATTTAGCACTTTTGGCTTTTATTTCGACGTGCCTGAAATTTTTACATAAGCACTTTTTTGTTTTGTCTATACCTACCGCTTATCTGGCTTTCTGCCTCGTCCCTTTCGTGAGCCGGCCAACCTTCAACACAGAAACTTTGCCGAGCAACGGATCTCATTTGCTAAACTAGTTTAACCTCGAAAACAAAGTTGGCTTCCAGTACCAACAATTCACTACTCGAAAAATGCTCGCATTCGGCAATCAGATAAATAACCCAAGTATAGACTAGAAAATTTAGATTTATACCCGAAGGTAGCATTTTTAGAATCGGAAATCTAACCAGAACAAACATGAGCATAAAGTACTTTCAAGTATTCTAGGATTTTCGATTGTGACATGATCATTCAGAAATAAGATGGTGATATAGAACTTCTCATAAAATATTGAGGCAACCAATACTTTATTTCTCATTGAACAAGTACACATATATGATTACAAAGAAAGAAAATTTAAGAACAAAAGGGATGTAGATGAGCAATATTCCACGATCTGTCTAATTCTTTCGGGTTTGTACTGCCTCCAGCTCTCTTTCTCTTCTTAGTAGTAGGTCTTTCTTTGACTGACTACATATCAATTAGATAGTAAGAACCATTGTGTAATACTCGGCAAACTAAAAATGGCCCTTCCCATACTGGGGAAAGTTTGTGCTTTCTTTTCTGCACAAGCCAGAGAACCAAATTGCCTTTATTGAAAGACCGGTTTCTTACTCTCTGGCTATGATACTTGCGTAACTTCTACTGATAGGCTGTTGATCTCATCTTAGCAACGACGCAAACTTCTTCGATTAAATTGAGATCATTTTGTTGAGAAATTTCGGCATCCTCTTCAATATATGCAGCCACTCGGGGAGAAGTATGAATCAAATCACTAGAAAGAACTACTTCTGCACCATAGACCAAGAAGAAAGGTGTGTATCCAGTTGACCTGTTCGGAGTTGTTCTCAAGCTCCATATTACAGACGGTAATTCAGCTTCCCAAGCCCTCGCAGCATGATGAAGTGGTGCTTCGAGTCTTGGGTTGAGGCCTTCTAGGATTAAACCATTTGCTATTTCAACTTGTCCATTAGCTTGTGGATGTCTGACTGACGCAATGTCAAGCCGGATATTTTGCTCGTCGCCAAATTCGGCATGTTCTCCCATAGAAAAATTCCTCCCATTGTCTGTAATAATACCGTAACATCCCAATTTCAGCAACCCTGATTAGTTGTCCAGAATGCAAAAATCTGGCGGAACTAAAACTTTTTATTGTTTAGTGATGAAGTGTTTGCCTGTTGTTTGACTATGTTTATGATTATGATTGTGTATTAGAAGATATACTCCTTACCTCAACACTAGTTGACAAAAGCTACTTCCCAAAACTGTCTTGGCTTAATTTCCATATTCTCAAATGTTCTGGCATTTCAAAACCTGAGCCAAGAAGCTCCTGTTTCCCTAAACTATGGAGAGCAACCTATTATAATCTCCCTATGTTTTATAGACAAAACCTTCAACCATTCTTATCTTTAGGTTTCCCAAAGCATATTTTTAAAGCTTTTGAATTCTAATGTTGGTAGAGATACCAGGGACTCTCATCTTATCCAAACCACAACCTTTTCAAAATACCCATCCTTACCTCGAGCTTGGTTTGTAAGATGAGTTGCCTTGATCTATTGCTTGATTTGTCTGCTTAGGAGATAATATGAGCTACTCTAGGAACTAATCACTAGGATCAAGATGTTTCCAAATGACCACACCCAGGGCAAGACTACAAAGCTGGATCTGATCACTAACTACTAGGTGATCATCTAAAACCCCTAACCAGACCCCCTTCTAAAGTGACCTAATTCCAGAAGCTTCCAAGTCAATGAAGACCAATGTCAAGCAAGGATCCTTCCTACTAAATCTACACTTCAACATCATCCAATTGATGATGCTTGGAACCTTGCATCCCATCTAAATCATGGCCACCCACATTCTAGTCAAAAACCCTAAATCTGCCAAATTTGGCAAAGTGTGGAATCTGTTCCAACATCACCTTTATGAGTGCCTCCTTTTCTCAACCCTTGTGTATCTTTGAAAATGCATTTGAACCATGTCGTTAACCATCCTAAGGCCTACCAAGGCCCACTCTTTCCCTTGGTTAGATCATCCTCCAGCCCACTTGTTCTTGATGGTTTTGCAGGCAAGAAAATAACTTTTCCTGCAAATCTTATCAACATGCCTACTTTGACAGAAGCTCACACCATCATCCAACCTTCTGTTGACCAACTATTTGCATGGTTGTGATCTAATCATATAGGTCTACAAATAACTACTTCAATTGTTCCAATTGGATCTTGGTACTTCTCAAACCCACATGATTTTGAAGGCTATTTGATAATCTGCTCTCGCAAGCTTATTTTATTCAAAGTTTGAAATCAATTCTTGGTGAACTCAGGCAAGATCAAGCTCAAACCTCTATACCATGTTGATTTACATCACTTCCTCTATCGATCCATCTATCCCATGCCCCAAGGGGAGATCTGAGCTCCATGATCGAACAAGGTTTTGTTGGTATGAAAACAATCTTACCCAAGATCCTTAAATCTCTAGTTTTCACCAAAATCAACTTGGATTCCCTAATACCAAGGTTGCAAATGCTTGTTACACCTTGTCTACATCATTTACCATGATTACAAGGATTTATCATGTATCATCCATAATTCTTTTGCCCCAAAAACCATTTAATTCCTTTATTTAGCTAGAACTCCAAAACTTCCTTTATAATAGAAAGTTTGACTCCCTCCAAAACACATTCCCATGTTTAAGCTCTTTGGAAGTCTAATTATCATACCCTATCTTCCAACTTCAAAAATAAATATTTTTGAAGATCTTTAATAATTATTTTTGCCCTTTTTCCTAGATGGAAGAAACAACAAAATAAATGTTTTAAATACTTTTATGCCCCAATAAATCTTGGAAAAATTCTCCCAAGTGTGACATCATATTTGGGACCATCTCACATCAGAAACCAACCTGGTCCAATGTAAAAATATCAAATGAGCTTCTCGAAACTACTTCTGCCCTTTTTGAATAAATGGATTTAAGAGGACTAACACTCCTTATAAAAATCCCAAATAAATCCTAGGAATGTACCTTGACCATACCCATCTACCAGTACCATCTCCCCCACCTTTTCCAATGCAAATTAGTGAACTCCTTCACAAGCACTCTTGTGATCAAATTATGCAAAACAATCAAAACTTGAACTAAACAAAAATCAAATCATCACCAAAGCTCACCAACACTCCCCCACAACAACCCATACTCCCTCTAGTCGTGTGTTACTGTAGCCCTACCCCTATAGCAGTTATACCCCTTTGTCCTTTATGTTTGGGGAGAAGATAAAGAGAGGGACAAGCCATTTATTACTCCTGCTGCAGCACCTCCCTCTCTGTGCCCTCCCTCGACTAGAGCCCCCTCCCATGACCTCTCCACCACCCCTGCTGCCCAATGGAAGGCCACCCCCTTCCCACAAGCCCATCCTACGCTATGTACACCATGGACCTCTCCCCTCGGTTTATAAGGCCACAGGCCCTCCCAGCACTCCCCGTATCCGCTCATTTGCTTCTTCCCGCACCACCTCCCCTCCCTAGGTATCCTCTCCCTCACCCCTGCTCTATGCTGCCCGAGAGGAGGAGAGAGTGAAGCTTCGGCCTCCTCCCTCTTTTCGAGCTGGGCTCCTTCCTCCCCTCCTTTCTCCTTCTGCATGTCACCCTGCGATAACCCTCTAGATCTTCTACATCTAACCATAACCTCCCCTTTTTCTAGGACCATCCCTACTGGCGTCGCCGCTCAGCTCTGGCGAGCTCACTCCGGGCATCGTCGCGCGCGCTAGTTCCTGGCGAGGAAAACGCTGATGCCACCCCTTGATCTGCTCGCTGTCGTGCGTCGCGTCTCCTCCGCCGCCTCCCCGACGCCGACGAGCCCTCAAGTGAGCGCCCCGGTCAACCCAAGCCGCCAGCTAGGGTTCCTACGTGCCCGCGCCATCGGGAGGAGGACGACGGTCTACGACCGTCCGATCCCCTTTAGTCGGATGGCTCCCATGTCCCCATACCCCTGCGCCACCCCGCGCCACTGACTGGCAGGACCTGCCCGTCGGGTTCGAACCGCGGGCTCCCGCGTGCAGCCCCGCCTCGCTGGGCCGCCTCGGCGCTGTGCCGCCCAACTACGCCCAGATCTGGCCCTTTAAAAATGGAAAATACCAGGTTATGCCCATATCTAAATTTACCCATGTAGCCACCTATTTTGACAATCATGCTATAGCAAAAGTTTGGCCTAATACCACCAGTATCTTTTCTGTAGATTTATTTACCAAGATGTACCATTTATAGTAAATAATTTCGTGAGTGAGATACGCATCCCCAACTGGAATGAAACCAAGTTCCACTGATAGCATAACTATAGGCCTACCATCTAGACCTTGTACCATGCCAAGTTGAACAACAGTTTATCCTTAGCAAATATAGCAAAATCAGCTCTGGACTGACTTTAGAAAATTCCCTAGACCAAACCATGGGTTGTTTTGTCCTGATTCAGACTCCTAGAGAAGTGATACCTCATTATCTATCTGAAACTAGGAGCTGAGGATTTATTGGTCCTCTGTTAAATTCTAGTGAACTAAATACTTCTGCATGTGGGTTAATCACTAAATAAATCACTACAGTAGCTCTGCAACTACAAAAAGGTTGATTCCAATTTCTATAGAAAGGTATTAAAAATTCCTACAATGTGTCCCTGGAATCAACTCAAAATCGTCTGTATATTAAATCTGGTGAAAAAGACAGAAACCCTCCAGAACTACCTTTGAGAATTTCCTGAGGGCATTCTGGTAAATATTTTGACATGATTCCAACTCTATTTGGATCAGTACATAAAACCCTAATTTACCATCCAAGGAATTAATTTTTGGAACTCCAGAACTTTTCTGGTGAATTATCTCCTAAAACTAGAGTTTATTTCACTAGAAAATTAATAACTAAATAAAGAAAAGTGATAAAATCATGAAACCACTTTTGTTGGCCTTGTTCTAGAAATACCTAAATGATGGTATCATCTTTGCATATTGATATCATACATACCCAAGCCTATTTCTAAATTCCCTTAATAGGTGGTATTTGGACAAATAAATCATAAAACAAGACCACAAGGGCAATTAAAGTAATTACAATTACAACCAACTCAATGTATCAAAACCTACTGAATTTGAGTAATGGGTGGTATGTTTGTTTGATGTATTTTAATGATGCTTGCATGCCTTGTGTTGATTGTGGTTTGGTTTGCTTGCATGTGTTATCTTGACGACGATAGTTGCGATGAAATCGGAGATCAGACGAAGTGGATTTTATTGGTATTATTGGTTATCTGAAGAAGAAGTCCAGGGACTTATATACCATATTGGTGATCACAGGCAAGCCACCTTCTTGCTCATAAGCCTTGTCCTATGGTTTTACTTATGCATGTTTTACTTACTGCTTTATGAAAACTGCATTGTTTTACTATATGATGATCTCTACTTGGTAGTGGCTTGGCTTCTCCAAACCATTACGCTTTGTACTATTAAGTACAACCCTCTTGATGACACCTATTTAACCCTAGTATGATAGATGGTGTATTACACCATACCCCTTTGGAGACCCTGTTTTAGCCGAAGCAAAACTAGAGGATCGGAAGACCCCCAAAAAGGTTTTACCAAATGTTTTATGATAAAACCTTGGTGAGGTGGGACCTCCCAAGAGATGTTGAGAAAGAAACAGGTTTTGTTTTACAAAATGCTGAAGGAAAGTTGGAGGAAAAAGGTTTACGAAAATGTACCCGGCTCTTTGCAGGTTTTCTAGAACAATTAACCCGTGCAACCACATTACTCTGGAATGGGATAGGGCTGGATTTGATGTTTGTTTATTCTGGTATAAGCTACCTCACATCGACTATAGGGGATAAAAATCCCTGGAGGGTGGTCCTTCTCCTATAAAGGTCCATGTGGGACATCGACCTGGAGAAGGAACGAAGGGTCTACGGGCCTCCACCTGTTACTATGAGCCCCTCATTGAAAGCGCACACTCGTGCAGTGCAAAAAGCGCTCCGGTTGGCTTGGGAACTATATAGGGCGTCCCGGTGTTGAGGGGAACAACACTCATAGGGTAGGCACTTATATTTGAGTGGAGATCCGGAGAGTCTTGATCGGTTACTCAACCCACGATCGTTGTAGATCAGGGTAGTGTACCCGGATGGTGTGGGTAAAGTGTGCAACCTTTGCGGAGTGTAAATCTATTCGAATAGCCTTGTCGGCGGTCATGGACAGTTGGGAAGGATTTCTCAAAAGCAATGGCTTCGGAAATGTTTTGACCATGGGATAGTCGGAAAGGATACCTGTTTTGACCATGGGATGGTCAGAAAGGAATGCAAGGAGTTTGGTCATGGGATGACCGAAAGGAAGGAACAAATGGGTGACCCAATCGTAGTGTTTTCCAACACTTTTCAAAAAGGTTTCTGAGATGTTTTATAAAAGTTTTCAACAAAGATATGTAGATGCCATATCTACAAGAGAAACTATTTGAGAAAAGAACCTCTCTTGGAGCCCTCCTACTACCACAACCATACTACATATCCTCTTGTTATTATTATTCTCTTAAGGTGGTTTGCGAGTACATTCAAAGTACTCACTGGCATTGTCCCTGGCTATTAACTTGGTCAGATATGAAGAAGAAGGTGGTGCAGGCGACTATGCGAGCTAGGACGTTCTCCCAGTCAGCTGCCTGTAGGTTAAGGCATGGCTCGGGCTCTACGCTTGATGAAATTCCGCTGTTTTTTATTGATGTAGCCATAATGGCAGGTAAGGTATGACATATATTTGCTTAAGTAATGGATGTTTACTTTGATACTTGTCGGTTATGTGCCACGACTAACTAATCGTGGGATCATGGTATATGCATAACAGGGATTCTCGGATGATTAATCCGGGGGCCCCACAAATACTATGTGGATAACCGTATTAGATTATAACATCCTCTACAAATCTTCTGGTTGTTTCTCCATCACAACTTGTGACGGGTTTAGCCTCAATCCATTTTTTGAACTTATCCAACATCACTATGTATGCATTACAAATAGATGATCTTGATCATGAACGGAGCTCACAAGATCTAAACATGAAAGCACAAAGGAGGAGAACCAGCCATCTAGCTACTACATGGATCTGTAGTCCAAGGATGAACTACTCACGCATCACACCAGAGGCTTGCATGGTGATGAAGATGGCCTCCAGGGTGAATTCCCCTCTCCGGCAGGGTGCCGGGAAGAGCTTCAGATCCCTCCCGATCTAGGGATGGAGATGATGGCGGCTACAGACTCTTTTGTGGATTTTTGATTGGGCCCGTAGGGTTTTCATCCCGAGGGCAATATATAGGCAGAAGGAGAGACCGAGGGGGTGCCAGGAGCAGCCACACCATCCCCTAGCACGATCCAGGCCTAGCCGCGCGGCCAGGTGGTGTGGTGGCTCCCTGGCCCTTCTCCGTCTCGTATTCTGGCACTTGATCCCTTCCGGAAAAATAGGCACTTTGGCTTTTGTCCCATCCAATTCCGGGAATATTCATTTTATGACTTTCCTGGAACCAAAAATAGCAGAAAACAGGCAGCTGGCACTGTGGCTCTTGTTAATAGGTTAGTCCAAGAAATCATATGAAAAGTACTCCAAAGTTGGAACAAAACACAAGAAAGTGGATAAAACCAAGCATGGAACATCAAAAATGATAGATACATTTGCAATGTATCAGACAACTCCATGAAAGATCATAGAGCTATGATTCAAATGAGTTTCTGAGATCCACATCTGATGTTGCGTTTCGATGTAGAGAATGTTGATGCTGCTGCCGCCATCCATGAGAGTCTTGGACAAACCATAGCCATCAATAAGTGGGAGACTAAGGAATATTTTCCTCGCATGTGCAACTTAGGCGGATGATCAGCATGGTCAAAGGTGATTGTCACTTCCGACCAGTCCAATAATAGAGGGACAGCCGGAATAGTTGTGTTGAGCTCATGTAAGACTGCTTTCTTGACCTTAGCTAGTTGAGACCCAAGGAAAGTGACATAAGTGTATTTTTTCGTTGGGAAGTTCTTCTTTCTATCTGACTTGGATTTGACGGCTCTGCTTCCTCCATGTCAGAATCTTCCTTGGTCTCTTTTTCTTTTTCTCGATTCTTCTTTCCATTCTTCCGCTTAGCCCTATAGCCAGCGAATCGTATTTCTTGATGGCCTCATTGAAATGACACTCGGCGTTTGTGTGGGACAAGCCCCCGTTGGCATCTAAGTGATGCACTCACAGATTGTTGGCAATGTCGTACCAAGAGTAGGTTTTGCCAGGTTGCTGGTCTCCTCTAAGTTGGACCCTTGACGTCCCACGACCGCATCCATGGCCGCCTCCGCACCCTCCTCATCCTCCAGACTTGAAAGTAGTAGTGACAACCGCTGTTTCCGCATTGGGTTTTTCTTCCGAGGTATTCTTGCACTTCTGAGCTTGTTGCTTTGGATGTTTTGCCGACTATGGTACAGCTAGGACGTTCAGTAGTCCTTCTGCATCATTGTTGGCATCTACATACTTGCTCGCTGTTTCTATCGTCTCTCTTCAAGCGGTGACATAGTAAACCAATTGGGAGTCCTGCAATGAAAGCTTCAATCGCGGTTTGATCGTTTACTCCTTCACATGAGTTCTTGGTGTCAATCCATCATCAAAGTTAATCTCGGCATGTTTCTTTGGCTTTCTGGGTGCAACTCTATAGGTCTCCTACCATACAGGGCCTCCGATATGTTCCTTCGAAATTCCAAAAGAACACACTTTGCATGTCATACCAGTTGTGGATGGTGTTCTTCGGAAGTTCATTGAACCATGATCATGCTATCTTCCTCAGCCTAAGTGGGAGATATTGGGTCGCGACCAAGCTATTTCCACCTTTGGCGATGCAGCAAGCCTGGAAAAAATCCTGAAGCCAAGTATCTGGCCGGGCCACACCGTCGTAGGCTTGGATGTGTCTTGAGATAGAAAATCATTCCAGGAAATGTGTTTGTCAAATGCACGGTCCAAAGCATTTTGGACCCACATAAATATCATCATTCTCGTAGCATCGCGCCTCTATGTTAGAGTTGATTTGGTGTCTCGCATCATTTGGTGACAGAGAATGCTGTCTTGGTTGTTCGCTGTGGCTGTGGTTCCTTGGAGCCGGACTTCTGCTTCTAACACCACCTCCTCTGCCACAATGCCCTCCTTGACCTCCTCGAGGTCTGCTATGATGGCTGCTTGGTGGAGAGGGTGGTGTAGGTGGATTGTTTTTAGCTGTTCATCATCCATCATCTGGAGTTTCATTATTCCGGTTCCAGGGAGGGTCTTGACTACGACGAGCCCCCTGCCGGATTGACTCAGCACGGTGTCCATCATTTCTTCATCCGTCGTTTCCCCCGTTGCGATGAGGTTCAGTCGGACGTCTTGTATGTCTAGGAGGTGGCATCCTTTGTCGGTCCTCCTCCCGACGTTGCTCTTTTTCGTCTTCCCTGCGATTGTTCGACTCTCGCCGAGGAGGGTGTCTCGAAACTAGTGCATCAACTGTGTATTGCTCCATGGCTGGAGCAACATTGCTCCAGTTACGTGCGGTTCTATGCTGTTGCGCTGAAGATCCGGTTCTTGAGTAGTTATCTTCCCGACGGTCGGAAGGTGATGTTGTTCTGGGTCCCGTTGGGGCCTAATGTCACCCCAGGCTGGATCCGTGCGACATTGGTCAGATTGAGAGACCATTTTTCCGCTCCCGGACTTCGTGACCTTTTGTTGCTCCAGAACCTTGGTAAGTAGCTTTACGCCCAACTGGACTTGATCTGGGTTTGGATTGTTCGCCAGGATATCTCGAGCTATATCAGTATTTTCCACTAGTGTTGAATACACCAGGTCTCCCTTGCAGTTGAGCCGAGGTGCTCCTAGCTCTCCCTCAAAGAGGATGTTGTGAACCTCCAGAAATTTGTTAGCCCGCATGGAACCTTTCCGGGTCTTATGTTGCTGTTGAGAGATGAACTGCTCTGCATACGCAATGCGCTTCTTTTCTTCCTTGATGTTGTTAGCTTCATCCAGGAGTACTTGATGACGCACTTCTAGGGCTTGGGCCCTTTCTTCCAGTTCCGTAGGTGTACGTTCTACAACAGTAGGGATTGGCGTAGTTAACGCATCTCCGATGAGTTTATGAGCACCATAGGTAATCACGTATCCATCAACCGGAGTTTCCTTTGGATCGTCTAGGATTAGGACTCCACCCGTGTCTTCCTCATAATCTTCGGCAACTACTTCGTCAGCAGGAGGATCTTTTGCCGGAGTCTTGTTCTTCTTCTTCTTCTTCTTCTTTGCCTTCTTGGCAGCGCGGTAGCAAAGATGGTTTTGGGTCCGTTTCCTGGACTCAAGCTCTCATTAGTACTTTCGGACATCTGGACGTCAGGATTCGCTCCGAGATCCATATCATCCTGCGCTTTGGGAGACTTTTCCCCAGATCCTTCATCCATGGGTTCTCCTTCTTCTGCAGCTTTGGAGCTGTACTCCTCTTCATACTCAGCGGAGAACTTTCGGAAATCCACCGACGTCATGGAATCATCTGAAGGTGTTGGTAAGTCGGTGTTTGTTCTGATCGCCTCCAGCACCGAGTCTTCATTGTCTCCAGCATCGGCAAAGTCAGATCCGGATCCAACATATCTGACAAATTGCGATGCGTGCGTCCTGAGGTAGTTATGGCTTTCCTCGTGGCCTTCCTCGAAATATATGATGGTCTCGAGAACCTCATCCACACTTGCACATTTGCAGAATTATATGCCTGAACATGTGCCTTAAGAAAGGTTGATCTGTTCTGGTGCTGGAAGAGCCGGAACCAGAGTTGTTGTCTTGCTCCTCCTGGATTTCGACCTCAACAGGAAGATCGATCTGGGATCCGACCTCGCTAGGGAGATCCACTACAGATCCAATGTTCATCGTAAGATCTGCTTCAGGCTCAGCTTTCTCCACTATCTCCACGTTAGGTGTGGGCTGGGTGGGATTGGTGTTTTCTGGGATTCGGAAATCTGCTGCCTCCGTGGACAAAGTGGACCTAGAAGCTTCTTCTGGCTCTATCATCACCACTGGGGTGGGTGGGAAAGGTTCAGCGAAACCAATGTAAACATTGATCTCACCAAAATAAATGATGGGGTAGGCAGTCACGGCTTCCCTAGTCGGAATCCAGGTCTCGTTGAGAACGATGATAGGGATGTCGTTGGCGTAGAGGACACGACTGATGGCGATTGTCTTGCTGATTCTGATTCTTGCAGATTCCACTCGGAACATAGATTCGAAGCTCACTTAACCCACGGCGGGCACCAACTGTTGTCGGATTGATTACAAGTACGCCATGAGGGGGTCCTCGAGGCATGCGGAGGAGAGGGGTGTGAGACATACGGTATTCCAGGATAGTGAGTGCACAAGTTTACCCAGGTTCAAATCCGCTGGCTTTGGATAGATCCTACTCCTGCTAGAAATCCAGTAATACCGCACAACCAGAATATGTGTGGGTTTCGCCTGTGCATGTTGATATTGTAGACTATTGTGGGGTGCCCTAAATGCTTATCCTAGGATGGCTTATATAGATATCCGACCTAGGGTTTACAGGAGAGACCTATCCGGCTACGACTAAGAGTCGGTTAAAGAGTACATCTTGAACTACAAGTAACACTATAGGCTTATGTCGGTAATTCTCCTGGGCCTTCCCGTAGCCTGACTAGACTCCGTCTCTTCTCCCTGACTAGGCCACCCATGAAGCAAAGCTCTAACCCGAAGTGTGCCACCCTGGTCAGCGAGGCACAGGGAGGATACCCGGAAATTATATCCCAACACTAGCCATAGCCATTGCTTTGCACTTTAGATCTCCTTGTGATTTGGAGACCATTGTAATAATATTTGATTTCAATGTAAGTATTTGTATCATGTTTTCTATCTCTGATCTATTTGTTACGAGTGAGTAGTCCTCACGAGCTGTTGGTTGGGGAGAAACCTTGCAGCGATTATGTGCATCCAGATCATGGGAGAACTGTATTTTTTTTGCAATTGAGATTTGTATCTTTTGTTTCTTTGTCTCTTGTCTCGATATGTGGACTTGTAGGTACCCAATATCCTATAGATTTATAAAGGCTTGAGGTGAGATACTTGGCTAGCGACGATCTCATAGGAACCTCAGTGAAAGAAAGGGTAATATAGTCTTCTCTTAGCAACTCATTCGGGAATCACAACAACATCACCACTTAAAGCTTTGATCTGTGTTTTACACTTAATAATTATTTGTAGCCCGTTGCTTTGGTGTGCACTTGATTGGATTCAAATACTATTGCTATGCCCGGTGCATCATGGGGGCTCTAGTATATTAGGATGTGTTTCCCACAAGAGATAATCTCCATTCAAACATTAGACATGACTATGCTTATTATTATATTTTATCCCATATGATGTGTAGCTGTAGGTGGATCTTCAACCCTGGCCTATCTCCATCCATTGATTCAACCCATGATAAAGTAAACTAGATTGGTCTGGTAAACTAAGGTAAAACGAACAAACAAAGTCTTGTAGTTCCTTTTTATTTATTTTTAGCATTGCTTTCCAAGGTTTCATTAAACCTAGGTCTTCTAGGGAAAAAGCTATTATACTACATTCGTGAATCCAGATCGAAGGTATCACCGACCCACACGGTTCAATAGGAACTCTAATATCCGAGATCACAACCTTTGTTGTCACGGGAGAGATGAGCATTGTGGCCACCTCCTAGACACTTTCAGGTCCTGCACTACTTAGAACATGGTTCTTAGGTTCATCAACCTAATAAAAGTTCCATGGTCCTCTCACTTAACTTTTGCGAAAAATTCCTCCTGAAGAAACTTGACGTTCTAAGTGACAAACACTTTTGTCTTCAGTGTAACCAGCGATTTCTTTGGGATAACCTAAAAAGACGTGCTTATCCGAGTTTGGTTGTAAACCTTTTATTTATGCCTAACATACCAAAGTTTAAGAAAAGACTACTTGGGTTTTATACCAAGCCATAACTCATAAGGTCTCATTTCAAGGCTCACAATGACGCTCTTTTTAGTGTTAAAGCAGTAGTCTCTAAATTTTTTAATCCTTCAAACATAATGGTAGTTTTATAAATGAAACCTTGGATCTTACCATGTCAAAACAAGGTTAGATTTCATCTCTCAAACACTCCATACTCCTATGGTTTATTAGGAAATGCAAATCTATGGAACGATTCCTCAAATCATAGGTGTTTTGCTAAAGTTGTAACTCAAATATCTTTGTTTATGATCCAATCATAAATTATTTATTTTCTCGTTACCATGATTCTTCACTTCATCTTGAAAGTCTTTGAACATTTTTCAAATGTTCCATACTTCTTCCTTATTAAGTAAATATACAAATATATCCACTCAAATTACCAGACAAAGTGTATGAAGTTCAAAGATCTAGAACACATGGCTACACATAATGGACTATATACATCAACATGCACAATATACAATAAGTTAGTCACCTGTTCCTCTTTGGCCTATGAACGAAGTTTCAATTATCTCCAGGAAAGTCTCACAAGCGTCAATTCATCAAAATCATAGACTCCAAAAATCCATCAACATGGAGTTTCTTCATTTTTTTCTTTCCTATATAATTTAAAATGGAAATGGCGATGTCACTTCATAAGTGATCTTTCAATCATTTGTCTTGTGAAATTTTAGCATTAGTGTTTATGGACTTGATTTCTCCAACTAGATTTGTAAGAGTTCATGCATCTCGTATGGAGTACGTAATTATTTGGACAACAATTGTTCACATAATACCAGAACAAAATAATAATTTTAAAAACAAATCTTGAAGGCAAGGTTTGATGTCAACGAGAAACACAACAACACTTTATTTTTTTCCGATGAACATTATCACATATTTTCTTTCTAGTTACTATGGCCACTGTAGTTGATGAATCGTGTTGTTCTGTATGACATTTCACACCAACCAATTTGGTATCCAATACCGGTATCCAATATACAAGAACCACATTCTTTAATAAGCAAACAATACACCCATAACATGTATATCATTTATATACTAAGCTGGACATTTCTAGTCCTTTTATTTTCAGCCAAATATTTCTAGATTCTCTTTTAGAATTTCCTTTTCTTTTTGAGAATCTATCAACATCAATAGTGGTGCCATACACATGACCCACAATCCTAAAGCTTGTTAGTCAAATACTAATCCTTGGACTTGCACTTTTGAAGTAGATCACCATCATCAAATGTTTGGCGTTCTTTTAAAATCCATTATTTAGTAATATTTTAGTGTAGTAAACATTTTACCTACATCTTTTATTCATCCTATCATGAAAACTTTCATGATCAAGCTACTATAGCCTACAAGGGCGAAACACGAGTATTAGTTCCCAAAACCTTTTGGGAGATCAGGACGCCTAGCGTCTCCAACCTTCGCAAATTATCATTCAATATGAGAACATGTATTCTACTAATATTATACTTTTATCACATTGCAACCAAACATTGTTTCAGATATCACAATATCTTCCACACATGACGTTTTTTGAAACAATTCTTTCAGCTCATAGAGAACCTTGATTCTAAACAACTTTCGAATATCAAGGATCATGGTGGAAAGCATGGTACTGTAGATACTAACACTGGAATTGTTACTCTTGATTTAATACTACTTATTAAACTTCATGGAGGAAATGGAGTTTTGCTGAAAGTTTGTAATAGGACTTCTAAACTTTAGATTGACACTCAGAACAATACGATACTAGTTTCTAAAGTAAATATTTAGAATTTTAAAGTTCTATTATGTCAATTATAACTAAGCACAAGGTAGTAAACGAATACTAATGACTACAACAAACTATGCAAATTCACTTTGATTTAGTTTATGATAAATTGAGTTCAACTTTAATCATATTACTACGTGAATTCCCACTCAAATCCAACATCCCTCGAGTCATTTTGGTGATTACATGAAACAAATTCATTACACCAAGATAGATCATCACGTGAATTGGTGTAGCTACAAAGGCGAGCATCTATATGGTCATAATATCAACTATATGACTCATGATTTACCTTTTGATTCGTGTTCCGAGGCCATGTCTATACATGCTAGGCTCTCCAACTAAGAACCTTAGTACCCACGTGTGTAAAACTATCTTACACCCATTGTATGCGAACGTAGAGTCTATCACACCCGATCATCATGTGGTGTCTCGAAACGACAAACTTTTTTAATGGTGCATACTAAAAGAAGAACACATTTTTATCTTAATATTTAAATGAGGGATCATTAACAGTACAAGAAAAGTTGCCAACTAGATTTCGTGGTAGAAGGGCCTTTTTCATGGATAAAGGTCTTCTACCATAGATGGGTACCCATGGTAAAAGTCTTGTCACAAAAGCTTCTACCACTATTTTCGAAAATGGTGGTGGATGGAACCCATCTACAATGAACATACCAACTATGGTAGATGTGTTTGCTAGCCATGTTGAATACTAACATAATGTAAACACCATTAACGAGTACTTACCACCATCCACTCTCACAAATCCGTGGTAGATGCCATGGCCCAACCAAGGACTGCTAAATATTGAGTGGGTCGAGCCACTTTCAAGCCCAATAAGAAGACATCATGTGATGGCAACAACTCTGTGTATGCCAACCTGTTGGGACTCCAAGTGCAGAGTGTTGTAGAAAGCGTATTTTCACCACAAGGGTGATTGGAGGGTTTATATCAAACTCTCGCGGAATTGTCTAGAGACTTATCCTCTTTTATTTTTCAATCAACCTACAAAACAAAGTATTTTCCTTTTTTCGCCAAATCCACCATCTAGTTTTTAAGCACAAGGTTTCATATTAGTAAAAAATGAAAATAAACTAGATAAGAAAGTAAAAAAATAAGGTAAAGGTCTTTTTGAGTTTTTCTTTATGTTTGCGATTAGTAAAAGTGTTTTTTCATATTAGGGTTTAATAAATGCAGAAAATATAAAAGACAATAAAAGTGATGGAAAATTGTTTCTTATAATAAAAAGTAGACCAGGTTCAGGGGTTCACTTGCCTATTCTCTCATAAGATGTAATGGCCGTAAAACAATTCATAAGCAATACAATATTGATGAAACTTCATTATGTGTATGATAAGCATTCATATGGTAATAATGTCCTATTCTAAAGATAACACAACATGTCTCATTTATACTACTCTAGAAAGGGAAAACTCCATGCAATATATAATTAAGATTAAACAAAGTATAGCCTTTAATACATTGACATGATGTTTGAATAATAAATGGGCAACCTTGAATAAACAAGATCATCTGGGTTTTCACTAGATGATATTATAACACGTGCATTCACTTAATCCCTAGTGAGGTAACAAAAGAAATGTAAAAACCATAGTGGATCTCGAATTTTGATGTCACTATCCAATCAGCACCACCATGTTACTCCAATTAATACACACGTTCCTCCACACACGCCCTCTCATACATGTTGGATCAAAATAAGTACTTAAGAATGGGGTACATAATATGCGTGTACCAATACATCTCACACGTAATAGAATTCCAATCTCAAATACCAACTCATAGAATAAAGATCCACCACATAGGAATTACATAGATGACCATAATCATGTTGGGTAGCTCAAGTGGTACTAGCACAATGATAGATCAAGAGAGTAATAGATCAAGCTACTGCCACAAACCCATAGTCCATAGGTGGACTACTCCCTCTTCATCATGGCGATGATGTTGGAGATTTGGAGAAGGTAAAGATCCCACTGGTGGTGGCTTTGATGACGTTTCCCCCTCCAATGTTCACGGGTTCAAGTATAATATGAAGATGGATGGCTGTAGAGGCTCGTGGAGGGAACAAGCATGGGCGGCGTGGCAAGCAAGATGGGCCATGCCACCTAGGCTCTTTTGGGCCTCAGGCCACCCTTTTGGTGGTTCTGGTGCTCCATGTGCTTCTCTTTGCAAAACAAATTGTCGAAAAATCCCCGAGCCATTTGAATTGGTTTAGGTCCCTAAAAGATAAAATTACACAAAATACAGTTTTCCTGTCCTACAGAGTTATAACCAAAATAAAGGGATTATTGGTAAATTCCCATAAATCAATGTAAAACATGGATATAACATTATACAAGGTTCAAACATCTTGGAATATGTATCAATAAACTACAAAGTTCATGCATTATAGCGACCTTGGATCGATATAGATCCTAAGTCCTTGTGATTAACAAGATAGTCCCTAGATCAATAGCTAGCACTCACAGTCAATGAATACCATGTAAAACACTAGTAATTTTTACACGCATAATTCAGAGTATAATTATTACATCTTTGCATAGCTTATAGCTATCTCAAAAAACAACGGAAACTTAAATAAAACTTGAGTCCATCAACGCCTCAGGCTTGTTGAGTGAAGACCCATGAACCCTACGCACCTTTCAATCTTCAGATTTTGCACATGATACATGCAACCAAACGAGTTGGTCAATACTTTGAATGTATTGGCAAATTACACCAAGGAAAGAAATAGAATATCTCTACTTGCAAGGCTAGGAGAAGGCTTGTGGTTTATTTGCACAAAGAAAATTTTCTTAAGTTAAGAAGAAGAGAGGAAAAATGTTTCATCCTACTTTGCAAACATTTACTTAGAGAAATATAGGGTCGAGTGGAACATGACGATATTACTCACCAAGTATCCAATCCTCAACCTAACACTTGGATATTACACACCAAGTCCCAAAACTCCACCCATGAGCGATATTACACACGCCACGAGGTTTTATAAAACTTAAGTTTGAAAAAGAGAGGAAGATCCTTCAGAGGCTCCATCCTTTAGATGCTAAAGTTGCTCTTTTCCATGAAGTCAGCTGATCGATCAGATTGATTACTCTCGAGAGGTTTTTCACTTTACCCACAATCCACGATCAAGTCCTTTTATAGCCAAGACCATGGCGGAGCCTTCCCTTAGTAGCCCCTCTACCTTCCGGATCCGCCTGTGCCAAAGTATCCTCCAAATCATGGTACCCAGGTGAGATTTCCCACTAAGTACTAAGCCAAGACAGAGCCCGTATGTATTGTGGTTTCCCTTGAAGCTTCTAACTTCTGGAGCATGGCAGACTTCTTTGATTCCTGGGCAGCCACCCTCCACCAAAATTCCACTCGTTGTCCCAACACCCAATCTGCCTAGAAGAAAACTTTGTTTTATTTTGAAGTAGATTTGAGGAAAAAAGGTTCGCTCAAGAGAGCTTTTATACTTAGATTTTTTTTCAGTATTTTGAACCCAACCAATGGTATTTTTATAAAGCATAGGACAAGCATTACTTAGAAAAATTCAGGGATAACCTATTAGGAAGGGAAAAGTCCTAAGTATAGAACTATCGTGGCATACTACAAAAATCATCACATTTGCAAAATATTTCCAAGTAAATCTACCAAAACAATCCTACACATTCATAATACTATTTTGAAGAGCAAACATGCATAGTGTTCGAAACTGGGACAACCTACGAACAAGAGGTGTAACTTTCCTTAGTTCGAGCGGCACTCTAAGCAACAGTACTCCTCAGCGCATTCTAAACAATCTAGCGGAAACACAAAAATAGATCTATTGACAATTTGCACAAAATAATGCCATAATAATAGATATGCATGCATTTTAATTACGATCTTCAATCTACACATTTTTATGAATGCAACAGTATATTTTTTTAATTTTTTACTATGTGGATAATTTACTATAATTTTGCAAGTTATTAAGATATTTTGTTTTTAAAACAACTGCGATTAATCTTGTCCGTCGGATCCGGATCTACAGGCTGAGACGTAGCGGCTGCTCCTCGACTCGGCTCAGCTCTACTGGTGCATCGGCGTGGCTCCCTGACTTAGCTTGGCTCGGTTCCCTGATGTGGTCACACATGATTGGCCAAAAATGGTTTGGCAACTAAACTAATCCTGGCCGTGTACTAACAATCCAACGTAGGAAAAATGGCATCACTTACCTTTGGAGGTGGAAGTTTGACGATTGTGGTGGTAGGAAACGGTGGTAGGTTGAGTGGCGGTTCTTGGGGGCGTTCTGGTGGTCCTCCGACCATGCAACCGACATGGTGATTTCCCCCTCCTCCTCGCGGTCATGATCGTTCCCTTCCCGCTCCTCCTCGGCTCCTGGAACAGCAGCGATGAACGAATGTAGGCGGCCAACAATGGTGATGCTCGAACATCGATTTCTGAGTGCTCTGACGACCTATACAAGAAAGGGAGGTTTCTTGGAGACGCGGTTGAGCGAGTGGGAGATATATAGGTGAAGCTTGAGGGGTAGGGTGCCACGAATCAGTGGCAAGAATCACCCCTCTGAAGCTTCTGCGGTGGCGCTCTGATGAGATCGGATTCGAGATCGAATCTAGCAGCCCGACAGCGGTTTGGCAAAAAGGATTTAGGGTTTCGATGCGGTCTGGCATGGACATTATATAGACGGGAAAAACTGGGGGAGGGGTCACGGAGTCATGTACAATTCAGCCAGGAATCGTTGATACGCGGCGGCGATGATGCGAGTTTGTTTCGAACTCTATTGGAGAGATGATGAGCTGGGGTCAGGCGGTCAGTGTTGGGTTGGGCGCGGTGCGGGTTGCTGCAGCGCCTCACTTTCTATGGGCCATCCCATGGCGCTCTGCGTCGCTCGCTTGCTGGCATGCACGGTAGGTAGGTTGCGGGCTAGCTCTGGTTGGCCCGCTTTGGTTTGTTTCTTTTTTTGTTTATTTTTCTGTTTTAACTGTCCTTCGTAACTTTTGTATTTCAAAGTTAAATTTAGTGATTTCGATCTCTAAAATTTTGTAAAAAATTAAGTAGATCATAATAGGATCCTACTTGCAATCTTTTGTATAGTTTCTCAGGGTCTGGTTTGCAAAACCCCTTTTGTGTCTTATAAGACTATTTAGGAAAAATCAAAGTAGGGTTTTGTGAAAAGGGGTTTTGATGCAATTTCTTGTATGATACCTGTGGGGCCCCCGGATTAATCCTCCGAGAATCCCTATTATGCATATAACCACGATCCCGTGATCAGTTAGTCGTGGCACATAACCGACAATTATCAAGTAAACATCCCATACTTAACGAATACATGACATACCTTAAGCCATTATGGCTACATCAATCAACATCAGCGGAATTTCATTAAGAGTAGAGCCTGGGTCATGCCTTAACCTACAGGCAACTGATCGGGAGAACGTCCTAGCTCGCATAGTCGTCATAGTCATCTTCTTCTGGATATCTGACCAAGTTAATAGTCAGGGACAATGCCAGTAAGTACTTTGAATATACTCGGAAATCACCTTAAGAAAATAACAATAACAAGAGGATATGCAATATGGCTGTGGTAGTAGGAGGGCTTCAAGAGAGGTTCCTTTCTCAAATAATTTCACTTGTTGATATAGAATCTATATATCTTTGTTGAAAACTCTTGTAAAACATTTTTGGAAACCTTTTTGAGAAGTGTTGGAAAACACTAGGATTGGGTCACCCATTTGTTCCTCCTTCCGGTCATCCCATGACCAAACTCCTTTTCTTTCGTTCCGACCATCCCATGGTCAAAACATGTATTCCTTCCGTCCATCCCATGATCGAAACCTTTCCAAAGCCATTGCTTTTCCGAAATTCTTTTTGAAATCAAAACCAGCACCGCTCTACAGCAACCTTCCCAACCGTCCATGACCGCGGACATGGCTATTCAAATACATTTACACTCTGAAGAGGTTGTACACTTTACCCACACCATCCGGGTACCCTGCCTTGATCTACACCGATCGTGGGTCGAGTAACCGATCAAGACTCTCCGAATGCCACTCTAGTATGAGTGCCTACCCTGTGAGTGTTGTTCCCCTCAACACCGGGACGTCGGGTACCGAGGACCAACCGGAGCGCATTTTACACTTCACACAGTGGGCGCTTTCCATGAGGGGCTCATAGTAACGCATGGCTGCCCGCAGATAGTTCGTTCCTTCTCCAGGTCGATGTCCCACATGGACCTTTACAGGAGAAGGCCCAGCCTCCGGGGATCGCGACCCCATGTAGTAGTTGCAAGGTAGCTTATACCAGAATAGACAAACATAATATCCAGCCCTGTCCCATTCTAGTGTAATGTGGTTGCACGGGTTAATTGTTCTAGCAAAACTACAAAGAACCGGGTGCGTTTTTGTAAACCTTCTTCCTCCATCTTTCCTTTAGAATTTTGTAAAACAAAACCTTTTTTCTTTCTCAACATCTCTTGGGAGGTCCCACCTCACTAAGGTTTTATCATAAATCTTTTGGTAAAACTTTTTCGGGGGTCTTCCCATCCTCTAGTTTTGCTTCGGCTAAAACGGGGTCTCCAAAGGGGTATGGTGTAATACACCATCTATAATACTAGGGTTAAATATGTGTCATCAAGAGGGTTGCACTTAATAGTACAAAAGCGTAATGGTTTGGAGAAGCCAAGCCACTACCAAGTAGAGATCATCATATAGTGAAACAATGAAGTTTTCATAAAGAAGTAAAACATGCATAAGTAAAATAGTAGGACAAGGCTTATGAGCAAGAAGGTGGCTTGCCTGAGATCAGTAATATGGCATAATTGTCCCTGGACTTCTTAGAATACCCAATAATATACAATAATACTAACCAACTTCTTCTAGTCTCCAATATAATCGCATCTATCGTCGATATGGATCACATGTAGGCAAACAAAGGACACAATCAACACCAGGCATACAAACATCAATACATATAGCTAGCAATGAACAAGACAAGTTCACAAATCAGTAGGTCTTAGGAAGAATGGATTTAATAAGATTAGCCTTGTCTTGGAAACATGGAAGAAAATCCCTTAGGATTTATTGTATAGAAACTACCTAAGAGAGGGGTTTTGTACCAAGACCATATCCTGTATGATCTCATTGTATAAAAATGGTACCATCAGATAGGTATTGATAAAATGAATCCAGCAAAAGTTGTTTCACTATTTTAGCATTTTCCTTTGATTGATAATGCATTTTCTAGTGATAAAAGCTCTAGTTTTAGGAAATAATTCACCTTAAAGGTTTTGTGTGTCTAAAAATTATTTCCTTGGGTGGTTAAGTAAGGTTTGTTGTCCTGAACCACAGAGAGTTGGAATCTTGTCAAAAGAATTACCAGAATGCCCTTAAGAAATCATCAAAGTCAGTTCCGCAAGGTATTTGTATTTTTCACCAAATTTCTTTTACATAATTTTTTATTGTGAGTCAAACTTTACATGGTAGATATATCAAATACCTTTTTGTAGAAATTGGAATCACCTTAATTGGATTTATATAACTCTTGTATTGATTTTATTGATGGGTAAACCATGCACAGAAATGTTTATTTCACCAAAACTCAACAGGAGTTCCAAAAATTATGATCTCCTATGTTTGGTTAGATATGGATGTGGCTAATCCATTAGAGTTGGAATTAGGGTAAAAGCTATTATGGTTTGTACTAGAGAAATTCTTAAAGACAAATATGATTTGTTTTTTGTTATTTTTGCTATAGGCAAACTAGAGTTGCCGTTGACCTGAGGTAAAGGCTAAATTGAAGTCATAGGGACATACTTTCAGTAGGATTTGGTTTCATCTCTTTTGGGAAGATGAATTTATTTAGTGCCAAAGACAACCTTTAATAGATTAATTGCCAATAAATAATAAAAATTATTTTTGGCAAAAGACTAGTTCTGCATGTTGCACAAAACACACATGAACATGGTAAAAAATTTATTTGGACAAATAACCCTATTTTCCATTTTCCTAGAGATTTCAACTGGACAACTATTTAACAGATCTGGAAATATAGGAAAAAGAAAAAGAAAAAGGGCGCCGCGGGCCAGATCTGGAGGGAAACGGGCCGCGCAGGGGAAAAATCGGCCCACCTGGGCTATGCCTCATGCGGGAGGTGAAATTGAAGCTGACGGGCGAGGCCCGTCTGTCAGCGAGAGGAGACCCGCGAAGGGGTATCTGGTGCTATCGGCCGTTGGATCAGATGACGATCGACGGTGTTGGCGCGTCTTCTGCCCCACGAACAGAGGCATCGGGAGGAAACCCTAGGGGCGGCGCCGGCGGGTGCAGAGGCTCACCTAGGGTGTGGGAGGGACAACGTGGAGGCGACGGGGCGGTGCAGTTGAGGACGGGGAGCTCGGGGATGGGCCGCACGGTCCATCACGGGGCGGGGAGGTGGTTCTCGTGTCGGTCAGAGGGCGGCGGCTCCGAGATCAACCGTAGCAGCACCTGGGAGGGACTTGGGCAGGAAAGAGGCCATGGTCAGATGCAGGGGAGGAGGAGTGTACAACAGGGTGACATGCAGAGAGGGAGGGGCAGAGGAGTGAGCACCATGCTCGATTTTTGGAGGAGGCCGAAGCTTCTTTTCTTCCTTCTCTCGGGCTGTACAGAGCAGGGGAGAGGGAGAGGGTGCTCGGGGGAGGTAGGTGGAGGTGAGAGGAAGCAAATGAGAGGCAGGGGCATGCTGGGGGGTGGCCTCTTGCCTTTAAACCGAAGGGAGAGGGTCTATGGTGGACCAAGTCCAAGAGAGGACATAGGAGGGGGTCCTGGCTGCTGGTTGGGCAGAGGGGTGGTGGAGAGGTTAGTGGGGATGACAGGAGATAGAGGGTGGTCATGGATCTGTGTTTAATAGGCCATAGAGCTCTCTTTCTTCACCTCGAGTGAAATGAAAAGAGGGGAGGGAGAGGGGGCTAGGGAGAGCTAGGGTAGCTTTCAGTGGTGCAGAGGGGAGGGGAGTGGGGCCATGCACGACCATAGATGTGGAGGAGGTCTGTTGCTGGGGTGTGAAGTAAGGATCAGGATTTGGTGGGATATGCTTGGTCTCTCTCTTTTTCTTCATACTCCAAGCACTAGTGTCAAGGAGAGGCGGGTACTACAGTGTATGTCGACCATGGGTGAGTGCGATGGCTGTGGAGAAGTATAGTTCAAGCTTTGAATGGGAATTGGAGGTGGTTTAGATAAGTGTTTTGCTCATAGTCATAAAATGGCCAAATTGATGATCATGAAGAACTTCTTAGATTTGGATCTTGTTTAGATGATTCAATGCTTCTGGTAGCTAGGCATGGTCAAGATGTCTCTCTAGGAAATATTTGAGATTTTTCCAAGGATGTAATATCATGTTAATCTCATTTAATCAAATAGTGCATAAATGGTTTATAGAAGCTCATTTGATAACTTTACATTCGACACAGTTGGTTTTTGATGTGAGTTGATTCTAAACATGAATCCATACTTTGAGGAATTTTCCCATTATTTACTGGGGATTGAAGTATTTAAAACAATTATTATTCTATTTCTGCCATTTAAGAAAATAGGCAAAAAGAATTATTTAATTCAAAAATATTTATTTTTGAAGTGGGATGATAGGGTATGATATATAGGACTCAATTGTGCTTATAGTTAGGGAAGTGTTTTGGCAAATACCAAACTTTCCTTTATGGAAGGAGTTTTGGAGGTTTTGCCATTTAATGAATTAAATAGTTTTTGAGCCATAACAATTATGGATAATATTTTATAAATCTTTGTAATCAAGGTAGATGATGCACACAAGGTGTATATATCACTTACAACATTGGGTGTTGAGAAACCATCTTGATTTTGGTGAGGAGCAAGAATTAGAGGATCTAGGGTGATGTTATTTTCATACCATCAAAACATGGTTGTATCTTAGAGCTCAAAGCTCCCCTTGGTTCAAGGGCTATATGGATATATAGACCACGTTATTTAGATCATCAAGGCACAGAAGTTTGGGCTTGATCATGCTTGATCTCTCCAAGGATTGATTCCAAACATTGAATAAAATAAGCCCACCAAAAGTAGATTATCAGATAACCATCAAAACCTTGTGGGTTTAAGAAGCACAAAGATCCAATGGAAACAAGTGAAGTAGGTATTGATAGAGCTATATGAGTAGAACACAACCATTCAAAGTGTTGGTCCGTAGAAGGTGGGATGAAGGTGTGAGCTTCTGTGAAAGTAGGCATGTCGACTAGATTTGCAGGAATAGTTATTTTCTTGCCCGCAAAACCATCAAGAACAAGTGGGTTGGAGGATGATCTAACCAAGGGAAAGAGTGGGCCTTGGTAGTCCTTGGTATATTTAACAATATGGTTCAAATGCATTTTCAAAAATGCACAAGGGTTGAGAAAAGGAGGCATTCAAAAAGGTGATGCTGGAATAGATTCCAGACTTCGCCAAATTTTGCAAATTTAGGGTTTTTGACTTGTATGTGGGTGGTGATTATTTTGAGAGGTTGCAAGGTTCCACATCATCATAAAGAGGATGATGTTGAAGTGTAGATTCAGTAGAAAGGATCCTTGCTTCATACTGGTCTTCCTTGACTTGGAAGCTTCTATAATTAGGTCACTTCAGAGCTGATCTAGTTAAGGGTTTTAGATGACCACCTAGTAGCTAGGGATTAGATCATGCTTTATAGTCGTTCTTAGGATTTGGTTATTTGGAAACATCTTGATCGTAGTGATGAGCTCCTGTAGTATCTCATAATATCTCCTAAGCAGACAATTCAAGCAGCAGATCAAGGCAATTCATCTTACAAACAAATCAACTACTACTAGGGTTACCATCAAGCCTAGATTGAGGTAAGGATGGGAAATTTTGAAAGGTTAGAGTTTGAATAAGTTAGGAATTCTTGGTATCCCTACCAAGATTACAATTCAAAAGTTTTATACAAGGTTTTGAGAGTCCTAGAGGTAGGAGTAGTTGAAGGTTCTATCTTGAGAACATAAGGAGATTATATTATTTATCTCTCCATAGTTTTGTCAATAGAAGCTACTAAAATAGCTTTGGTTACATAAGCATCTTGACTCATGTTTTGGAATGCCAAAACAATTGAGAATATGTAAAATGAGGCGGGATAGTTTTGTTAAATAGCATTTGTCAACTGATGGTGAGGTAAGGAGTATCATATGCTATACACTCACATGCACAAGCAGAAACAAACAAGAAGCAAACACTTGACCAATGAACAAGAAAGAGTTTTTGTTCCCCCTGATTTTGCATTCTGGACAACTAATTAGGGTTCCGGAATTGGGATGTTACAATACCATTATGCAATGACATGTATGAATGCTTCTAGGAACATCTGGAATTGCAAAATTTTGGAATGTTACAAACCTACCCGCTTAAGAAGAATCCCGTCCTCGAGATTCAGGTTGGATAGCAAAAAGGTGCGGGTGCTCCGTCTGCAAATCCTCTTCACATTCCCATGTGGCTTCTTCCTTGGAATGGTGATTCCACTGAACCTTGCAAAACCTGGTGGTCTTGGTGCGAGTAATCCTCTCAACTATTTCTAGAATCTTGATGGGCTTTTCCTCATACATGAGATCATTTTTCAACTAAACCTATTCTAGCGGAACTGTATCCCTCAATGGTGTTTCAGCCATCTCGGGGTGAAACTTCTTCAGTTGAGACACATGGAAAACATCATGAATAGCTAGCACCTCCGGTAATTCCAGTTGATAGGCAACTTCCCATATATGGGCCAAAATCTTATATGGCCCTATAAAGCGAGGTACCAACTTACCCTTGATTTCAAATCTCTTAACTCCACGTAGTGGTGAAACTCAAAGATATGTGTGGTCTCCTAGTTCATAAGTTACGTCTCTACGCTTGGAATCAGCATAACTCTTTTTCCTAGATTGGGCTACCTTTAGCCTATCTCGGATCTCCCTTACCTTTTCTTCAACATCCTTGATCAGCTCAGGTCCAAAAAACCTACGCTCTACAACTCCACTCCATAACAACAGAGTTCTAAACTTCCTTCCATATAAAAATTCATACAGGGCCATCTTGATACTAGTTTGGTAACTATTGTTGTATGAGAACTCTGCCTATGGCAAGTTGTCGTCCCTACTAGACCCATAGTCTAAGGCACAAGCTCTCAACATGTCTTCTAGGATCTCATTAACTCCTTCTATCTGACCATCTGTTTGCGGGTGGAAAGCAGTTCTGAACTCTAGTCAGGTTCCTAGAGATTCGTGTAAATGTTGCCAAAATTTTGAAGGCAACTGGGTACCTCTATCAGAAACAATTCCATTAGGAACACTTGTAAATTTTGGCTAGCTTGGCACTTGTATAGGTGGTCTTGACAGGATGAAGTGAGCCACTTTGGTGAAATGATGAACTACTACCAAGATAGTATCATATCTAGAACGAGTCTAGGGTAATATAGTGATAAAGTCCATGCCTACCTTGTCCCACTTCCAATCAGGTACATGGAGTGGCTATAGTAGTATTGCTGGTTTCGGATGTTGTGCATTGAACCTGTTGCACACATTGCACAGGGATATGTACTCCACAATTTCTTTCTTCAAATTATTCCACCAGAACCTATCCTTCACATCCATGTACATTTTTTCTTACCAGGATGAATTGAGTAAGGTGAATCGTGAGACTCCTAAAGAATTAACTTCCTGATATCAGGGTCATTGGGTATGCATAAACACTTCTCATACCACATTGTTCCATTTGCATCCATATGAAAACCTTTTTCTTTACCCTTGCTCACATTAGCTTTTATTTCCTCTAACTCTTTTTCCTTCTTCTAGGCTTCTCTAGTTCTGTCCAGAAGCATGGGTACTATCTCCATAGATGCTAAGTATCCTTACGGAACTATCTCCATCATGAGATCCTTGAACTTCTTACACAAATCCTTTGGAAGTTCTCCCGCGGTAAGTCCATTTACATAGACTTTACGGCTTAAGGCATCGGCTACAACAATGGCATTCCCAGGATGGTATTGTAGGTCTAGGTCAGAGTACTTGATGAGTTCAAGCCATCTCCTTTGCCTCAATTTTAGTTCCTTTTAGGTGAATATGTCTTTCAGACTCTTGTGATCCGTGAATACATCTTGCCCATGAGGTAATGTCTCCATACCTTGAGTGCATGTACAACTGATGCTAGTTCCAAGTCATGCGTGGGATACTTATTCTCATGGTTCTTAAGCTGACGTGAGGCATATGATACTACCTTCCATCTTTCATCAACACACTACCAAGTCCTTGACGAGAAGCATCACAATAGACTTGGAAGCCTTTCTGGAAATCAGGTAGACATAGGATTGGTGCGGTTATTAAACATTTCTTCAACTCTTTGAAACTGGCTTCACAAGCATCAGTCCAATGGAACTTTTTTTCCCTCTTTAATAATTTAGTGATATGTTTTTCTATTTTGTAGAAGTTCTCAATGAACCTTTGATAGTATCCTACAAGACTCAGGAAACTCTTGATATCTCCAACATTCTTTGGCGACTCCCATTCAGTCACGCAAGATACCTTACTAGGGTCCACGACAACGCCCTTTGCTAACACTATGTGCCCAATAAATCCCACTTCATTTAACCAGAACTCACATTTGCTGAACTTGGCATACAACTTGTGTTCCCTTAACTTTTCCATAATTAGGCGCAGATTCCCTTCATGTTCCTTCTCATCCTTGGTGTATACGAGTATATCATCAATGAACAGAACAATAACTTCTCCAAGTACTCCATGAACACCTTGTGCACCATAGTCATGAAGTATGCTAGGGCATTGGTTAGACCAAAAGACATCACAGTGTACTCATACATGCCATATCTTGGGGTGAAGGCAGTCTTGGGTACATATTGTTCCTGAATCTTTAGCTAGAAGTAACCCGAAGATCAATTTTGGAGAACACACTTGCTCCCTTTAGTTGGTCGAATAGGTTGTTGATATTGGGTAGAGGAGACTTGTTTTGGATTGTCACTCTGTTCAGCGAGCGGTAGTCCACAACTAGCTCTTGGTTTTATCCTTTTTCTCCATGAATAAGACAAGTGCTCCCTGATGGCAACAAACGTATCCAAATTTCATTGGGACTCCGAGTATAGAGTGTTGTAGCAAGCTTCTTTCCCCACAAGGGTGACTCGAGGGTTTATATCGAACTCTTGGGGAATTGTGTGGATATTTTCACTAGTAGGCAAAGGCTCACCGCCGGCGCACCAAAATGGCCTACCACTGGCGATTCCCTGTTCGCCGGTGACCATCTCACCGGTGGTAATGCATTACATCCGGCGAACCATACGATTCGCCAGCGATAACTGATAATACCAGTAGCGAGGAGCCCCTTTCGTCAGGGATAATGTCCCCTAACACTGGCACACATCCCTTCACCAGGGGTAATACAATTGGTTCACCGACAGTATTATGTATCAGAGCAAAACAATAATAAATAGAAAGAATATGCAGATGAATACAAGAATACAAAATGTACAGGATAATGAAAGAAAAATACATATTAACACAGGAAATAGTAGCAGTATACACCAACTGTTCAATATAGCTGGGACATTGGTTCATATAGCATTATCTAGAGTTCACTCATCTTTACCCTCGTCGGAAGAGTTGGGAGGAAAGCAAGTGAAATAGATGATGCCATAAGTATGACTAAGCAAAAACTTGAACTCCCGTCCCTCTTTCATGTCGTCGTACAAGATGAAGAGTCTGTTCCATCCAAGACCACTAAAATATGTTCAGGCCTCCTCGTTGGTGACCCTAAGCTGGTACGTCCTATCGGAATGATTATGATGCGTCAAAGTGACACTAAACACGACAACCTCATCCATGCTTCTATGTAGATGGTCCATGAAGCCATGTCGTGCACCGCAAGGGATTAAATGAGTAAAATGATAGGACATAACAATTAGTTGAACATATATATATATTTACATTCTCCACATGAATTTTAAATAACATGCCATCCTAACACCAAAGTTCAGAGGGAGCAGTATGGTGATCGTCCTGTCCATGCAATGTCAACTATGTTAACCATAATTTCCGCACGCTTCTTCGCTATAATCCAATCTACATATATTGAGAAGAAAGTAAAAAAAGAATGCTTGTATAGAGTAAACAACATATAAAACGATGGTCTCAACTACATAGCTAGCTTACTGTTGGATATCATCGTCAGGGAGCATGTACATGTAGTATATTACGGTTGCTTGATGCATGAGAAAGATCTTTATATTGTCTCCGTATTGCATGTCATGATCATTCAAGAAGTTTATCCATATAGGTCCACTAAAAGATGTCCTGATCGCTATGTTGGTCACTATAACCACATAACTCCTGTCGAGATCAGCATCTGACATCAAAGTGACCTCAAACAGGACACCGTCCATGGTATTTCTATGGAAATGGTCCATGAAGTCCTATCGCCAAGCGCAAGGGATTGACTGACTAAAACAATAACAATACAACAAAGTCCATGGTTTATTTTCGATTCTATATATATATAGAGACATCCATGATACTGTGTATTTCACAGAGCACATACCGTCCTAGCTTCAAACTCGACATGGAGCACTATGGGTAACTTCTTTTCCAGGCACCTCCCCAATGGTTGTGCATAGTTGTTGCACACTTGACCCATTCTATATATTTATCTAGAAATAAGACGCATAGTAAACATAGTTATAAAGTAATTCAGTATAAGGATAAGTAATATATATGACAAGTAGCTGATCCATGTCTAGCAGGAAAAGTAATATATATGACAAAGTCTAGCAGGATAAGTCTAAAGTAATATATGAGAAAGTATAGCTAGATCAGGCCTCGTCACAATCGTCGTCGTCAGAAGACAAACCTAAGTAACCTTGGTCAGCAGACGACGTGGGTGTGATGGTGAAGTCGCCAGGGCTGACCCCGTAGTATGGGCTCTAAGGGCGCACGGTGGAGGAACCCATGCCGTCGGACCTAGAGGGACCCGCCTCCTAGACGGGCTATTGGCGCGTAGTGGTCACCAACAGCTCTTACTACTGCACCATCACTGTAGGAACTCTGCGGAGCGCCTGGACCAAGGGGTCAACAAGCTGTCTCTCAACCAGTCGGTGCTCCTGCTCCTCCACCCTCGTGGCGACTTTCATACCCCTGTGCCTATTCTGAATGGCCCTAGATCGATCCTCGGAGAAGTTGAGGGTCGCCCTAGCCCCTCTGTGTTAGACTACCATGCAGTCATAGGCACGTGTCGCCTCCTTGGGGGACTGCCATGTCCCAAGGTGGCACCTAATCCCATCGATGGTGATCTTAGCCTCCCAAGTGGGGATCCTCGTCGGCTTCTTATACACACCACGGTACTTCGACACCTACTTCACCATACTACTTAAATAGACAAGTAAACTTATTAGCAAAAACAGTGTACAAGTAACTGGATCATAGCTAGGAAGTAGATTACGGATCCATGTGCATCAAAAGTTCATGGAGAAAACCTTTTCTGAAGTTCTCATGATTAATTACAAGTGCAACATTGGAATTCTTCATTAAGTACAAGTACAAGTGCAACCTTTTCTAAAAACCTTCAATCAGTACAAGTGCATCAACTGTTTAAGCTACCTAGGAAGTAGATTACAATGGTGGAAAGGGAATATATGGCTAGAGCATCGCTACCTAGGTACGCAAGCCATATGATGGACCTGAAGATTTAAATAAAACCACTAGCTAATTTAAATAAGCAAAACATGCAAAAGTAGAAGTTAATAATATGAAAGTAAATCCCACTTAGCTACCCATCCTTTTCCCTCTTTCTTTCTAAAATTGAATTTTGCGGTTCAATTAAAAAGTGAATTTTGTATCTAGGTGGTCATCATTTTGATCCAAATTAAGAAGTTACTCATGAATGTAAAAGAAAACTAGCAAAGTCATGTAAAAAGTGATAAGATTCATAGACTGCAAACAGCTTCTGCTATCAATTTTTGCTCCTGCAACCAAAACAGGGGAGCCACACTGATTGCACTACTATTATTTTTTTCTTCTTCTATCACGTGTTCAGATGAATTTTCTTTGGAATAGACAAAAGTGAAAATAGCAGTCGTACTTGTTATAGTTGTTCCATGTTCTAAAGTACAAAACAGATGCTACCTCTGTTAATGAATGATATGTTGCATAATGTGAGTGGGTCTAGAGATGGACAGCTAAAATACATGGTGTAGAGACTAGGGGGAAAACAAGCACTCATCAATGTGTACCTACGGATGGGGGAGGTGGGCATCGATAAGGTGGCGGCGCGTATGGGTGAGGTGGTTGTCGAAGAGGTGGCAGCGCAGATGGGAGAGGTGTTCGTCGACGAGGTGGTGGCGTGGATGAGGGAGGTGGTCGTCGACGAGGTGGCAGTGTGGTGCTCCTGCTGCTCCTCCTCCTTCCCATTGACGAAAGCGGGACAACGACATTGAGGGGGATCAGACGCGGGACGACGACGGCGGTGGGAGCGCCGCGGCTAGGGTTGCGAGATTTGGGGTTCGGATTTTCGTCGAGGCGATGTGGGGGGAGGGGGGTATTTTAGAGACACTGTTACAGGTGGACTCGCGGCCCACTTACCCCCAGCGCCTGCGGGCTTTATTCACCGAGGGTACCTAATTTTTCGGCCTGTGTGGCCATCCAACCCACCACACCCCCGACACCTAAGGGCTTTATTCGCCAGTGGTAAAGGCCAACCCATCTAGGGGCGCGCGGCCCACCACATCCCCGAGGCATGCTAGACTTGTTCGCTAGCGGTATTTGGGCTAGCCCCGGCACTGCTAGTGTCCTTTCGCCAGCGGTAACGTGACGAAGGCATGGATGGCCTTACCGCCGGCGACCCCCCGTGACCACTTCGCCGGTGGTAAGGAATCCAGCTATAAGTTTTTCCCTACTAGTGTTTTCTTCTCCTCTTCAAGCAACCTATAAAGTAAAATAATTTGTCTTGTGTCCCCAACTCCACCAAGTGGTTGCCAAGCACAAGGTTTCTTATTAGTATTATGAAATAAAATATAAAACTAAGTAAATGAAGTAAAGGAATACAAACTAGATGATATGTGTGAAGATAAAGTTGTTTTAGGGTTTTTACAAGTGATTGCAAGTAGAGAAATTAATTTTGTATTTTCGAAATAATAAATTGCACAAAATATAAATGATAGTAGATGCAAATCAAAGGTGTTTCTTATGATAACAATCGGACTGGGTTCATGGGTTCACTTGTCTACTCTCTTTTTAGGTTGTAGTGATCACAAAACTATTCATCAATGATAAAGATTCATGGAAATTCTATAAGTGCTTAATAAAAGGAATTAATATGGCCACCATATTCAAATATTGAGATGGAATACATCTCTCTGTTATACTCCTCAAGAAAGGGAAATCTCCATGCAATCTTGATTTAAGAACACATCAGAGTATACCTTTAAGCAATATTATATGATGTTTGAAATACGAATATGCTACCTTGATCTAACAAGTTCATGACACTATCAGGTGATAACTATAGCACATGATTTCACTTTATCCCTAGTGAGGCAGCAAAATAAAGGTAAAAATCAAAGTATATCTTGAATATTATGTGTCACAATTCAATCTTCATACCCATGCTACTCCATCTAATACACACTTCTCCCCATACAAGTTCTTGCATACAAGTTGGATCAAAACAAGCAATGAAGAACGGGGTGCATGATATGCATCTATTAAAACATCTTATACAAAATAGATTCCAATCTCAAAAATCAAATCATAGAACAAAGAACCACCATGTAGGAATTATAAATATGACCATAATCATGTTGGCACCTCATATGGTACTAGATCTTTGAAGTACAAGAGAGAAATAGATCAAGCTACCGCCAAAAACCTATAGCCCAGAGGTGGACTACTCCCTCTTCATCATGGTGATGAAGCTGGAGATGTTGCAGAGGGTGGAGATCTCCCCAGAGGTGGCTCTAGCGGAGGTTTTGTGGGGTCCCCTGGAGTTAATTATCCGAGAAATCCCTGTTATGTAAACTTCCACGTTCCCATGATTAGTGAGTCGTGAGCATAACCGACAAGTATCATTATAGCATCCGAAACATAACGAATACAAGACTTACATAGTTGCCAGTATGGCTACACAATCTTCAGCAGCAGAACTTTATCACACACAGGACACAGTCAGGCCTAACTACAAACGACTGACTGGGAAGACGACCTAGCTCGCTGGACGTCACCTCAATCTTCCGTTGACAAACCTCTGAAAGCCTGGCCAAGTAAATAGCCAGGGATAATGCCATGAGTATGTTTGAATGTACTCGCAAACCACCAAGATAAGTAAATAAGGAAATGCAATTCTGGCTGTGGCGAGATAGCTCTATCTAGGGTTGTTTTTGAAGAGCCTAGACTAACTCTTGTAGTTATGGCATCTCCATATCTTTGTTGAAAAAGAATTTTGAAACATGCTTCCGTTTTATAGTTCTGGATATCCCCATATCCTTGTTGAAAGTCCTTTTTGACCACCTATGGCCAAAACAAAGCTTTAAACTCAGTTTCCCTCGGAACCTCCATACTTTCATCCATTTTCCAAACGCAACTGCTTGTTACTCCTAGTCATCATCTTTCCAACCGTCCTTGACCGTGGATGCGACTATTTGAATAGATTATACTCTGCAGAGTTTGCGCATGTTCCCCACAAGAATCAATATATCCACCGGGATAAAACCATGACCCTCTACCCATGGTAGACGTGGGTTTAGATAATCAAACCTAACCTTTCGCTTGTGGAACCTAGCAAAGGTTGCTTTTCCTTTTGGGTTTGTTCTCCCCGGCAACGAGTATGTGGCTCCCAGCCATAGTCCTGCCTTCCGTACATGCGTATACCCAAACCGCAGCTTGGCGTATACCTTAACTTGGTGACTCCACTTCCTTCCATACCACCTAAGTCATACCGTCTGCGGGAGACACAATTGTTGCACCGACACTCCTTCCAAGACAGGCTCACTCTTGCCAAAGCAAGCTACAGGCTCCAGATCCGTAGATTTGTTAGCGCTTGCCTGGAATTCAAGGGATTTCTCCCCATAAGCATTGTACAAGCTTCCTCGTCTAAAGAAGACAAACTACGAGGTAAGCCCCAGCACCTGGGGTAATGTGGTTGCACGGATAAAAATTGTTCTGGTAAAGGCGTAGAACATCCCTTCTCTTTCTCTTGTCCATTTTCTCATCCGCTTGGAAACGATGCCTCTTCCCAAGGGTTTTACAAAGCAGTTTTTAAACAACTGTAGTAGGGTGAAATCCCAAAACAATTTATTTTCTCAAAGCCCGGGTTTTAAACGAGGTAGGATGCTGACCATTGTATTCTTGGTCTGACGGGGTAAAATGGTAGGTACATCAGGGTGGTGCCACGAGGGAAACCAAGTCATAACTTGGAGGAGCCAAGTTATTAGTGCTATATTTATAAAGTAAGACATGTAGATAAATAATGCAATTTATAAAGGGGGCACAAACAGGTACTAAAAGGAATAGGACAAGTATCGGAATTTAGGAATGGTGGCTTTCCTATGATCAGCGATAAGTCCCTGGACTTCCTTAGATAACCAAGAATACCCAACAAATAATAATAAGAAGTCCCTTTCTTCTCGTCGTCAAACAATCACACTATCGCCGTCATCGAGTATACATGCAAGCAGACAACACCACAATCAATACAAGGCATACAGGCATCAAACCATACAGCAAACAAACATAAGGAATCCTACTTAACTTAGTTGTTTTGGAGAAGTTGGGTACTAGTAATGGAGTTACTAGATTGCCATAGAAGTTGGGTACTAGTAATGGAGTTACTAGATATACCAAGGACTTGGGGTGGAGACTTGAGGTCTGTAGGATACCAAGGTGCAATAATTGTATCCTCAGATAGGTTTTGACAAAACAAGACCAACACAAGTGGTTTTACTGGATTATCACTTACCTAGATTTAATTATGCTCTTTATAGTGGAATGAACTCTAGTTTGAGGAATTAATTCACCAGAATTTATATGTAGGCCCACAAAATATTTCCTTAGGTGGTTAGATAGTGTTTGATGTATGGAACCACATAGATGTGGAATCTTGTCAAAACAATTACCAGAATGTCTTTAATAAATCATCAAAGGCAGTTCTGTAAAGTATTTGTCTTTTTCACCAGATTTATTTTATAGAAGGTTTTAGTGTGGTTCCAACTTTACATGGTAGGTATGGGAAATACCTTTTTGTAGATATTGGAATTACCCATTTTGGATATCCATAACCAGTGGAGGGATTTATCTAGTGAAACAGGGATACACAGAATAGTTTAATTCACTAGAATTCAACCAGAGCTCAATAAAATCTGAGCTGCTGGGGTTTGATAGTTTTTGATAGGACACAACCATGAGAGTTCAAAATAGGTGAATGCATCATTTAGTTTGACCTAGAGAATTTACCCAAGACAGATATTCTCTGTTTTTGTTATTTTTGCTATATGGTGACCTTAGTTCACCTTGACCTGGGATAAATGCTAGATGGTAGGTCTATGGATATACTTTCAATGGAACTTGGTTTCATCCATTTTGGAGATGTGTAGGTCTCTGTGGAATTTATTTAGTGCAAACTACACCTGGTTGCAGATTAGTTGCCAACAAATAATAGAAATTATTTTTGACCAGGTGTTACCTCTGCATGTTTAAGAAAACATCTGAGGATTATCAGAAATTTAGATCTTGGCATTTGGATCTTATTTATATTTTTAAAAGGACTTAATCCTACTAGTGCATTTCTGGATCTGGAATTTAAAAGAAAAAGAAAAAGGGCAAACGGGTAACTGGGCTAGATCTAGGGGTGTGCTGGGCAGCGTAGAGGCAGGCCGGAGGATCTGGGCCGGCCCACCCGGCAAGGAGACGCGCGGGAGACCAGGCTTGAACCTGCCAAGCGGGGACCAGCAGTCAGCGGCTGTAGGTGGCGAAGAGGTACCGGGGAGCTGGAGCCGTTCGATCTAGTGCCGATGGACGGCTCCTAGTCGTCATTTACGACGAAAGGAGCTGCCGGCAGCAGAAACCCTAGGGGACGACGGGGCTCGCCGGGAAGCTTACCAGGGGCTCGGGAGGTGTCAGGGAGGCGACGGGGTGACGCGGTTGACGACGTCGACCTTGGGGATGGGCGGAAGAAGGGGTTCCTCGTTGGGATCTGGCTCGCGCGATGACGACCGGGGTGAGCTCGTCGGAGCTTGTTGGTGCGGCTCGAGGGTACTGTCCTGGGCCCAAATAAGCACATGGTTAGGTAGAGGAGGAAATGGGGATCTCAGTAGAGTGACATGCAGAAGGAGGGCGACCCCGAGCCGGAGCATCGCAATATGAAGTCAGAGCAGCCCTTTCGGTCGTCGTTGTCGAAGTCACTGACGACGTACCCGACAAACCCTTGGTAGCCTTTTGTTCGTGTCAAAGGGGGTGGCGTCGCTTCTTCATCAGGGCCTGTGGAATAAACAATGTAATTGTGTAGCTTGTGATGTATGCAAAGTGGCGACTGTTGTAATGTATTTTGTAATGTATGCCAAGGTGAGTCAATCGACTCGTATTGCGACCAGGATTGTGTGGTGTGTTTGTTTTTGGTTGAGCGAGTCCCCGAGCGCGTCCGCCCTTTAATGGGGTATAACTTGATTGTATACTTTTGTGTATTATTTTGGTTGTGCAATGTTTTATCTCTCGCGTCTTCTGAGTGGCGAGTCCCCGAGCACGAGTAGGGCTGATTTGTAGGCGAGTCCCCGAGCATGGTGCTCGACCGTACTGGTCATGTTCCTGTTGTAGGTTGTGAATGCGTTGTTTGTAACGCGTCTCCTCCCTTGGCCTGGAGAGCCAGTCTCTTGGCGAGTCCAAGGCAGCTCTCTTACTTGGTGTTTTCCCAAGCCGCATGGGGGTTCCCGTTTTGCAGAGTCCCCGTGCGTGGTACTTAACCGTTCGAGTCGCTTTGCACGAGGATGGGAGGAAGAGGTCGCTGTGAGAAGCGTATACCGGTTGTCTTGGCCCGGTGGGCCAGTCGGGCTAGGCGACTCAAATGGCAGCTCCGGGTTGGTGTTTTCGTGGACGACCCAAGGCCCAAATATTTCCGGTGCCCTTGTGCCGCACTACTTAGCCGTGACGGTCGCTCAACCAGAGGTTGACTTCTGTGAGTAGCGTATTGCTAATATGTACGAGTGCGAGTGGCACAAGAATATGGCGAGTGGACACAATTTGTGCGATCCGAATGAATTTCCTTATATATGCCAGCGGAGTACAATGTGAGGTTCTAAGTATAGAACTTTCTGAGGAGGTTTACATTACAAGGCCTCCCAACCTCGAGCTGGCCGTCACGCCATATGTCGATGAGATAGTAGGCGTCATTGCCAGGGACTCGGCCTATAGCGAATGGCCCCTCCCATGGGGGGAGAGTTTGTGCATGGCTTTCTTGTCTTGGGCCAGTCGTAGGACCAGGTTGCCTTCCTGGAAGGTGCGAGTTCGCACTCGGCGGCTGTGGTAGCGGCGGCGTCCTTCTTGGTATATGGTGGTGCGGGAGCGAGTCAGGTCGCGTGCCTCGTCGAGTTGATCGATGCTGTCTTGGCAGACAACCTCGTTGGTCGCCTCAACGTGGCTGGCGACTCAAGGTGAGTCGTGCTCCAGATCTGTTGGCATTACGGCCTCGACACCGTACACCATGAAGAAGGGAGTGAACCTGGTGGAGCGATTGACGGAGGTGCGGATCCCCCATATCATAGAGGGGAGCTCGTCGACCCAGCATCCTAGGGTGCGCTCGAGGGGCACCTGGAGTCATGGCTTTAGCCCGTGGAGGACGGTCTGGTTGGCGCGTTCTGCTTGGCCATTTGACTCCGGTGGGCGACTGACGTGAGGTCGAGTCGTATGCCATCTTCTTCACAAAATTCTGCCATGGCCCCCTAGGCGAAGTTGGTGCCATTGTCTGTTATGATGCTGTGTGGGTAGCCGTACCGGTAGATGAGCTCGCGTAAGAACTTGGTGGCTGTCTTGTGGTCGCACTTTTTTATTGGCTTGGCCTCGACCCATTTGGTGAACTTGTCGACTGCGACCAGGAGGTGAGTGAAGCCAGACAGGGCCTTCTTGAACGGGCCTACCATGTCCATGCCCCACACGGCGAATGGCCATGTGATGGGGATGGTCTTGAGTGCCGAGCCAGGGTGGTGTGTCTGGTGGGCGTACTTCTAGCACCCGACGCATCGTTGGACGATGTTGGTGGCGTCGGCGTGTGCGGTGAGCCAGTAGATACCGTGCGGCATGGCCTTGGCGGCTAGCGACTTGGCGCCAGCGTGATGGCCGCAGTCGCCAGCGTGAATGTCGTGGAGGATCTTGCGGCCTTCTTCTGGCTGGACGCAACACTGGAACACGCCAGTCACGCTGCGTCTGTGGAGCTCGCCATTGATGATGACAAAGGATTTGTAGCGGTGCACGATCATTCGCGCCTATGTCTTGTTGCTTGGTAGGATTTTGTGCTCCAAGAAGGCAACGTATGGTGTTGTCCAGTCGCTAGGCTCCACAACCATGGCGACTAAGGCCAGTTCTGGTTGTAGCGGTATCCCGACGTCGATCTATTTTGGTGGTCTGACCGACGGTTTGTGGATGATGTCGAGGAAGACACCTACTGGTGGTGCTTGCCGGGTCGATCCGATGCGGGAGAGGGCGTCTGCCTCCTCGTTTTTGCGCCTGTCGATCCACTCGACGGAGTAGCCGTCGAAGTGTCCTCCCAAATGGTCGATAGCTTGGCGGTACGCGATCATTGTTTTGGAGACGGCGTCGCACGTCCTGGCGACTTGGCCGGCGACTAGGTCGGAGTCGCCATAGCATCATAAGCGGTTGACGTTCATCTCCTTAGTGGCTCTCATGCCGTGAAGGAGGGCCTCGTATTCTGCCATGTTGTTGGTGCAGGGCTTGAAGCTGAGGTGGAGCACGTAGCGGAGCTTGTCTCCTTTGGGAGAGGTCGGTATGACCCCAGCCCCTGCGCCGTCGGTGTTCTTGGAGCCGTCAAAATGGAGCGACCAGTAGTGGCGGTACAGGAGCTTCTCTGGCTTCTGTGCTTCTTCCCAGTCTGCAAGGAAATCAGCCAAGGATTGTGACTTGATCGCTTTGTGGGGCTCGTATTTGATGTTGTGGATGCCAATTTCGACAGCCCAGTTGGCGACTCGCCCGGTCACTTCGCGATTGCGTATAATGTCTTGCAGGGGCACGGAGGAGACCACTGTGATTGGGTGCACCTGGAAGTAGTGTGTGTTGTGGTGGTGTCATGGCAAATGCCATGGATAGGCTAAAGGTGGGGACTAATACACGCTAGGGGAATCCAGGGAGGGATAGTGAAGTGATTCTTCACACAGAAGTTTGTATTTGCTTCCAAGATTACAAGTGCTCCTAGAGCTGTATTGGCGAGAGGAGGAAGAAGGAGCTCTCTTACTCTCACACAGATCACACTTAAAACCCAAGCCAAATCAGAATAGCGGAACCCCCTCTATTGAAAACCTGGCCCTCCTTATATAGAGGGAGCTTGGTCTCTGCCTAGGGCATACGTGGAGGCATATTCCTAAGAATATGCCTCCTCCAAAAGTAGTAAGCCGACCGAGGTGCTTTTCCCCCGCGTCACAGATGCAGAGGCTACGTGAGCCTCTGCGGCGCCCGCGTCAGCCGACATGGGCGTCGTCACCCTTGTCGGCCACGCGCCGGTGGTCCTGCCCTTGTTTGCTTCGCTCAGGTAGTGCATACCGGGGCTTCTTTTGACCAGCGAGATTCCTTCCTTCTCCTAGAAGCTAGACGTGACCCGAATCATAGTTGATCCGGCCACACCCGTTCTTGCATACAAGTAAAACAGGCATTTCCGACTTACTCCTTAAGTCGGTTGAGACTTTGTTAGGCGAACGCCCCCTGGTCCGGGTTACCCCGTGATTCGGCCTGCCTTGAGGTGACCCGGCCAGCATCCGCTTTGGCCTTGCCAAACCTCGGCTAACTCGGCCTTTATACCCCGGCGTGACCCTACCCGAGGTTATCTCCCAACATTAGTCCTCGAAGCTGGTGCGGTCTTAGCTGCCTTGGCCGCTAAGGCCACATCAGGTTCAATTCTGTGCTCTGGTCATTATTTCCGAGTTACCTCTTTATCTCGGATTATATGGATTTATGTTCCCTTCGCACATTCCAAGTTTTCACTTGCCGGCCGGGTTACCACTCTAACTCGGACCTCATGGTTTTACTTTCCCTCTACACATTCCAAGTTTTCACTCGCTGGCCGGGTTACCACGGTTCCATCCGGGTCTTGCTTCCTTCTCTCGTATGCCAACCCATGTGGAGGCTAATCATTATGTTCTCTTATTTTAAGGGCCAGCATAGTAACCGCCGCAGTGATTGTCAGTTATCACTGTGCGCGGGTCACGTCACGCCTGCCTCCTCGTTTACCGCATTCACGCGTCACGCTATGGGATCAATTTTGTTCTGTGGCCTTCTATGTGGCTTCGTGCTGATTGGTTGATGCGGGTAATACACGGCCACATCGGGTGGTGCCCCTGCAGGACACGATCCCACTTTCCCCTCGTGGGAGAGGTTAAATAGGGGAGGGGCGCACTCCTTAGGATTTTTTCCCCTTCCGCGCCACTCTTCCCCTTACTCTTCTTCTTCCCCGCGACAGCGCCGCCACCAGTGCTTCTCCGTAGCAGCACTGCCGCCGCACTTTTTTCCCTCACCTCTGCCTCTTCGCCACCACTACGCGCCTCCTCCACCACGGGTCGTTGCCAATCTAGACCGCTGCCCCCCACCGCCGCTAGCACCAGCGAGGGCAGCGAACACCAGATGACGGAGGAGGAGCTCGTCATCGCCGAGCAAGAGATGGAGGAGGATGCCGCGGCGGCAGACCGTGGTACATGGGCCGGGTCTTGGGTCTGCCAAGACGACTTGGATTGGCTCTACCGCACCAGACGCATCCCCGCCGGTGTCGCCGCTCGTCTTGCCTCCGCCGAACTGTCCCCCTCACCCAATCCGGGTGAGTATGTCGTGTTCTTGTCCCACTTCCAGCGGGGGTTCGGTTTGCCGGTCAGTGACTTCTTTCGGGATTGGCTTAGCACCTACGCACTCCATCCGCACCACCTTCCTGCCAATGCCATCACTTCTCTTTCCGCTTTTGCTTCTACGATCGAGGGCTATGCCGGACTATGGCCCACGAAGGAGCTATGGATCCGGTTTTTTCGGCCTTCGTCGTAATGTCATCCCAAACATCCAACTCGATCCGGAGGATAAGCAACTCACTCAATTTGGAGCTGCTTCCATCTCACCCCGGAGGCTTTCTGTTTTCCCCCGGGTCACCGGGCTAGAGTCCTGCAAAGGGTGGGCCTGGACTTTCTTTTATGTCCGGAATACAGGCACTGAAGATTTAATCCGGCTGCTCCCCTATACTCCTGGCCCACCTAACCCGGAACTGTGGGATGTTGTCCCCAAGAAGCCCACGGCCTTGGCCAACCAGGTCAACAAGAGGTTCGCGGAGCTAAAGAAGCTCGGGTTGCGCAACGAGGACGCTATGATCACGTTCGTGCGCAACCGAATTTCCCCCCTCCAGAAGCGCACCCACAAGGTGTGCCACATGAGCTTCGGCCGCGACCCCAACCGGACCTCATCCTTTGAGTTGAGGAACACGGAGATATATCGCCGGGTTAAGGCTCTCTTCACCACCCACAAGGACTTCTCCTCTGAGTGGACTTGGGGAATTGAGCATTATTGTCGTGACAGGCTTCCTCCTGCGGTAAGCTTCGTGGTGCAGACTTACTCCGGACTAATTATATATCGGTCATTGTTGCATTTTTGACTCTGCTGTTCATTCTTTTCCTCAGCTATTTCTTCAGCAGACCCTCGAGGACGGCACCGATCCGACCCTTAAGTGGGCGCCGGACCGGGAGACTCCAGATGAGGAAGAGCCGGACTAGGAGATGTTCCTCCGGATGACCGACACTACCAAGCGACCCACGGGTAAATCCTCTTCTATTAGAGATTGGCCCGATGATGAAGATGGCTCGGATGTCGAGGTGATTGAACCTGTTGATGCTGTCCCCCTTTCTTTTGCTTTTCCGGCATCAGCTAATCCCGGTGGGCATATACACGAGGACCGTTCCCTTGCTATGGGCAAACCTGTTCCGGTAGCGCTGAAGAAGAAGTGCGGAGTGGAACCAACTTCTTCCTTCGGACCTTCTCAGCCTGCCAAAAGGCGAAAGAAGTGCAGAGACAAAACTGCCTCCAAGCCCACAGGCAAGGCCCCAGCACAAAGGGCTCGGAAACCCAAGGAGCCCCAAACCTCAGATGCGTAAGTCATTTTTTCCTTCTACAATTTGCTCTTCCTTGCATTGTTGTAATTTCTCTTCTGACATTATTTGATTCGGCAGGGCTGCGGTGGAGGTCCCTCAGAGTGGATCTAGCATCTCTTCGCTGCTCCGACCTAGCCCTTCTCCTCCTCGTGACGACGAGTCACGCCCGCTGAGCCCTATTCGAGAGGGTTCTGCGGCTGCTCCGGGTTCTGTTCCACCTCGTCAAGAGGGGGGTAACCTTGGAGCGGGGGAGACTGGCCCGGCCGAGGCGGCGGCATCCACAACTTCGGCCTCGCCGCAACTAGCAGCCACCGAAACTAGCTCGGCACCAGCACCAGCTCCAGCACCAGTAACCGAACCAGCACCAGCACCAGTTCCGGCACCAGCACCAAGTCCGGTAGGAAGAAAATCAGCAGCTGCACCAAGTCCAGCAACAAGAGCACCAGCACCAAGCTCCTCCGCTTCGTCCGAATCTTCTCAACCTCGGCGAGGAACTACCCCGGCAGCTCCTAAGGGAAAATCCGCTGCAACCACTTCCTCTTCCCAGCAAGCAAAGGGCAAAAAGGCGCCTGACGCTACCAAATCATAATTCGTCGAGGCTGGGCAGCGTACCCTCTCATCAATGCTTCCCAAGAAGGCTCTAGCAGCGAAGGACGCCCCTCCCGATCCAACCGATGCGCAACAGATGGTTCTGCACACCAGCCCAGCCCTTGCTTTGGTTGAGAGAAAAGAGGCGCACGCGAAGGGCTTGGTGGCGCCCCATATGCCCACCAGCGAGCGGTACTCTCCGATGTTGATTGAATTTGTCAACAACTCTAACAAGGCTGAGTTCATCCATGACGACGATCTCCCGGAGAGGTTCGGCCCCGCCGAGTTTTCCGCCCAAATGAACACAGCCGCTAAGGCAATCAACCTCGCCGGGCGGATGATGGAGGTACGTCGCTTCCCCTTTACATGCTGTAGATGATAACCATTAGTCCCCGAGCCTCCGGGGGAGTAACTTGAGACTCGGCTGGATGCTCTTTAGAAAACTAACGTAGCTCCATGATAACTCTGAATATGCACACACCTAGAGCTGGGTTAAGTTCCACTTGGCCCGGATTTTGTACACTTCGAACATGCACACACCTAGAGCCGGGTTAAGTTCCACTTGGCCCGGATTTTTGTACACTTAGAACATGCACACACCTAGAGCCGGGTTAAGTTCCACTTGGCCCGGATTTTTGTACACTTCGAACATGCACACACCTAGAGCCGGGTTAAATTCCACTTGGCCCGGATTTTTGTACACTTCAAACATGCACACACCTAGAGCCAGGTTAAGTTCTACTTGGCCCAGATTTTTGTACACTTCGAATATGCAGCAAGCTAATTTATGTTTCTGTACTCCTTTCAGGTGACCACCAATCACCGGAGTCCTGAATTCCAACGTTTGCTGGATACCCACAAGATGCTATGCGCCAAGCAAGCTGCACTTCTCGCGGAATACGAGAAAAGGGGTAAATTTCTTCTTTGGCGCTTCTTCGTTTTTCTTCATCTTCCTCTGCCGAACTAATCTCGTCATTTGGTTTCCGCAGCTGGGGTGGAGGCTGAGAACAAGATTATGCGGAAGAATCTGGAGCAGATCAAGGGTAAGTCATTTTTGTCCGACCTTATAGTGCTTTCCGTTTCCTTTTCTCCTTGGCTCGGCAAACATTTATACCTCGGCTATAGAGCCAGGTCAACACACTATTTCAGCATCGCTTGAAGATAGTGTGCCCGTGCCTGATATGATGCTACATTTTCTCGAACAAGCAGGGCAACACCAAGCCGAGCTGAAGAAGAAAGATGATGAGCTCGCCCTCCTCCGGACCAAGGACGATGAGATCGCTAGGCTCAAGGCTGAGATGGAGAAAATGAAGGCCCAGCACCAACCCGAGCTCAAAAAGGTTGGCCAGGATTACACAGAAGAGTGCAAGCGCCTCAATCTCCAGATCGCCAAGGACCAGGATCTACTCAAGGAGTCCGAGATCCCGCTTGGGTCGGTGAATGTGGAGCTTGAGCAGCTTCGTAAGAGACATGATGACTACACCAGGGAGTTGACCCGGATCCTCAGCCTTATATCACGTAAGTTCCTTTACCTTATTCGACCTACTTCTCCGGGTTACTTCATATGTCTTTTCTTTACCTTCTTCCTTTGTCTTGTTTCTAGGCAAATTTCCAGAGGGCACTGCTATTACGAGCGCAACAGTTGCAGACTTCCGCCGAGAAAGGGGTACTCCTGCCGCTCCTGACAGTGAAGAGATTCCCTATGACATGGAGGACCTGTTGGTCAGCTTGTCATCTCGCGTGGAGCTCATCAAGAATTATGGCAAGGACATCCTCGACGTTGCAGTTCGCATCTTCAACACGTTCTGGCCCGGAGAAGATACCCTGGAGACCACCGCAATGCTCGTTGAGAAGCTAATGGAAACCGAGACCCAGCTCGACCTCTAGAGAGAGTCCGCTAGATGTGCCGCAGCTGATACCATCCTTCATCACATACTCACGTGGTATGAGAAGATCGATCTCAACCTCCTGACAAGCCTGTGCACAGGATCCAGATGGACCAATGACCCGGAGTGGGTAGCTCGGCGCCAACCTTGCACTCATAGCCTCATCGAATACGCTCCCATTCATGAATGGGCTGAGGGGCCGAGCTTCCTGGAAGCCGCTGGGGACGAAGAGGTTGAGAACGATGAAGATGGCTCGGACGGAGAAGAAGAAGATGACGCCTCGGATATTGAAGGCAACGAAGATGATGCCGAACTTCCTCCTCCCGTTGCTCCTTGAGCGAAAAAACTTGAAAATTTATCAGATCCCCGGTATGCTGGGTGGAGTTGTATCCCATATACATGTGATACTTTGCGACTAAGTTCTTATGCTGGATTAACTTGGGCGTAGTCCCCGAGTTTTTTTTCTTGTTCGTCCAATCTTTTGGCTCGGCTCGTGTCTACCTTGATTCGGTTTTACGACTTACAAATCCGAGCTTCAAAAATTGTTTTAACAATACTGGGAAACTTTTAGACTTAGCTCAAAAATAAAACTACATAATAACTTGAAAATAAATACAAGGTTAGTCCGAAAAACAATCGTCGGCTTGAATAAATTCTTTTCCTTAGTCATTTTTCATGTGCTACGCAATTCCAAACTTGTTCTCTTGCTTGCCATGAAGCCAATTCTTGTTGGACAACAACAAGTCGAAGAGTTGGGTTCTTGGTGCTCACACATTACTAATCCGAGTTAAGTAGAACAACTTATTCCAGCTAACGCACAAAAGACAACAAATATTATTAAGGCAGTCCCTGAGTTACTGCTCGAGGTGCCAACACTTCATAGATAAGCCCATTGCCGGCATACATACCGACACATGAGAAGATTCAGATACATACACTTCTTTGCTTAGTGTAGAAAGGACGAACGAGAGCTACATTCCATGGACGCTTAGATTCTTCGCCGGACCTGTCCGCCTATTTCTTTTCCTGTGGCTTTGCATCTATAAGATAATAAGAATCATTGTGCAATGCCTTGCTCACGATGAATGGCCCTTCCCATGGGGGGATAATTTATGCATGCCGGCAGTACGTTGTACCAACCGGAGCACCAAATCGCCTTCCCAAAATACTCGGGGGCTTACTTTCCGGATATGATAGCGTCAGAGATTTTGCTGATATATGGCGGATCTGGACAATGCCAGTTCTCTCGCTTCTTCCAGCATATCAACATCATTTTGCCGGGCTTCTTGCACTTCGGCTTCTGTGTACTTGGTGACCCTAGGCGAATCATGCTCTATGCCGGCTGGTAATACAGCTTCTGCCCCATATACCAGAAAAAACAGCGTATAGCCTGTTGATCGATTCGGAGTTGTTCTTAAACTCCACAGTACCTTTGGTAGTTCTTCTATCCAGCACCCCGCTGATCTTTGCAGCGGCTCAATGAGCCGGGGTTTTATCCCGGATAATACTAATCCGTTGGATCTTTCCACTTGCCCGTTCGATGCGGGGTGGGCTACTGAGGCTACGTCTAGCCGGATTTTCTTATCCCGGCAGAAACGCGCAAATGCTCCTTCCGCAAAATTTGTGCCATTATCAGTTATGATACTATGAGGATAACCGTACCTCAAGATGATATCCTTGAGGAACATTACGGCCATAGCTCCATCACATTTTCTTATAGGTTTTACTTCAATCCACTTCGTAAACTTGTCCACCATTACCAAAATGTGAGTCATATTTCCCCTTGCTGGTTTGAACGGGCCGACCATATCCAAGCACCATACGGCAAATGGCCAAGTAATTGGTATGTTCTTGAGTTCCGACATTGGAATATGTGTCTTGGTAGCGTACCTCTGACAACCATTACATTTTCTCACCAGATCTTCTACTTGCTCTAAGGCACTTGGCCAGTAGAATCCGTGCCAGAAAGCTTTTGCTACCAAGGCTCGGGACGAGGCATGATGCCCGCATTCCCCTTGATGTATATCTCGGAGGATGTCAAGCCCTTCTTCTGGGTCAACACATCGCTGGAGGACATTGGTCACATTTCTTTTGTATAGTTTGGATTGATGACCGTGTATGCCTTTGCCCTCCTCTGCGTTTGCCTGGAAAGCACTTCCTTAGTGGGTAACTTTCCATCTTTCAGGAATTGAAATATAGGTAGTGCCCAAGCTGGTATTGCTCGCATAGGGAACATATCCTCATCGATTTCCATCTGATCCACCGGCATAACTTCAACCGGATCATGCTGAGCAGTCCCCGGGTCTTGTGAAGCAGTCCCCGGGTTCACTAAAGCAGTCCCCGGTTTTGCGGAGGTAGTCCTCGGGTTTGCTGAGGCAGTCCCCGGGTTTCGCGCACCACTTCCCATGTCAATGTCCATGGGCACAGCTCCAGATTCTGTGTCCTCCGGGACATAGATTGAGTCGGTTTCTGGGGACGGCCTGATGGATGGTTTCTTGAGGTGCTCTAATGCTACACCTGGTGGAACTGCTTGTCGGGTTGACCCGAGCTTCGACGGCATGTCGGCAGCCTCATTTTCCACCCGGGGTACATGGTGAAATTCGCATCCCTCAAAGTAACCAGATATCTTCTGCACATGAAATCTATACAGTGCCATGTTTGGATCAAGGGCGTCCCACAGTCCCGACACTTGCTGCACCACCAAATCCGAGTCGCCAAAGCATATGATCCGACGTATCCCAATCTCTATTGCCACCTTGAGCCCGTGCACAAGTGCTTCATACTCTGCGACATTGTTTGATGCCGTGAAATGGATCTGCAGCACGTATTTCAACTGGTCCTTCTTTGGCGAAGTAAGTACAACTTCGGCACCTAGCCTGGTTTTGGTTTTTGATCCGTCAAAGTGCATTCGCCAATAGTTCGGATCTGGGAGTGGCGGTTCGTATTGCACCTCGGCCTAATCCACGAAAAAGTCCGCCATAGCTTGAGATTTGATGGCTTCTCTTCTGTCATATTGCGGCGCATAAGGAGCTAGCTCAATTGCCCATTTTGCAATTCTGCCACTCGCATCCTTGTTACTCATTATCTCGGATATGGGAGCCTCACATATGACCCTGATAGGATGCTCCTCAAAGTAGTGCTTCAACTTCTTAGCGGCCATGTACACTCCATACGCCAACTTTTGATAGTGTGGATAGTTCTGCTTTGAGGCTGACAACACCTTGCTCAAGTAATACACTAGCCTTTGCACCGACTTACCTTCCTCGTCGCACTCCACCACTATCACTGCACTTACAACATGGTTGGTTGCGGCTATATAGAGCAACATTGGCTCCTTTGATAGTGGTGAGGCTAACACTGGTGCAGTAGCTAACATCTTCTTCAAGTGGGCAAAGGCTTCATTGGCCTGCGGTGTCCAAACGAACTTATCTGATTTTCTCATGAGTTGGTAGAGAGGCAATGCCTTTTCTCCCAACCAACATACAAACCGACTTAACGAGGCCAAGCAACCTGTGAACTTCTGGACATCATTAAGACATTTCGGTAGTTCCATTCATTTGATGGCCCGGATTTTGGTTGGATTAACCTCGATACCTCAGCGGGAAACAAGAAAACCGAGCAACTTCCTAGCCGGGACACCGAAGGTGCATTTTTCCGGGTTAAGTTTCATCCGGAACCTCCTTAGGTTCGCAAATGTTTGCCTGATATCATCAAGGAGCGTTTTGCTTTCCTTGGTCTTGATAACCACATCATCCATGTACACCTGTACATTTTGACCTATTTGGTCGTGCAAACATTTTTGCATACATCTTTGGTATGTTGCCCCTGCATTACGTAAACCAAACGGCATGGTGCGATAGCAATAAGCCCCATACGGGGTAATAAACGCAGTCTTTATTTGATCATCCGGATTCAGAGGTATCTGGTGGAAACCAGAATATGCATCAATGAATGACAACAACTCACATCCAGTAGTTGAGTCTATGACCTGATCTATTCTTGGCAGCGGAAATGGATCTTTTGGACACGCCTTGTTCAGGTTCATGTAATCGATACACATTCGCCCAACCACTACCACGTTCGGATCATCCTTCTTCTTCTCCACCAGCACTGGATTAGACAGCCAATCCAGGTAAAGAACTTCCATGATAAATCTTGCAGCTCGCAACCGAGCTATCTCATCCCCGGTGACTTTCCTCCTATCCTCGGCGAAGCGCCGGAGAGGTTGCTTCACTGGCTTAGCTCCGGGTCTCACATTCAAAGAGTGCTCTGCCAACTCCCTCGGAACACCTTGCAAGTCCTGTGTGGACCAAGCAAAAATGTCCCGATTCTCACGGAGGAAGCTGACAAGCTCGCTTTCCTATTTGTCACTTAACCCGGCACCAATTGTTACGGTGCGCTCCGGGAACCTGTCATCAACAGGAACCTTCTTGGTGTCTTTCGTGGCCTGGAAGGAGACACTTGCATGCGGGTTACTCAGTGCCGGCATATACTGCTGCGCGGACTGAGCCAATGCCGCCACCTCTTGAATTTTCCTTTTTTCCTGTGCAATCACAAGAGACTCGGCTAAGTTAGACCCGACCGATGCACACTCCATGGAACGTCGGAAATCCCCAGCAACGGTAATCACCCCGTTTGGTCCGGGCAACTTCATCTTCAAGTAACTAATATGACAGCTCGCCATGAACTTGTTCAGCGCTGGCCTTCCGAGTAACGCGTGGTACACACTTTCTAAGTTCACCACCTCGAACTCCAAGTTTTCGGTTCGGCAGTTATCCCTCATGCCGAACAATACGTCAACCCGGACCTTGCCTATGGGCTCACAAGAAATGTCGGGCACAATACCATGGAAAGTTGTCCTCGTTGCCTGCAGCATGTTCTCCGAGATACCCAGCTTGCGCATTGTGTCCGCATACATGATGTTAATGATACCGCCATTGTCGATCAGTGCCTTTGAGAACCTTACGTTAATGCTAGGTCCAATGAATGTCGGATCCAGCACCAACGCATACGAACTAGGGCTTGGCATAAGCTTGGGATGATCCTTGATGCCCCAGGTGATTTCTTGGTCAGACCAAGGCATATACCTAGTCACCACAGGCATCACTACATTCACCTCGATATGTCGCCACTGCAAGCTCTTTCTATCTGTTTCCTCAGTGGTGAACACACAATATCTCTGATGATGCTGTCTGTACTCATTTCTCCCCTCATTTCCGGGGTACCTCTGATCCGGCCGATGCTGGTTTTCCACCTGATGCACTACATCCCTTCTCTCATTGTTATCATACCTCAGCGGAGGGGGAGGCAACATTAGCTGTTGCGTGTTTGCTCCGGAGAGCAATTGCTGCCGGGGTAACTCCTGCCGAGGCTGATCATTCCGGGGTGCCTGAGCATTCCCTGAACCACCTTGTGCAATCTTGTGCATCCACTCACATTGCCTCGTCGTATGACCCGCTGGGTTATTCGGATTTGGCGTGTGAAACTTACACAGCTGGTCCAACATTGACTCATAAGTATACCTCGGACGGTCTTTCTTTTCTTTCCACTGTTTCTTTTGCTCTGGTGTCCAAGTTTTCTTGCCATCGTTTCTCAGAGTCCACTGCCCTCCAGTTTTTTGGCGTTGACTGCCCCCTGCTCCGGGCTGATCTTGGTTTACAGCCGCAACATGTTCCGGTCTGTCATCTCTCCTTTTCCCTCTGTAGTCATTCCTCCGGGATGATCCGGCTCCATCCCTCTGGTAGTACTCATCGTTTGACTCGTTTGATATGAGCCTAGGTTGAGTCGAATCACCCAAAGCATACGAATCTGCAATCCGGATCATCTCTGCCAACGTAGTTGGCATTTTCCTTTGCAACTTCTGCCACAGCTCGCTTGCATATCTGCACCCTTGCGCAAACCATGCTATGGCTTGTGATTCTATCACGCCCTCACACGAATTTCTCACTATACGCCACCGGGTTAAAAACTCCCGATCTGTCTCATTTGGTCTTTGCTTGCACATAGCTAGGGTCTGCGGCCTATTTGGCCTCTGATACGTACTCGAGAAATTGCTGATGAACATTTCTTCAAAATCTATCCAGCAGTTAATGCTTCTGGGCGGCAAATTGTTAAGCCATACCCTTGCTGGCCCCTCCAACATCTGGGGTACATATCGTACAGCCCATCTCAAGTTGCCAGTGGCAATTTTCACAGCTGTAGCATAATTTATCAGCCAATCCTCCGGCTTTGTACTGCCGTCATACGTCTTCGTGCCCCTGGGTAGCTGGAAGTTGGGTACCGGTGGTTCCTTCATGATCCGGGGTCCAAAACATGCTGGACCCGGTGGACCTTGACATTCAATTTGTTCCGACCTATACAGTCGATCCAGTTTCAACCTGGCATCATCCGGCATCAAATCCCTGCTTCCCAATCTTGATCCTATCACATGATAGTCCGGTCTTGGGTATCCCGCGTTTGCCATTTCCGAATCTCCATCATTATACCTGTCTTGCTCTCGTGGAGCACCTTTCTGTTGCATACCTCGGCCGGCACTTTGCTCTTGCCTTGGTATATTCCGCTGCTGCGGTTGTCCTGCTCCTGCCGATTTTCGCTGTCCGGCATTGCCGTTAACGACGTTCCCTTGACCGGCATTGCCTTGGTCGCGGTTACCTCGGCCAGCTTCACCTCGGCTCACACTCCATCGATCATCATTTTTCTGTGCTTCTTTTCCTTTCCCTGCCCGTGTTGGGTCATACGGGACGATCTGTTTGTTCCGTCTGGCCGAGGTTACTACCTCTTCTCTCCTTGGACCACCATGAGGAGACGATGCGGCTCCAGCGGATTTCTCCGGGTTACCTATCGCTGAATGGACGATCTTGGAGGCTCCTACCCTCTCTGGGTTAGCTCTGAGTAGTTCTTCGTTTTGTCTGTTCGCGATCCGAACCAGCTCGTTAACCCTATCTTGTTGTCTCTGCCGAGCCTCACCCGTTAGACCCTCTAACTCGGATGCCGCTGCATCCGCAGCTCTGAGGTTCTTTGCAGGGGTACTATACCTCGGCAGCCCCACGGACAAAAGTTTTCATATTCCTCAATTCCAGTATCACCTTCTCTATTCATCTCGCTCATGAGATTTCTCCCCTTTACCTTTATAGCATCAACTTTGTTCGCCTTTGCGTACTCACGCAGCGTCATATTCAACGACTGCTGAGCCACAGCTATCTTTTTTGCACCCTCTAGTATTTTTTGCCTAGTTTCTTCTAGCTCAGCCTGCGCCCGAGTCGGATCTACTGCTGCTACCACAGGGTTTGCCAAGCTATCCATCGCTTCCCTCAACACGTTCTCTAGCCTCTCTAGCGGAGGACCTCTACCTTTCCTAGGTGCCTTAGGCGTTATCTCAGGATATGGCGCCGGATCCTTGCTCACGCCCGCACCAGGCGCAGTCATCATCACCTCTGCGTGGTCCGGGGAGTGAGTGATATGCGTCCCGGGAACCATGGTGAGGGGTGGCTCTCCTGCATCGACGACATGGAGCGGATGAACACATGACACGTCAACAACAACATAGACCTTGTGCGCGCCGAGCTTGACGAAGAGGCCATTGCGCGGAAGTGGGCGCGTGCCGAAGCAGCCAGCGTTGTCGCTGACGAAGTCCAGCGCTCCAAAACGCTGAACAATCCCGGAGACGATGCGTTCGCCGGTGCCGATGAAGTTTCCCGTCCGGATCTTGACCCCTGCTAGCGCCGCTAGCCCCACGGTGGACGCCAACTGTCGTGGTGGTGTCACGGCAGATGCCATGGATAGGCTAAAGGTGGGGACTAATACACGCTAGGGGAATCTAGGGAGGGATAGTGAAGTGATTCTTCAAACAGAAGTTTGTATTTGCTTCTAGCATTACAAGTGCTCCTAGAGATGTATTGGCGAGAGGAGGAAGAAGGAGCTCTCTTACTGAAAACCCTAGCCAAATCAGAATAGCGGAACCCCCTCTACTGAAAACCTAGCCCTCCTTATATAGAGGGAGCTTGGTCTCTGCCTAGGGCATACGTGGAGGCATATTCCTAAGAATATGCCTCCTCCCAAAGTAGTAAGCCGACCGAGGTGCTTTTCCCCCCGCGTCACACATGCAGAGGCTACGTGAGCCTCTGCGGCGCCCGCGTCAGCTGATATGGGCGTCGTCACCCTTGTCGGCCACGCCCCGGTGGTCCTGCCCTTGTGTGCTTTGCTCAGGTAGTGCGTACTGAGGATTCTTTTGACCAGCGAGATTCCTTCCTTCTCCTAGAAGCTAGACGAGAACCGAATCATAGTTGATCCGGTCACACGCATTCCTGCATACAAGTAAAACAGGCATTTCCGACTTACTCCTTAAGTCGGTTGAGACTTAGTGAGGCGAACGCCCCTTGGTCTGGGTTACCGCGTGATTAGGCCTGCCTTGAGGTGACCCGGCCCGCATCCGCTTTGGCCTTGCCGAACCTCGGCTAACTCGGCCTTTATACCTCGGCGTGACCCTACCCGGATTTATCCCCCCAACAGTGTGGGAGTCGCCGCTGTGCTCGGAATACCGCGTACACCAGGTTTTGGTATTGCGGGTAGCGCTGTCGAGAGTCCACCAGGACTTCCCTAATGTAGTAGACAGAGCGCTGTATGATGCACTCCTTGCCCTCCTCCGGTCGTTCGACGACCATCACGGTGCTGACGACTCGAGTAAAGGCTGCGACGTAGACGAGCATTGACTCTTTGTCGAGTGGGGCAGCGAGTAGTGGAGCCGCGAGTAGCACTTCTTTGAGCGCTTTGAGTGCCTCGTCAGCGTCCGCGTCCCATTGGAACGTGGGGTTCTTACGCATCAGGCGGTAGAGGGGCAGTGCCTTCTTGCCTAGTCAGGGGATGAAGCGACCGAGGGCCACGACTCGCCCTGCCAACTTCTGGACGTCGCACAGGCACTCGGGTTTCCCGAGTCGGGCGATGGTGTCGATCTTGGTGGGGTTGGCTTCGATGCCTCGCTTGGAGACTACATATCCCAGGAGTTGTCCGGTGGGGACGCCGAAGGTGCATTTTCCGGGGTTTAGCTTGATGTTGTACCTCCGCAGATTTGTGAAGGTTTCGGCTAGGTCGGCGAGCAGGTCGTCCTGGCGGGTGGATTTTACCACCACGTCGTCGATGTAGACATGAATGTTGCGGCCAATTTGGCTCGCTAGGCACTCTTGCATGCATCTCTGCTATGTGGCGCCTGCGTTCTTGAGGCCGAACGTCATGGCCGTGTAGGAGAAGGTGCTGAATGACGTGATGAACGCCGTCTTCTCCTCGTCCTCGACCGCCATCTTGATCTGGTTATAACCAGAGTAAGCGTCAAGGAAGCACAGGGACTTCGATCCCGCGGTCGAGTCGATGATCTGATCGATGCGCGGTAGGACGAACTCCTCCTTTGGGTAAGCGCTGTTGAGGTTGGTGTAGTCGATACACATTCTTCATGTGTTGTTCTTTTTTAGAACCAGGACTGGGTTTGCCAGCCACTTTGAGTATTTGATTGGCCGGATGAAGCCTGCGGCTAGGAGGCACTGGACTTCTTCGGCGATTGCTCAATGGCGCTCTTCATTGAAGGGCCGTAGCGACTGCTTTACTAGTCGCACTTTGGGGCCGGCATTGAGTTTGTTCTCAGCGAGTTCCCTCGGGACACCTGACATGTCAGATGGCTTCCATGCGAAGATGTCGTGGTTCTCACGGATGAACCCGATGAGCGTGCTTTCCTATGCAGGGCTCAAGTGCGCCCTGATGGTGACCGTCTGGCTGGAGTCACCTGGGACGAGCTCGACGGTGCGGGTGTGCGTGGTCGCCTCGAACGTGGAGTTCGCGGCGGTTGGTTTCTTCAAGATTGTGGGGTCGTCCTTGTTGATGTTGCCCACGTATTTCGCGAGCTCCTCCACGTGGTCGATCTCCACGGTGATGACGGCGTCTGCGAGCTTGGCGCCCTTGTCCTCGCATTCCACAGCCATGTCGGGGTCGCCGTGGATGGTGATGATGCCGCTTGGCCCGAGGAGCTTCATCATGTTGTAGGCGTAGTGTGGGGTCGCCATGAACTTTGCCAATGCCTGGCGACCCAGGACGCGGTGGTAGGGGCTCCAGAAGTTCACTAGCTTGAATCCGATCCTCTCTATGCGGTAGTTCGCCGGAGTGCCGAAGGTGACTGGCAGCGTCACTTTCCCGATCGGGTATGCCTTACGACCGGGGACGATACCGTGGAAGGTCGTCAGGGTTGGCTCAATGGCTGCTTCTGGGAGCTAGAGCCTCTTGAACGTGTCCAGGTATAGGATGTTGATGGAACTCCCACCGTCCATTAGTGTCTTGTGCAGCCAGTAGTCGGCCACCTTGGGCCTGACTACGAGGGCGACTCGCCCTGGGTATTCAATTCTTGGCGCATGGTCCTGGCGACTCCAGGTGATGCTCTACTCGGACCAGTTGAGGAAGCGAGGGATATCGACATGTGTCACAGCATTGACGGCGACCGTGCGGGCGAGCACCTTCTTCTCGGGCTTGGTGCCGAGTCCGGTGAAGGTGTGTAGCAAGCCGACGGCGGTGCCGAAGCCGCCGCCGTTCCCGTTATCCCGAGGTGGGTTGTTGTTGGGGTCCTCCCTCGCTCGTCTCGCCTTCTCGATCTCTTTGAGAGAGTGGAAATCAGCGGTGGTGTGGGTGCCAGGTTTTCCCTCCCTGCTATGGTAGATGCAAGGCTGATTGAGCAGGGCAGCGGTGTCGAATTTCGGCCTCGCTGTGATGTTGGAGTGGTAGTTTCCACTATTGCAGTAGTTTCCTCCGACGCAGCGGTAGTTCTTGGAGTTGCGTTGGCCGTAGCTGGTATTGGCGACGAAGTCGACTCGCCCGTCCGTGCGGCGCTTGCCGGTGATGCGGGTGTTTCTGTAGCGCATGTCGCGAGGTCGCCCGCTGTCGTGGATGTTGGTTCGACGTCGTCCTCCCGACTCGTCGTCAGAGTCTTGGTTGGGATCTTCCTCCGCGTAGCGCTTGGCGATCTCGAGGAGGTCAAGGATGTTGTCGAGCGTCCGGTAGACCCTCTTGATCTTAGTGACTAGGGGTTCATACCGGCAGGCGTTCTTGAAGCAATGTATCGCCGTGTCTGGGTGGATGCCGGAGGCGTTGATCCATAGTTCTTGCCATCTTTGGATCCAGCGGCGAGTCGACTCGTGTTGTCCCTGGATGCATCGCTCCATATATTATGGTGGTGACGCTAGTGTAGGAGCCCTCGAAGTGCCTGATGAAGGCGTCCCGCATTTCTTCCCAGGAATCAATGCTGTCGGGGGGGAGCGTGTTGATCCATTGCCGGGTCGCACCCTCAATCGTCATTGTGTGGTAGCGTGCAGTGAGTAGGTCGGTGTGGCCTACAATTCCCGTTGCCATGAGGTATGTGTCCAGCCAGACAGCGGGATCCTACGTCGGGTTGTACTTTTCGATCTCCTTGGAGGTCTTGAAGTTGGCGGGGTATTTTTCCCCGCGGAGCATGGGCCCGAAGCATTGCGGCCCGACTCGACTGAGCGAGCCTCTTAGTTCCGGGTCGCCGCGGTTGGTGAGGGTGTGCCCGTTAGCGGCGATCGTGTTATTTGCCGGTCGTGGCTCATTGGTGGACAGCGCAGGGTTGATGGCCCATGGTTGGTTCACCAAAGGCTGCGGTGGTGGGCAAGTCAATGCGTTGGCGACGGTAGGGTGGACGCTTGATGCCGCCCTGCTGGCTGAGGAGCGGGAGTACATCCGCCCCCGCGGGTCGACTCCCACGGCTTGTTGGTCGACAACCCTCACGAGTAGGGCCTTGGCATACTGGATCTGTAGCGTGTCGTCTCCTTGGACGTCGAGGTTGGCGATCACGGCATCAGCCACGACGACGTTGTCCATCGGGGTGGAGTATAGTGGTAGTCCGTTGGCGTCGCGGGCTTGAGGCAAGATGATGATCTGTGGTTGGTCCGGCGGGGGCGTGCAGCCGATGGGTGGTGGAGGGGCTCCGGTTGCCGGTGCGCCGGTGGTGGTCTTGTGTGGTTGCTTCCGCCTGGCGGCGCGTTGTCACAGTATTCGCGCTCGGCGGCCCGTGCGCGGTCGCTTTCGTCGTTGAAGTTCAAGACGCGGCCCTAGACATTGGACTTCAGGCGGGTCCTGATGCGGCGCTGGTGATGGAGCGATAGCTCCCGCACCGTTTCCCACTCGAGGCGGTATTTCTCGCGCTCGGCGGGTTCGTTGCGTTGCGCCTCCATGAGCCGCAGGCGGGCTTCCTCCACTTCTGTGGCCGTCATAGTCAGTGGGATCGGCGTGGCGAATGGATCTGGCGGGGCGGCCGCGCTGCCCGCCATGTAGATCGCGTTGAAGTGATTGGATCTGGCGCGGAAGTCCTCGGGTGATTCCGAGCCGGAGTCAGAGTCGAAGCTCCTGAGGATGGAGGGGTCCTCAAAATCCTCCGGGTTGGAGACTCGCGTGATGGAGTCCTCTCGTGATGCGTGGTGATAGATCCGTCGACCGAGGCAGGGGTCGCGGAGTCGGCATCGTCATTTAGGGCATCGTCGTTGGTGGCGGCGTTGGTCTTGGCCGCGTTGCTGGCGGCCGAGTCATACACGGTGACGAGGCTCCTAATGGAGTGGACCTGCTCCTCCAAGAGCAGATCGCGGTGTGGCGGCGATCCGCCGATGATCACCGTTGCAGCTGGGTCGACCGCGCCGGTGAAGCCGACAAAGAGGTTGATGGAGCCGACTGGCATCACCGCACTGTGAGTGACCGGGCATGACGCCGGGATGTAGCTGCTGGGCAGGATCTGTAAGATCACACTGATGGCGATCATGCGACTGGTGGCGAGCGGCCGATCGATCAGCGAGTAGGGTCTCGCCGCAGAACTCAGGCCAGTCCCGCTATGCCCCACGGTGGGCGCCAATGTCGTGGAAATGGCCACGGCAGTCGCTGCCACTGGGAGCGATTGATTGTATCATGAGGAAGAGTTGGCGGCCATCTGTGGTGCGAGATGGGGGCGGATGCACATGGGTTTACCCAGGTTTGCCCCCCCGGAGGGTAAAGACCTACTCCTGCTAGATTAGATTATTGGAGAGAGAGTTACAGGGGTGGCGAGCTCGGCGTCTAAGCATCGAGTCGCTTGAGGGGGTGTATGATTGAACGTGAGTCTCTAGGATACCCTAGGGAGGTTTATATATGAGGGACCTCGCTAGGGTTTACGAATTACAACAGAACAAGATAAGGATTCATAGGTTTTTGACCTAATCCGACTAGGTTTCTGTTATGCTCCTGGGCCTCCAGTCTCTAGTCGCCGGGCCTCTCCTTCCGTCGTAGTCCAGTCGCCGTCCTTCAGGCGCACTCACAGGCCCTTCGGCCCAATCGGAACATCCTGCTGGGCATACCCCCTTTGGCATATCCCCATCATTGCCAGTATGGCTACACAATCTTCAGCAGCGCAACTTCATCACGCACAGGACGCAGTTAGGCCCAACTACAGGCGACTGACTGGGAAGACGACCTAGCTCGCTGGAGGTCACCTCAATCTTCCGTTGACAAACCTCTGAAAGCCTGGCCAAGTAAATAGCCACGGACAATGCCATGAGTACGTCTGAATGTACTCGCAAACCACCAAGATAAGTAAATAAGGAAATGCAATTCTGGCTGTGGCGAGATAGCTCTATCTAGGGTTGTTTTTGAAGAGCCTAGATTAACTCTTGTAGTTATGGCATCTCCATATCTTTGTTGAAAAAGAATTTTGAAACATGCTTCTATTTTATAGTTCCGGATTTCCCCATATCCTTGTTGAAAATCCTTTTTGAAAACAGTTTTGGAGAAAAAGCCTTTTTAAACCTCTTTGACCACCTATGGCCAAAACAAAGCTTTAAACTCAGTTTCCCCCGGAACCTCCATACTTTCATCCATTTTCCAAACACAACCACTTGGGTACTCCTAGCCATCACCTTTCCAACCGTCCTTGACCGTGGATACGGCTATTCAAATAGATTATACTCTGCATTGTTTGTGCACTTTCCCCACAAGAATCAATACATCCGCTGGGATAAAACCACGTCCCTCTACCCACGGTAGACGGGGGTTCGGATAATCAAACCTAACCTTTAGCTTGTCGACCCTAGCAAAGGCTGCTCTTCCTTTTGGGTTTATTCTCCCCGGCAATGAGTATGTGGCTCCCAGCCATAGTCCTGCCTTCCGTACACGCGTATACCCAAACCGTAGCTTGGCGTATACCTTAACTTGGTGACTCCACTTCCTTCTGGACCACCTAAGTCATACCGTCCGCGAGAGACCCAATTGTTGCACCGGCACTCCTGCCAAGACAGGCTCACTCTTGCCGAAGCAAGCTACAGGCTCTAAATCCGTAGATCTGTTAGCGCCTGCCCGGAATTCAGGGGATTTCTCCCCATAAGCATTGTACAAGCTGCCTCGGTGAAACAAGACAAACTACGAGCTAAGCCCCAACACCTGGGGTAATGTGGTTGCATGGATAAAAATTGTTCTGGTAAAGGCGTAGAACATCCCTTCTCTTTCTCTTGTCCATTTTCTCATTTCTCAACAACACCACTTCTTTAGTTAAAACATCCGCTTGGAAACGATGCCTCTTCCCAAGGGTTTTACAAAGCAGTTTTTAAACAACTGTAGTAGGGTGAAATCCCAAAACAATTTATTTTCTCAAAGACAGGGTTTTAAACGAGGTAGGATGCTGACCATCGTACTCTCGGTCTGAAGGGGTAAAATGGTAGGTACATCTGGGTGGTGCTACAAGGGACACCAAGTCATAACTTGGAGGAGCCAAGTTATTAGCGCAGTATTTATAAAGTAAGACATGCAGATAAATAATGCAATTTATAAAGGGGGCACAAACAGGTACTAAAAGGAATAGGACAAGTATCGGAATTCGGGAATGGTGGCTTGCCTTTGATCAGCGATAAGTCCCTAGACTTCCTTAGATAACCAAGAATACCCAACAAATAATAATAAGAAGTCCCTTTCTTCTCGTCGTCAAACAATCACACTATCGCCGTCATCGAGTATACATGCAAGTAGACAACACCACAATCAATACAAGGTATACATGCATCAAAGCATACATCAAACAAACATAAGTAATCATACTTAACTTAGTGGTTTTGGAGAAGTTGGGTACTAGTAATGGAGTTACTAGATTGCCATAGAAATGTTTTCCTTTGGAAGATAGTTGTCTAGGTTATATACCAAGGACTTGGGGTGGAGACTTGAGGTCTGTAGGATACCAAGGTGCAACAATTGTATCCTCAGATAGGTTTTGACTAAATAAGACCAACACAAGTGATTTTACTGGATTATCACTTACCTCGATTTAATTATTCTTTTTTATAGTGGAATAAACTCTAGTTTGAGGAATTAATTCACCAGAGTTTATCTAGAGGCCCAAAAATTATTTCCTTGGGTAGTTAGATAGTGTTTGGTGTATGGAACCACATAGAAGTGGAATCTTTTCAAAAGAATTACAACAATTCCCTTAATAAATCATCAAAGGCAGTTCTGTAAAGTATTTGTCTTTTTCACCAGATTTATTTTATAGAAGGTTTTAGTGTGGTTCCAATTTTAAATGGTAGGTATCGGAAATACCTTTCTATAGAAATTGGAATTACCCATTTTCGATATCTATAACCACTGGAGGGATTTATCTAGTGATAAAGGGATACACATTATAGTTTAATTCACTACAATTCAACCAGAGCTCAATAAAATCTGAGCTACTAAGGTTTGATAGTTTTTGATAAGACATAACCATGGGAGTTTAAAATAGGTCAATGCCTCATTTTATTTGACCTAGAGAATTTACCAAAGGCAGATATTATCTGTTTTGCTTATTTTTGCTATAGGGTGACCTTTGTTCACCTTGACCTGGGATAAATGCCAGATGGTAGGTCTATCAATATACTTTCAATGGAACTTGGTTTCATCCATTTTGGAGATGTGTAGGTCTCTGTGGAATTTATTTAGTGTAAACTACACCTGGTTGCAGATTAGTTGCCAACTGATAATAGAAATTATTTTTGACCAGGTGTGACATCTACATGTTTAAGAAAACATCTGAGGATTATTAGAAATTTAGATCTTGGCATTTGGATCTTATTTATATTTTTAAAATGATTTAATCCTACTGGTGCATTTCTAGATCTAGAATTTAAAATAAAAAAAGGCTAACGGGTAACTGGGCTAGATCTGGGGGTGTGCTGGGCCACGCAGAGGCAGGCTGGAGGAGCTGGGCCGGCCCACCCGGCGAGGCGACGCGTGATAGATCGCGCTTGAACCTGCCAAGCGGGGCCCAACGGTCAGTGGCTGTAGGCGGCGAAGAGGTACCGGGGAGCTGGAGCCGTTCGATCTACTGCCGATCGACGGCTCCCAGTCATCGTCTACGACCAAAGGAGCGGCCGGCGACAGAAACCCTAGGGGACGGCGTGGCTCTCCTGGGGAGCTTTCCAGGGGCTCGGGAGGTGTCGAGGAGGCGACATGGCGACGCGGTGGACGACGGCGACCTCGGGGATGGGCGGAAGAAGGGGTTCCTCATCGAGATCTAGCTCGCGCGATGACGACCGAGGCGAGCTCGTCGGAGCTTGTCGGTGCGGCTCGAGGGGACTTTCTTGGGCCAAAATAAGCACATGGTTAGGTAGAGGAGGAAGAGGGGATCTCGGTAGAGTGACATGCAGAAGGAGGGGAGCGGAGGAGGGAGCACCTAGCTCGATTTCTTAAGGAGGCTGAGAGAGCTCACTCCCCTTCTCTCGGGTGAAACAGGCTGGGGGAAGAAGAGAGGATCTAGGGGGAGGTGAGTTCTGGGGAGAGGAGTGAGCTAGGGCAGGAGCTGGGGTGGTGGTCTGCTGGCCTTAAATCCGAAGGGAGAGGTCCAAGGTGAGCTAGGATTGTCGTGGAAATGGCCACGGAAGTCGCTGCCACTGGCAGCGATTGATTGTAATGTGAGGAAGAGTTGGCGGCCATCTGCGGTGCGATATGGGGGCGGATGCACATGGGTTTACCCAGGTACGGCCCCCCGGTGGGTGAAGACCTACTCCTGCTAGATTAGATTATTGGAGAGCGAGTTATAGGGGTGGCGAGCTCGGCGTCTAAGCAGCGAGTCGCTTAAGGGGGTGTAACTTGGAATGTGAGTCCTTAGGATACCCTAGGGAGGTTTATATAGGAGTCACCTCGCTAGGGTTTACAAGTTACAACCGAGCCAGATATGGACTCGGAAGCTTTCTGACCTAATTCGACTAGGCTTTAGATGTGCTTCTGGGCCTTCAGCTTCCAGTCGCCAGGCTTCTCCTTCAGTCGTGGTCCAGTCGCCGTCCTTCAGGTGCACTCACAGGCCCTTCGGCCCAATCGAAATGTCCTGCTGGGCATACACCCTTTGGCATATCCCCATCAGTAGTCCCCGAGGCCATCATTGATTCAGGCACAGGTGTCCCCTCGGTGATCGAAGTAGGTGAGCCCAATTTGGACACTCAGTCGAGTCGGCGATGGATTCCGTCAGAACCAAGGAGAATTTACCCAGGTTTCCTCTCGGCACCCCGACGAATGTTACTACTGTCAAGTCGCCACTTCAGCGAGTGGAAAAGACTGGCGGGTAGCGGGTGGAATGGAGGAGTTGGACCGTCAGTTCTGGTCAAACTATTAGTTGGAATTTCCAACGGTAACTTCGGCGCAATTACCGTGAGTAACGGCTATCTCGATTTTGGCGGGTGGTGTTCCCATATAAGGGGAGTGATGATTGAGTTCTGCGAATCCTTCCCCGCATTCTTCATTCTCTCATACGCATTCTTCCTGTCCTCAACCTTCCTGCCTTCAACCTTCCGATTCGTCCTTTCCGCACCGTGCGATTCCACGTCCTACCCGATGGCACCTCCCAAAGGCTCATGGGGAAAATCCAAGTGCACCACATCCCAGCTTAAGTCCTTCGAGGACGCCGGAGTCCTCCGCAAGGGGAATTGGCGGGTTCCCCCCTCCTCCAAGGCCGAGCCGAAGCCGTGACCCAGCGAATTCATCTGCTTCCCCAGCCATCTTGAAAGGGGTCTGGGATTCCCCACCTCGCTCTTCTTCCACCGCTTCTGCGTGTATTACGCGATCAAACCATCGGATCTCGGCTCGCACAAACCATCGGATCTTCGACAACCAGTAGTCGGCCAACTTGGGCCTGACTACTAGGGCGACTCGCCCTGGGTATTCGATTCTTGGCGCATGGTCTTGGCGACTCTAGGTGATGCTCTGCTTGGACCAGTTGAGGAAGCGAGGGATGTCGACCTGTGTCACCGCGTTGACGGTGACCGCGCAGGCGAGCACCATCTTCTCACGCTTGGTGCCAAGTCTGGTGAAGGTGTGTAGCGAGCCGACGGCAGTGCCGAAGCCGCCGCCGTTCCCGTTGTCCTGAGGTGGGTTGTTATTGGGGTCCTCCCTGGCTCGCCTCGCCTTCTCGATCTCTTTGAGAAAGTGGCAATCAGCAGTGGTGTGAGTGGCAGGTTTTCCCTCCCTGCTATGGTAGATGCAGGGCTGATTGAGCAGGGCAACATGGTCGAATTTTGGCCTCGCTGTATTGTTGGAGCGGTAGTTTCTGCTGTCGCGGTAATTTCCTCCGTCGCGGCGGTAACTATTGGTGTCGCGCTGGCCATAGCTGGCATTGGCGATGAAGTCGACTCGCCCGTCCGTGCGGTGGTTGCCGGTGATGTGGGTGTTGCTGTAGTGCATGTCGCGAAGGCGCCCGCTGTCATGGATGCTGGTTCGGCGTCGTCCTCCCAACTCGTCGTCAGTGTCTTGGTTGGGGTCCTCCTCCACGTAGCGCTTGGCGATCTCGTGGGGGTCAGGGACGTTGTCGAGCGTCCGGTAGACCCTCTTGATCTTAGCGACATGGAGTTCGTACCGACACGCGTTCTTGAAGCAATGTGTCGCCGTGTCTGGGTGGATGCCGGAGGAATTGATCCGCAGTTCTTGCGATCTTTGAATCCAGCGGCGAGTCGACTCGCGTTGTCCCTGGATGCATCGCTCAAGGTCTTCTATGGTGGTGGCGCGGGTGTAGGAGCCCTCGAAGTGCCTGATGAAGGCGTCCCGTATTTCTTCCCAGGAATCGATGCTGTCGGCAGGGAGGGTGTTGATCCATTGTCGAGTCGCACTCTCCATCATCAGGGGGAGGTAGCAAGTGGCGAGTAGGTCGGTGTGGCCTGCGATTCCCATTGCCATGAGGTATGTATCCAGCCAGACAGCGGGATCGTACGTCAGGTCGTACTTTTCGATCTCCTTGGGTGCCTTGAAGTTGGCAGGGTATTTTTCCCCAAGGATCATGGGCCCGAAGCATTGCGGCCTGACTCGACTGAGCGAGCCTCTTGGTTCCGGGTCGCCGCGGTTGGTGAGGGTGTGCCTCAAGTCGTAGGGCTAGCGCGCCCGCCACACCTGGTTGTTGATGATGCTCATTCAAGCATCAAGGGGCTGCCCGTTGGCGGCGACAGTGTTATTCGCCGGTCGCGGCTCGTTGGTGGACAGCACGGGGTTGGCGGCCCGTGGTTGGTTCGCCAGGGGCTGCGGTGGTGGGCAAGTCGATGCGTTGGCGATGGTGGGGTGGCCGCTTGATGCCGCCCTACTTGCTAATGAGCGGGAGTACATCCGCCCCCGCAGGTCGACTCCCACAACTTGTTGCTCGACGACCCTGATGAGTAGGGCCTTGGCGTACTAGATCTGTAGCACGTCGTCGCCTTGGACGTCGAGGTTGGCGATCGCGGCATCGGACGCGACGACATTGTCCATCGGGGTGGAGTATAGTGGTAGTCCGTTGGCGTCGCGGGCTTGAGGCAAGATGATGATCCGCGGTTGGTATGGCGGGGGCGTGCGGCCGATGGGTGGTGGAGGGGCTCCGGTCGCCGGTGCGCCGAGTGGTGGTCTCGCGGGGTTGCTCCCGCCTGGCGGCGCGTTCTTGCAGTATTGGCGCTCGGCGGCGCGTGTGGGGTCGCTTTCGTCGTCGAAGTTCAGGACGCGGCCCTAGACGTTGGTGTTTAGGCGGGTCCTGATGCGGCGTTGGTGATAGAGCGATAGATCCCGCGCCGTTTCCCGCTCGAGGCGGTATTTCTCGCGCTCGGCGAGTTCGTTGCATTGCGCCTCCACGAGCCGAAAGCGGGCTTCCTCCACCTCTATGGCCATCGCAGTCGGCGGGATCGGCGCGGCGAACGGATCTGGCAGGGCGGTCGTGCTGCCCGCCATATAGATCGTGTTGAAGCAATTGGATCTAGCACGGACGTCTTCGGCAGATTCCGAGCCGGAGTCAGAGTCGAAGATCCCTAGGATGGAGGGGTCCTCGAAATCCTCCGGGTTGCAGACTCGCGTGATGGAGTCCTCTCGTGATGCGGCGGTGATCGATCCGTCGCCCGAGGCAGGGGTCGCGGAGTCGGCGTCGTCATTTAGGGCATCGTCATTGGTGGCGGCATTGGTTTCGGCCGCGTCGCTGGCGGCCGATTCGTACTCGGTGACGAGGCTCCTGATGGAGCGGACCTGCTCCTCCGAGAGCAGATCGCGGTGCGGCGGTGATCCGCTGACGATCACCGTTGCAGCTGGGCTGACCGCGCCGGTGAAGCCGAAGAAGAGGTTGATGGAGCCGACCAGCATTACCGCACTGTGAGTTACCGAGCGTGACACTGGAACGTAGCTGCTGGGCAGGATCTGTAAGATCCCGCCGATGGCGATCATGCGACCGTGGCGAGCGGCCAATCGATCGGCGAGTTGGGTCTCGCCGCAGAACTCAGGCCAGTCCCACTAGGCCCCACTGTGGGCACCACTGTCGTGGAAATGGCCATGGCAGTCGCTGCCACTGGCAGCGATTGATTGTAACGTGAGGAAGAGTTGGCGGCCATCTATGGTGCGAGATGGGGGCAGATGCACATGGGTTTAACCAGGTTCGCCCCCGGGAGGGTAAAGACCTACTCCAGCTAGATTAGATTATTGGAGAGCGAGTTACAGGGGTGGCGAGCTCGGCGTCTAAGCAGTGAATCGCTTGAGGGGGTGTATGATGGAACACGAGTCCTTAGGATACCCTAGGGAGCTTTATATAGGAGTCACCTCGCTAGGGTTTACAAGTTACAACAGAGCCAGATATGGACTCCGAGGCTTTCTGACCTAATCCGACTAGGATTCAGATGTGCTTCTAGGCCTTCAGCTTCTAGTTGCTAGGCTTCTCCTTCAGTCGTGGTCCAGTCGCCGTCCTTCAGGCGCACTCACAAGCCCTTCGGCCCAATCAGAACATCCTACTGGGCATACCCCCTTTGGCATATCCCCATCAAGGCTCATGGGTGAGCTTGGACCTGGTCCATGACCTTGCCATTGGCTGGGCTGGGCGGTGGAGAGAGGTGGTGGGGCTCTGAGTCGTGTAGGAGGAGAGAGGGACAGTGGGTGGCTGCTGCAATAATTAAGGGTCTAGTGCCTCTCCCTTTCTCACATCCAAACACAAGGGACAAGGGATAGGGCAGAGCTATAGTGCTTTGCTACAGTGATCACGACCAGAGGGGAGGGAAGTGTGCTGTGCAAGCTTGGTGGAGCAGATTTGATAAGGTTTGATGAGGTATTAGTGCATGGTTTTAATCATAATCTAATTTTTTCAAGGTTGATGACTATGAGGAAGTTCTTTGAATTGATCTTGGCAAGATGAGTGAAAGGTACTGGTATATGGGTATGGTCAAGGTACATTCCTAGTATTTATTTGGGATTTTTATGAGGGGTGTTAGTCCTCTTAAATCTATTTATTCAAAAAGGGCACAAGTAGTTTCTAGATGCTCAGGTGATATTTTTACATTAGACAAAGTGAGATTTTGGTTTGAAAAGGTCCTAGACACCACATTACACCTTGGGGAATTTTATTGGGATTTATTGAGATGGGAAAGTATTTTTAAGGAATTATTTCTTGTTTCTGCCATTTAAGAAAGAGGGCAAAAGAAATAATAAAGAATCTCAAAAATATTTATTTTTGAGGTGGGAAGGTAGAGTATGATAGATGGATCTCAATGGGTTAGAAGCTGGGGAAGTGCTTTGACAAAAACCAAACTTTCCATTGGGAAGGGGTTATGGAGATTTTGTCTATTAAAGGGAATAAAGAGATTTGGAGCCATAATATCTATGGATAATATTCGATAAATCTTGATGATAAAGGTAGATGATGTAGAAAAGGTGTAGCAAGCATTTTCAACCTTGGTAATTGGAAATCCAACTTGAATAATATGGAACACAAGGAGTTGTGGATCTAGGGTGATGTTATTTTTATACCACCAAAACCTTGTTGGATCTTGGAGCTCAGAGTTCACCTTGATGAAAGGGCTAGATGGATAGTTAGACCAAGTCATATATATGATCATGGCAGAAGGAGTTTGGATTGGTTACATTTGAGGTGGTTTGGAAGTGATGGCAAACTTTGTTGAAAATAAGGCTGTCATACCAGAGGAGTCATGATGCCTTATAAACCATGTGGGTTTAAGAAGCACACAGATCCACTTGGAACAAGTGAAGTGGATGTTGATAGAAATATATGATTAGAACACAACCAAGCAAACAGTTGGTACATAGAGGGTTGGATGATTGTGTGAGCTTCTCTCGAAGTAGGCATGTTGACTAGATTTGCAGGAATAGTTAATTTCTTGCCTGCAAAACCATCAAGAACAACTAGGTTGGAGGATGATCTATCCAAGGTCAAGAGTGGGCCTTGGTAGTACTTATGATGGTTAACAAGATGGTTCAAGTGCATTTCCAAAAATGCACATGGTTTGAGAAAGGGAGGCATTCAAAAAGGTGATGTTGAAACAGTTTCAAACTTGGTCAAATTTCGCAGTTTAGAGGATTTTGACTAGAGTATGAGAGGGGAGGCTTTTGATGGGTAGCAAGGTACCAAAGCATCATCAAGTAGATGAGGTTGGAGAGTAGATTTAATTAGAGGGGTCCATGATCGATTGGTCTTCATTTACTTGGAAGCTTTCTGGAATTAGATCACTTCAGAGCTGATTTGGTTAAGGGTTTTAGATGATTACTTGGTAGCTAGGGATCAGGTCCAGATTGTATTCTTGCTTAGGGTTTGGTGATATTAAAGTATATTGATTCAACTGATGAGCTCCTAGAGTGTCTCATACTACTTCCTAAGCAAACAAGTCAAACAACTGATCAAGGCAATTCATCAGACAACAGATCAAGGCAACTCATCTTATAAACTAAGCAAATCCACTACTAGGGTTACCATCAAGCCTAGATTGAGGTAAGGTTGGGTCATTTTGAAGAGGTTGGATTTTGAATAAGATGAGAGTCCTTGGTACCTCTACCAAGAGTAGAATTCAAAGGCTTAATAAAAGGTTTTGGAGATCCTAGAGGTGGGAGTAGTTGAAGGTTCTGTCTTGTAAACTTAAGGAGGGTATAGCTCTCCATAGTTTTGTCAATGGAAGCTACTAAACTAGTTTTGGTTATACAAGCATCTTGGCTCAGGTTTTGAAATGCTAGAACATTTGAGAATGTGCAAAATGAGCCAGGATAGTTTTGTTAAATAGCTTTTGTCAACTAAGGGTGAGGTAAGGAGTATCATATGGTATACACTCATATGCACAAGTACAAAAAACAACAAGCAAACACTGCACCAATGAACAATAAAAAGTTTTTGTTCCCCCTGATTTTTGCATTCTGGAAAACAAATCAAGGTTGCTGAAATTGGGATGTTATAGTTTCCCCCTCCAATCTTCATCGGATCTGACATATTTTTTGTGGTGTTTTCGTATCTTGTGGCTTCTGGTGTCTCTCTCCCTGAGGGCACCCCCGGGGGTCCTTATATAGGGATTTTTATGTCAAGAGAGCTCCCTAGGAGAAAGAATCAAGGCGATCGGACGGTCAAGGAGAAAACGAGAATGGGTGTTATGCCCACTAGGCCTAGGCACACCACCTGGCCTCGTTTGGCCCTCCTAGTGAGATTCCAGTGCTCCAAATGCTTCTCGAGGATAAATATTGGCATTCCCAAAAGTGCATGTCCATTTGACTTTGTATAGGTCCTGAAACATCAAAAACATTGAAACCATGGTTTTTCTGTCCTGCAGGGTTATAACCAAAATAAAGGGGATCATTGGTAAATCCCCAAAAATCAATATAAAACATGTATATAACATTATATATGATGCAAATATGTGGGAAACATGTTAACAAACTAGAAAGTTCATGTATGCATTTCACATGCATCAACATCCACAAGCTTAACCTATGCTCGTCCTCGAGCATGAAGGTGATAAAACTAAACATGGACTTTGGAGTTTGTTACCTTAGCTTCCTTCATTATCATGTAGAGTGCATAGGCTCGATTCCTTTCAATGAAACATAATATGCAAGTGTACTATCAAGTTGTATTGTTTACACATCTATAAATATGTTAAACGATAATTGATGGTGTGATAAAACAAATGATGAACAAAATAAAGCCTTCAAGCACACTTTGATGAACCTATAGAATTAGAGACTCTTTTCATGATTGGGATTGGTGTTTTCATGCCTTTATTTTTGGGCTACTTCTTAGTTTCATGCCCTTGACTGGAAGACTCACTTCTTATTTTTATGTCTTCCCTTGAGATTTTTTGCATCCCGTACCAAAAGTAAGCATTGAATACATATGTTAATCCTCCATAAAGAATAAATAATAGAATTTTGAGCTATGTAATTCATGTCAACAATACTAACAAGGATGGAGTTCCCAGTATCTTTTCATTTCAATTTGTTTTAAAGATTCATATGGTTTATGTACCATATAGCTAAACATCTTACAAGTTGATTGTTTCATGCACCTAGCCTATGACCTTGCACTCCGCATGCTCCTCAACTTAGGCATGTCATTGTATAGTCATATTGGTCATGTCAAACCGCATCACTGAAGTACCTTGTGCCCTTGTGTAGCTATATGCACTCTCTTTTGCCATGTATGTATTTTCTTATTTATTAATTTATTCAGCATAAAAGATAATATAATTCCTTGGTTTTTTTCAAGGTTGGAGGGGGCATTATCTCTATTCGAGAAGACAAGAAAAACAGACATATGAATCATATCAACAAGGATCATCATGATGTAAGTTTCCACCATGTCATGAATGGCTTTGGCTAGCGGTCCAAGAGTATTTTCTACCATCATGCCTACTCTAGTGTGCACACTTCATTTCACATTATTCCAATCCATAGGTAGAAATTAAATATGATTGATATTCAACATTTAACATTCAAAGCTTTGTGCCATGCCAGTCATGGTCTAGATAATAACCACTAATAAGATGTGAAGCAAAAAAAATTCCATAGTGGTATCACCCCAAACCTTACTTTCATATGATATTTAAAATACATGAAAAGGGAGTTTTTAAGAGTGTTTGGAGGATTAACATACATACTATACTTGAAAGTATCTTTCTCCACAACTAGGTGGATATGCCTAGTCTAGTTTTAAGGGGCTTATAACAAATCTTAGCTTGTGTAGAAAAGGCTTAGCAAAAAGAGATCTAAAGAGGGTCCCATCTAGTTTATAATGTCAACATTTCTATTCTCACCTTGATCCTTAATGTTTAACATAAATATGCACAAGAGAAGGATACAAATTAATAGGCATAAAACATGCCATGCTTCATATAAAGTACTTGATCTTAAGAACTAGACACAACATGAATTTCAACTTTTGTTTTTATCTCCCCTTCTCTTTTATTCCATGGCATTTTTTCAGTTTTAATTTCAGAAAGTTAGAGTTTCTTTGCAGTAGCTGATCATAAGCATTTATAATAATGGTGGTGATCTTTCTAATGCAAAAAATAAAATAAAATGACAAGACAGACACTCCAAGTTTCTACGATAGTTCTATGTTTCTTAAATAACAAAGTTTAGAAACCGCGTTGAGTTGGTCAAGTGGGGTGCCTTGTGCATCCCAAAGCTTATGGTTTTCACCATCCTTGGATTGCTCTTGGTGTTGTGTTCCTCTATTCCCTGTCAAGAAACTTCAACACAAAACTTTTTCTCCCATCTCTTTTCTAAGAGGTGACATTAGTGGCACAAGAATATAATAGTTGCTGCCTATATATCAAAGACAAATTTCTTTCTAAATGTTCCAGAAAGAATGTAAGGTTCCTACATATCCCTAGCATACAATATGGCTCATACAAATCATTTTAAGACACTTGGGAATGATTAAACATGGCAGAAACTATCTAGATTTTCAGCAACAACAAAACAATTTTTTTCGTCCACTTAGATATGTCACGAATTTTAGACAATTTTTTCTTACATAGGATGAAAAGTTGCAAATTCTGTATGAATTTGAGCGCAATCGGAGTTACATAAAAAATCATAAAATTCACACACTAAAAACTGTTCTAGAGAAATTTGCTACTCCATATGTTTAGCAACTTTTAAAACATCCAAAATGGGTTCCACTTGGTACTTTATTTAAAACATCAGAAATAAAATCAAAACAAACTCTCTTGCTACAGCAAGAGTTCAAAACAAAAATCTAAAATAAAAATAACCGGGTTGCCTCCCGCAAAGTGCTTTATTTATAACCATATAGCTAGGCTTTACTTACTTGGTTTAGGTGACGTGGAACTTATGGGATAGCTTATGCTTCTTAGCTACATCCTTCTTCCTTGGAAAGTGTTCCATGTACTTCTTGTGAGGAAACTAGAACTTGACATTTCCATCTTCTGCATCAATGAATGCACATGTGGTTCTCAAAAAGGTCTACCAAGTATTATAGGACTTGAGGTATTACTCCCCATATCCATGACAATAAAATCGACAGGCACAAATGTCATATGTAATTCAACAATAATATCTTGAAATTTTCCTAGAGTATGTTTAGTTGAATCATCAACAAGTAAAATATCTATTGAGCATTTTTCCATAGGTTTCAATTCAAGTAAGTCATATAGATGTTTAGATAAAACTAAGACACTAGATCTTAAATCTAGAATAGCATGATGTGTCTCTTTTCAAATAGTGATTAATACCTTGGGGATCCATATATCCCCAAGCTTAGGGGGTATCATAGCTTCTCTATTATATCTTGTTTCACTTAGCATCTGACTTCTTCTAATTGTTTTATCATTTGTTGGTTCTTTTTCATTTTTAATCATAGTAGTTTATTTATCATCTTTTAATGGTTCTTCTCCCACTTGGATCTTGAGTTGTGATCCTAGTGTAGTAGAAAATCAGTATAATGCATTAATTTATTATGAGTTTCTTCCAAAGATGGTGTACTAGTTGTGATAGTAATAGAGTTCATACCTATGGCTAGTGGTCCTTGTAGTTTTCCTGTAGACATGCTTAACAAGGTTGCTTGATTATCAGCGTGTTTTGATAAAGCTTTGTCTAAACCAGCCACTTGGTTTTATAAGCCTTTAATATCAAAACTTATGGATGAAAGTGACTTATGAAGTTCTTCTATCATGGTGGCATGGTGAGCTACTTGTTCACTAATATTTTTATTAGGCTCTTGTTTTTTCTCCAAATTCTCATTAGCTTGTGGAATGGTAGCTAGTTTCCATTTACTTGCATTAGCATTAGGATATGGAACAAAAGAACGGGTACCATAGTAGTTTGGAGCATAGGGTGGTCTACCATATGAATTATAGTTGTTTCCGTTCCCATTACTACCAAAGTTTCTAATGTAGTTGACATCTACACTTTCATTGGTATTTGTTACTAATTCTTGTAGAGGAATATTATCGGTATTTTGCTTAGGTATGTAAGCAAATATGCCATCAAGTTTACTTCCTATGGAGTCTAGTTCTTAAATGGAGTTAACTTTCTTAGATGGGTTTGGTGCTCTTTCAGTATGCCATTGACTATGGTTGTGTAGCATGCTTTCTAGGATAGTTTTAGCTTCAGACACAGTTTTACTCATAAATTACCCCCCGTAGGGGAATCTAAAATGCTTCTTGACATAATATTTAGGCCATTATAAAAAGAATGTGGTATGGTCCATTCGTTTACTCCATGTGATGGGCAAGATCTAAGCATGTTTTTAACTCTCTCCCAAGCTATTGCTACATGTTCATTATCATTTTTTCTAAATGATAGGATATTATTTATGTTTTGTATGATCTTAATAGGTGGGTAGTATTTCTTAATGAAGGCTTGTTTTAAATCATCCCAGGAGTTTATACTAGAAGTAGCAAGTGATAATAACCATTCTTTAGCTCTACCTGTTAGTGAAAATGGGAATAGTTTAAGTTTTATAATGTCATTTTCCACATTTTTAGACTTTTTCATATCACAAATTTGACAAAAATCATGCAAATGCATAGAGGCATCCTCACTAGCACTCCCCCCAAATTGTTCTCTAGTTAGAATATTCAAAAGGCTAGGATATACTTCAAAACTTTTAGTAGTAATTTCAGGAGTGGTAATGGGTCTAGCCATGAATTGATCATTAGGGGTGTCTGTGTAGTCACAAAGTTTTGTTCCTCTTTCTCCCATGTTTGCAAATAAGAAGGTAATACTAATTTTTATGTGTTTTTTGTGTTTTAAGGAAAAACTTAAAAAGACTAAAAACAAGACAAAATAAAATACTTAAAAAATCTAAACGGAGAAGAAAAAGCTCACAGTGGTGCAACCTGCCCAAGCTTGGGTTGTTGCACAAGTTGATGAAGATGACAACGCTAGAAAATAATCTAGCAGCCGCCGTGGGAGTTTAACCACATTGCAACCACTATGATTTGTCTCCACCAATTCCTCGGCAACGGTGCCATAAAATAGTCTTGATGGCAACAAATGCAGCCAATTTTCATTGGGACTCCAAGTGCAGAGTGTTGTAGCAAGCTTCTTTTCCCCACAAGGGTGACTCGAGGGTTTATATCGAACTCTCAGGGAATTGCGTGGATATTTGTCTTCTCCTCTTCAAGCAACCTGTAAAGTAAAATAATTTTTATTGTGTCCCCAACTCCACCAAGTGGTTGTCAAGCACAAGGTTTCGTATTAGTATTATGAAATAAAATATAAAAATAAGTAAATAAAGTAAAGGAATACAAAGTAGATGATATGTGTGAAATAAAGTTGTTTTTGGGTTTTTATGAGTGATTGCAAGTAGAGAAAGTATTTTTGTATTTTCGTAATAAAAAATTGAAGAAAATTTAAATGATAGTAGATGCAAAGCAAAGGTGTTTCTTATGATAAAAATTGGACTGGGGTTCATGGGTTCACTTGTCTACTCTCTTTTTAGGTTGTAGTGATCACAAAACAATTCATCAATGATAAACATTCATGGAAATTCTATAAGTCCTTGATAAAAGGAATTAATATGGGCATCACATTCTAATATTGAGATGGAATACATCTCTCTCATATAATCCTCAAGAAAGGGAAATCTCCATGCAATCTTGATTTAAGAACAAATCAGAGTATAGCTTTAAGCAATATTATATGATGTTTGAAATACAAATACGCTACCTAGATCTAACAAGGTCATCACACGGTCACGTGATAACTATAGCACATGATTTCACTTTATCCCTAGTGAGGCAGCAAAAAAAGGTAAAAACCAAAGTAGATCTTGAATATTATGTGTCACAATTCAATCTCCACCCCCATGCTACTCAATCAAACACACACTTCTCCCCATACAAGTTCTTACATACAAGTTGGATCAAAACAAGCAATGAAGAACGGGGTGCATTATATGCATCTGTTAAAACATCTTACACAAAATAGATTCCAATCTCAAATATCAAATCATAGAACAAAGATCCACCACTTAGGAATTACAAATATGACCATAATCATGTTCAGCAGCTCATATGCTACTAGATCTATGAAGAACAAGAGAGAAATAGATCAAGCTACTGCCACAAACCCATATCCTAGAGGTGGACTACTCCCTCTACACCATGGTGATGAAATTGGAGATGTTGGAGAGGGTGGAGATCTCCCCAGTAGTGGCTTCGGCGGAGTTTCCCCCTCCAATCTTCGCCGGATCTGACTCTTTTTGGTGGTGTTTTTGTCTCTAGTGTCTTCTTGTGTATCTCTCCCCGAGGACGCCCTGGGGGTCCTTATATAGGGATTTTTAGGTTAAGAGAGCTCCATGGGCAAAAGAATCAAGGCGATCGGATGGTCAAGGACCAAGAGAGCATGGGTGGCGCACCTGAGAATATCATTTTGTGGCCCGAAACTTGGGGCGCCTAGGCAACGCAGTACCCGAGTTGCCTGTAATCAGCTGCAATGACTACCGTTGGTGTGCCAAATACTCAGAAGGTCATTTTCGGCAAGAATTCAACTTTACGTTTCAATACAAAATATCAGGCTAACGACCGTCAAGTTGGGCCCCTCCTGTCAGTTCTCACCGTTATGTTGTCACCGTCGCTTAGGTGTGGTGGTTGTCATGTAGGCTTGCAGCGCTGGCACAGTGGATTGGACATCACGCCCTACCCAGCGTATTGATGCGACAAAATAGGGCACATATATCGTTGTTATAATTATTTTTTCTTTACTCAGAAGCTGGAACGTCCACCGCCAGATGTCTCTCCTTTGGTCTTCTGTCCCCGTTGTTAACCACTACCTTAAAAGCGCATTGACAGTTCCACCATTCCCCTATCTTGCAGAAACCACTCTTCTTCTTCCTGTCATTTGTCTTCTTCCCATCTTCTCCTTGCCGCCATGGAAGGTCATCGCACTCTAGAGACAAGCTTCACTACCCATGACAATAAGAAGATAAACGTCGTCTACACCAACGAGGAGGAGATAGTGGTGCGAGTCCTGAGGATGTAAGAGGTTTTGCTTGGGATTGGACCTCGAGTACACCCCGGAGGACCCATATGAAGGGACCGAAGTCACCGTCGTTCAACTGGCCATGAGGAAACACGTCCTCGTCTACCACTTCTCCCGGTTTGTATATTTGCTCTCTGTAGTTAACCACTTTTTGGGTTTTCTCGTCTTGTTCTTTATCCATTTGCTCATCTTGCAACTACTGAATTTTATTTAGTATCAAATAATTTATGACAAGACAATGTTGAGAGTCTTGATCTTGCATTTAATGAACTTTTTAAAATTATATTCAGATGATGATCTTGCATTGACAAAATATTTGTAGTTACAAATTTTAGTGATGACAAACTATATACTTTTAGGACTGACAAGAATTGTCCGCCGCTCTGCTAGTTCCTTGTAGAAAAAGGAAATGTTTTCTACACTATCGACAATACAACAGATTTTTTGAAATTTCATCAAGAGGGAATTACAATTCCCGCGCACAACTGGATCGATATTTAGAGTCTTGTCAAGATTCTAGGGGGCTCGAGGAAGGATGGAATGGCATCACTCGCAACTAGAATCCTCAATGAGTCGTACGACAGAATGAAGGCAGATTTCCCTACGGATAGGCACGATTTATGAGAGGAGTGGCCGTTGTCTGATATAAACCTGAAGTATGCAGCCATAGATGCTTACGTGACCTACCAGCTGTACAAGAAGATTCATTTCTTTCTATGTTACCTCGTGGTTTGCCCTAATTGCAAGATGGAAGATGAGCTTAGGGGGGCCCTTTGTAGAAAATGCAGAATACCTGAGTTTGAAGCTGAATATGCAAAGAAAATTGCTGCATCTAAAGCAGCTGATAGAGAGGCTGCAGAAGCAGCGGAAAGAGAGCTTGCAGCTGAAGCTGAAGCACCTAACAGAGAGGTTGCATCTGAAGCAGCAAACCGAGAGGCAACATCTTCTAGCGGCAACAATCAGGCCTGTGATGCACCACTAATTGTGCCATAGGATGCTGAAGATAGGGAATCCAAGTCAGATCACATGTGGGACGAAAATGCATTTCGTGAGCTGTGGAGTGCCAATAATATAAGTTCCACCTACAATGATCGCAGTTGGTCGCCTAGGAACGATGGAAAGCGCCTCAAGTGGTCTGATGACAAGTGAAATAAATTTTACTCCTTTGTGTTATGTTTCTATTTTGTGGAACTCAGTTAGCATGTCAGGATGGCTAGCGCCTCAAGTGAGAGTAGTAAAATAAATTTTACTTCTTTGTGTTATGTTTCTGTATGTGTCTTGTAGCTTGTCAATATGGTAGCTCGTTAACTGGGAGTTTGAAAGAGAACCTTTTTCCTCTCTCGCTAAATAAATATGTTTCATTTTGCCGAAATTGGTAGCAAATCTAGAGAAGATTCTCTCTTCGATAATTCGTTCCCTTTTGGACCTCTTTTTGCCTCCAATCTGGAGCAAATCTAGAGCAGCAAATCGCACCAGGCAAAATACATTCATTTAGAAAACAAAACAAATGTAGATATAGCTGTGCACAACTAAATAGGGTATAGCGATAGAAAGTAGGTTACTTAACGTGGTTTGATGCATTCAACCCCTTCCTTGCATGCAGAAATAGGATGCAAGAAAAATATAGAAAATAAAAAGAAGTTTCTTAGCAGCAGCAGTAGTAGACACGTTCAACCCCTCCTTGCATGCGCCTGCTCCTCCGCCTCCTCCCTCTGGCGCTTCCTCCACTTCTTGCTGCCCAGTCCCTTGATTTGGGGGCCTTGGGCTTGATTGGAGGCATGCGTCCCTCTTCGATGGCCACCCGCTAGAGGTTTCGGAGGTGAATGTCGAGAGCCTAGTGTTCAGCAATGTAGGCATTGACGTTCACGGTTTGGGCGACATTGGGGGTGCCGGAGATCGGGCCCTCTGCATGCATCACGACGCAGTTGAAGTCGGTGTTGGTGAGACTCGTCCCGGAGAAGGGGCAACTATAGATGCCGCCAGCAAAGAAGGCATCATACTAGACAGCCTACAGCCTCCTCAGCACCTGACGAGTCTTGGTGTGCCTAGACTCGTCATGGCTGTAGACATCGTTGCCGTAAACTTATTGGAAGAAAAGGAAAATGGGGGATTCGATGATGTAAGAAGATCGAGTAATCGAAATGTGAACAGGAGAATCGTAATAAACCAAGATCTAGCATCCAACGATGGGAACGGGAGAAGAACCAGGGAAGGGAGCAAACCCTAGTTACCTCCGACCATGGGTCATCGATGCCGGTGTCGTAGGGGTTCAGAGAAGCGATGTACTCTTATGGATCGTAGGGGTCCCTAAAGAGCTGGATCTGCTCGTGATTGGTGGGAGCCTCCTCACCGGCGGGTGGCTCCTCGCCAGCGGCTACGTCGGTAGCAGGGACGGGGGCCTGGACGGGAACGCCGGCTGCCATCGATGCCTTGACGGGGGCTTGGACAGGGACGGCGGCTGCTTTCAATGCGTCTAGGGGGACCAGCGAGGAGATAGGGGCTCCTTGCTGGCGGCCTCGGAGGTGACGATGGCCACTGTATCCTCCTCCACCATCGTCGGCACGGACGGGGTTTTCTCGGGTGTTTGCAGATGCTAGTGGGACAGTGGGGAGGGTTGCGTGAGGAGAGTGAGTGAGAGTGAGAGTGGGTGTGCAGAGAGGGGCTCTATAGTTAAGGTGAATGGAAGCAAGTAACGTTTCGTTGCACCACCGTGTAACGCGCCGCGCAGGCTTCTGCACCATGCACCGCGACACGCGCACGGTACGCCACATTTTTTCCCGGGCCCTGCATGGCAGTTCTGTATTGAGCCGCATGCAAAGGGCGCATACACAATTTCTATGTACGAAGTTTGACACGGCCATAAAATTGGCGATAATTAAAAGGGGAAATGTAGAGGGGAAGGTAGGTGGATATACGGCGAGATTTCTGGGGTTGTGCTAGATCGGGTAGAGGGATGTGTTGATGACTGTGAGTGACTCGATGAAGGCATAGACGTTAGGTCTGGTCGAGCTTAGCTCTTTGGCCTCCTGCTAGCTCATGGAAGTTTCTTACGGTGGGGACCCAGTTGGAAGTGAGATTGAGAGCCGCTGCATAAAAAATGGGATATGTCTTATTAAAATCAAGTGGCAATAAATTGCAGCTGCCCGTCGACGACCGTGCACTCGATGACGCATGTGTTGTGGCGTAGTAGTAGTAGCAGTAGTAGGCTTTTCAAACTTGATTAAACATGACATGATAAGTCGATGACTTTTTCCATGGACGGCTTTGTGTTCCTTCTTATAGAAGTCTCACTTAGGGAGACGTCTGTGTTGTCTCATGATGTACTGTGAAAGGCACCACGTGTGCAACGATCCTGGTTAGATCACACAGAATCAACGGTTGGTGCGCACGATACGCGTGACAACTGTGACAACCAATCAGGGCGTAGCAGGTAGAGTGAGCACAGGTTTGGGCTTCTACAAAGGAAAGAGAGAGGGGGGGCAAAACTGAGTACTATCAAAAAACCAAGGGAAAAACTAAGTAGTATAAACATGGAAAGTGAGTGTCTTGTACAATGAAATACATCGTGGCATACATCAAATTATGCCAAGATAGATCCACTAGAGTTCATTGGATGTGTGTTCATCTCATAAACCACATGGATCCACTAGTGTCATTGCATGTGTGTTCTTTTCATAAACCACATGTTGATCCACTAGTGTCATTGCATGTGTGTTCTTTTCATGACCCACATATGGATCCACCAGTGTCATTGGATGTGTGTTCTTTTCACAAACCAGATATGGATCCACTAGAGTCATTGCATGTGTGTTCTTTCAATAAACCACCGCTAGAGTCATTGCATCTCTATTCTTTGCATTAACCACATCTAGAGTCATTGCATGTCTGTTCTTCTCACGAACCACATATGGTCATTGAAATCTGAGTTCTTTTCACAAACCACATATGGATCCACCAGTGTCATTGAAATGTGTGTTATTTTCACAAACCACATGTGGATCCACCAGAGTCATTGCATGTGTGTTCTTTTCACAAACCACATAAGGATCCACCAGTGTCATTGCATGTGTGTTCTTCTCACAAACCACATATGGATCCACCAGAGTTCATTGCATGTCTGTTATTTTCGCAAACCACATTGATCCACCGGTGTCATTGCATGTGTGTTCTTTTCACAAACCACAGCTAGTGTCATTCCATGTGTGTTATTTTCACAAACCACATAAGGATCCACCAGTGTCATTGGATGTGTGTTCTTTTCATGAACCACACCGAGTGACATTGCATGTGTGTTATTGTCACAAACCACATATGGATCCACAAGAGTTCATTGCATGTCTGTTATTTTGACAAACCACATGGATCCACCAGTGTCATTGCATGTGTGTTCTTTTCACAAACCACATGTCGATCCACCATAGTCATTGAATGTGTGTTCTTTTCACAAACCACATAAGGATCCACGAGTTTCATTGGATGTGTGTTCTTTTCATGAGCCACACCCAGTGTCATCTCATGTGTGTTCTTCTCACAAACCACATATGGATCCACCAGTGTCATGGCATGTGTATTCTTTTCACAAACCACATGTGGATCCACCAAAGTCATTGCATGTGTGTTCTTTTCACAAACCACATAAGGATCCACCAGTTACATTGCATGTGTGTTCTTTTTATGCACCACACCAAGTGTCATTCAATGTGTGTTCTTCTCACAAACCACATATGGATCCACCAGTGTCATTGCATGTGTGTTCTTTGTAACATCCCAATTTCAGCAACCCTGATTAGTGGTCCAGAATGCAAAAATCAGGGGGAACAAAAAAAATTCTTGTTAAGTGTTGCAGTGTTTGCTTGCTGATTGTTTGTGCTCATGCTTCTGATTGTATAGCTTATGATATACTCCTTACCACAACATCAGTTTTCAAAAAGCTATTGATCAAAACTATCCTAGCTCAATTTACATATTCTCAAATGTTCTCGCATTTCAAAACCTGAGCCAAGATGCTTATGTAAGAAAAACTATTTTTAGTAGCTTCTATTGACAAAACTATGGAGAGAGATATAATATAATCTCCTTATGTTTTATAGACAGAACCTTCAACTATTCTTATCTCTAGGTTTCACAAAACCTCCTTTTAAAGCTTTTGAATTCTACTCTTGGTAGAGATACCAAGGACTCTTAACTTACTCAAACTCTAGCCTTTCAAAATTGCCCATCCTCACCTCAAGCTAAGCTTGATGGTAACCCTAGTAGTAGTTGATTTGTTTGTAAGATGAGTTGCCTTGATCTGCTATTCGACTTGATTGCTTAGAAATAGTATGAGCTACTCTAGAAGCTCATCACTAGGATCAAGATGTTTCCAAATCACCACACCCTAGACAAGAATACAATCTGGATCTAATCTCAATCCACCAGGTGATCATCTAAAACCCTTAACCAGATAAATTCTGCAGTAATCCATTCTAGAAGTTTCCAAGTCAATGAAGACCAATATCAAGCATGGATCCCTTCTACTCAATCCACTCTTCAACCTTATCCACTTGATGATGCTTTGGTATCTTGCCATCCATCAAAAGCCTTCCCTCTCATAATCTAGTGAAAAACCCATCAAAAGTCTGGAATCTGTTTCAACATCACCTTTTTGAATGTCTCCTTTTCTAAACCCTTGTGCACCTTTGAATATTCATCAGCACCATATTGGTAACCATCCTAATGACTACTAAGGCCCACTCCTGCCCTTGGTTAGATCACCTTCCAACCCACTTCTTCTTGATGGTTTTGCAGGCAAGAAAATAACTACTCCTACAAATCTAGTCAAACTGCCTACTTTGACAGAAGCTCACACCATCATCCAACCTTCTTTAGACAAACGCTTTGCATGATTGTGTTCTAATCATATAGGTCTATCAATATATAATTTTCTTGTTCCAAGTGGATCTTCATGCCTCTTAAACAAACAAGGTTTCGAAGGCTAGTTGATAATCTGCTTTGGTAGGCTTATTTTATTCAAATTTTGAAATCAATTCTCGGTGAACTCAAGCAATATATGGCTCAAACATATATACCATGTTGATGTACATAACTTGGTCTATCCATCCATCTATCCCATGCCCCAAGGGGAGATCTGAGCTCCAAGATCCAACAAGGTTTTGGTGATATGAAAATAACATCACCCTAGATCCTCAATTCCTTGTTTTCCCATCTAATTCAAGTTGGACATAAAATTCCCAAGGTTGCAAATGCTTGCTAAACCTTTCCCACATCATCTAACTTGATCATCAAGATTTATCAAATATTATCCATAATTATTATGGCTCCATATCTAATTACTCTCTTTAATAAACCACATCTCCAAAGCTCCTTTTCCCAAGGGAAAGTTTGGTTTTTGCCAAAGCACTTCTCCAAATTTTGGCTCATTTGAGGACCATATATCCTACCCTACATTACCATCTCAAAAATAAATATTTTTGAGATTCTTTATTATTTCTTTTTGCTCTTTTTCTTAATTGGTAGAAACAAGAAATAATTCCTTAAAAATACTTTCCCATCTCAATAAATCGCAAGAAAATTCCCCAAGGTGTAATGTGGTATCTAGGACCCTTTCACACCAAAATGTCACTTTCTTTAATGTAAAAATATCACTTTAGCTTCTAGAAACCATTTCTGCACTTTTGGAATTAATGCTTTTAAGTGGACTTACAAATTTTAGAAAAACCCCAAATAATTCTTGACCTCATCTACCCACCAGTACCATTTCCCCATCTTGTCCAATGCAAATAATAAAACTTCCTTCATAACTACCTTCTTATCAAACTTGGCAAACTAGCAAAACACTTGTGCCAAATCAACTCAAATCCTTACCAAAGCTTCTCTAGCACACCTCTCCAGCACCATGAACCCCTCTGATCAAAGTGCACTGTACCATCACCCTGTAGCAGCTTGTCCTCTAGTGCCTGGACACTAGAGCTTAACCTCATGTGGGTGTCTTGCCTTGGAAACCCCTTTACTCCCCTTGCAACTGCTGCACCCTGCCCATATGCCCTTAGGCACGACTAGAGCACCATCTCCGCTCACCCCACCGCCCTCCACGCCCAATGGATGGCCAGCTCCCTCCCCTTATCCTCCCATGGAACAAGTCCATCATGGACCTCTCCTCTCGGGTCAAATATCCTAGGCCACCCAGCTCTCCCCACTCTGGCTCATTTTCCCCCTCACACTCCCCCTCACCTCCTAGAGCCTCCTCTCCCTCTCCCCTACTCTGTACTTTTCGAGAGGGAGAGAGAAGAAAAGCTTCGGCCTCCTCCCTCTATTCGAGCTAAGATCCCTCCTCATTGCCTTTCCCTCTCTGCATGCCACCGTGTGGTGCTCCCCTAACCTCTTTTACCCTTTCCTTGCTATTTCTTTGCCCAGGAACGAGCCCAGCAGCAGCTCCGACGAGCTCCCGAGAGCACAACCGCGAGCGCCGTTTTGTGCACCCCTCCCGGACATGGGAACCGGCCGTGCCGCCCCTCTCCTAGATCGCCGTCGTCGACCACATCGCCTCCGACCCTCCCCGGCCACCGGCGAGCCCTCGGTGAGCCTCCCCGCGCCCGCTCCCCTTTGCTATGGTTTCTGCCCTGCCACGCCATGAGAGGAAGAGGATGAGCCAGGGTCGTCCATCGTCCTCTAATCGGACGGCCCCCGTCCCTCCTTACCGGTTCGGCGCCCCGCTCCTGCTGACAGCCGGGCCCTGCGGCGCAGGATTTGAATTTCCCTCCCGCGCGCTGGCCTCTCCTGGGTGGGCCATTTTTGCTAGGCCAGCCCAACTCGACGTAGAGCCCGGCCCGATGCTCCTCTTTTCTTTTTCTTATTATTAGTTCTTTAAAATCTAGAAGTTTGGCTTCAGTTTAAATCAAAACAAAAATGATAAATGAAACCAAATGCCTAAATCTAAAATTCCTATTGTTTTCAATTGTTTTCTTAAACATCTAGTATCATTGGGGGCCCCAATTAATTTCCAAAATAAGCATAGTAAATCATGTACCTAGAGATGTCTTGTTTTCCATTAAAATATTTCTGTGAGTTTTACAACTCCAATTGGTGTAAAACCAACTTCCCCGGGTAGGTATTACCTGTACCTCTCTCATGGCTTTGGACTCATGTCAAGTGGAGCATTATCTTTACTGTAGTAAAAATAACAAAAACAGGGCATTTCTGACTTTAGGAAATTCCCTAGGTCAAACCAAAATGGGTATTGACCTAATTCCAACTCCCAGTACACCTGCATACAATATCTATCAAACCCCAAGAGTCCATAATTTTCTAAGGCACAGTTGAATTATTGTGAAATAATTTATTTTGTGCATAGCTAATGCACTATATAAATCACCTCAGTAGTTTTACAAATCCAAATAGGGTGATTCAAATTTATACAGAAAGGCATCCTAACTACCTACCATGTGTCTCTTGAATCATATCAAAAGCTTCTGTAGAATTAATCTAGTGAAAGGGACAAACATCTATAGAACCGACTTTGGTAATTTCCAGAGGGCATTCTGGTAATTAATTTGACATGATTCCAATTCTCAGTGAATCAGTGCATCAAACTCTACCTGACCATCCACGGAAATAATTTTTGGAGCTCTAAAACTTTTCTGGTGAATTATTTCCTAAAACTAGAGCTTTTATCACTAGAATATTCATAAGAAATTAAATAAAAGTGATAAAATAGTGAAACCACTTTTGTTGGCCTTATTTTGTCAATACCAACCTGATGGTATCATTATTGCATATTTATATCACATATACCCAAGCCTAGTTCTAAATCCCCTCAACCGGTGGTATTTGGACAAATACATCCTAAAACAAAGACCACAAGGGCAATTAATGTAATTCCAATTACAACCCACTCAATATATCAAAACCTACCGATTTTTGAGTAATGTGTGGTATGTTTGTTTGATCTATTGTAATGATGCTGCCCTGTATTGATTGTGGTCTTACTTGTTTGCATGTATATTCGATGACGACGATAGTTACGCTTGTATTGACACCGAGAAGAAGATATCTTATTATTATTAGTATTGGTATTCTTGGTTATCTAAAGAAGAAGTCCAGGGACATATTGCCACATTGTTGATCATCAGGAAATCCACCTTATTGCTCATAAGCCTTGTCCTACTATTTTACTTATGCATGTTTTACTTACTGGTTATCAAAACTGCATTGTTTACTATATGATGTTGTATATCTGGTAGTGGCTTGGATCCTCCAAACCATTACTCAATGGTACTATTAAGTACAATCCTCTCGATGATACCTACTTGTCCCTAGTATGGTAAATGGTGTAACACACCATACCCCCTTTTGGAGACCCTGTTTTAGCCAAAGAAAAGCTAGAGGATGTGAAGTCCCCGAAAAAGCTTTACCAAATGTTTTATGATAAAACCTTGATGAGGTGGGACCTCCCAAGAGATGTTGAGAAAGAAAAAGGCTTTTGTTTTATAAAATGTTGAAGGAAAGCTGGAGGAAAAAGGTTTACAAAAATGCACCCGGTTCTTTGCAGTTTAGTTATAAAAATTTAACCCTGTGCAACCACATTACTCTGGAATGGGATAGGGCTAGATTTGATGTTTGTCTATTCTGGTATAAGCTGCCTGGCAACTACAACATGGGATGAAACTCTCTGGAGGTTGGGCCTTCTCCTGAAGGGTCCATGTGAGACATCGACCTGGAGAAGGACCAAAGGGTTTACCGACCTCCACGCGTTACTATGAGCCCCTCATTGAAAGCGCACACTCAGGAAGTGGAAAAAAGCACTCCGGTTGGCTGTGAACTATATAGGGTGTCCCGGAGTTGAGGGGAACAACACTCATAGGGTAGGCACTTATATTGGAGTGGGCATCCGGAGTGTCTTGATCGGTTACTCGACCCATGATCGGTGTAGATCAGGGTAGTGTACCCGGATGGTGTGGGTAAAGTGTGCAACCTCTGCAGAGCGTAAATCTATTAGAATAGCCGTGTCCGCGGTTATGGACGGGTTGGAAAAACTTCTGTAGAGCGGTGCTTGTTTTGTTTTCAAAAAGGATTTTCGGAAAAATGGCTTTGGAAATGTTTTGACCAAGGGATGGTCGTAAAGGAGAAAGGTTTTGACCATAGGATGGTCGAAAGGAGGAGAAAGGAGTTTGGTCGTGGGATGAACTGAAGACAGGAACAAATGGGTACCCCAATCCTAGTGTTTACAAAACTTTTCAAAAGGTTTCCAAAATGGTTTAAAAAAGTTTTCAACAAAGATATGTAGATGCTATATCTACAAGAGAAACTATTTGAGAAAAGAACCTCTCTTGAAGCCTTGCTAATACCATAACCATATTGCATATCCTCTTATTATTATTATTATTCTCTTAAGGTGGTTTGCGAGTACATTCAAAGTACTCACTGGCAATGTTCCCCGGCTATTAACTTGGTTAGATTTCAAGAAGAGGATGAAGTTGACGGCTAAGCGAGCTAGGACGTTCTCCCAGTCAGTTGCCTGTGGGTTAAGGCATGCCTCGGGCTCTGTGCTGAATGAAGTTCTGCTGATGATTGATCGATGTAGCCATAATGGAAAATAAGATATGACAGGTATTCGTTATGTATTGGATGTTTACTTTGATACTTGTCGGTTATGTGCCACGACTAACTAATCCTGGGATCGTGGTTGTATGCATAACAGGGATTCTCGGAGGATTAATCCGGGGGCCCCACAGGCTTGGTATCAGAGCCATCCTAACTATAGGAGAACCTTAGTTAGCATGATTGTTAGACATGAAAACTATTTTGGAAACACCGGCTTTTGAAAACTAATTCCTCAAAAGTTTTCGAAGGGTTCTACTTATTATCCTCCCCTAATTTAACGGATTTCGAAAATGGTTTCCTGTATCCCTCGTCCCAAAATTTCAATCTTCCGGATTTCAAATAACTAGGACCTAGAACTCGGTGAAGACATCGAGGACGAGATGAAGAGAAGAAACTACCAGCAAACACAAGAAGACTACAAGATCGCCCTACCAGCGGAATCCTCATAATCCAAACAAATCAAGTACTACACTATCGAGAAGCCTCCGATGACACGACAAAGGCTTCATTCGCAAGACAGTGACCCAGACCTCAATCCCGTGATCAATAAGTCCTAAAACTAGGATTCCCCTATATCGCGAGTAGTTAACTCCTTGGTCCCCCTTGTTGGCCATGTTTGCTTGCCTAAGTGCATCATGTGTTGCTTGATGTGTGTTGTTTGCCCAGGACATTGCGATCCCCTCGCTCTGTTCGCCTTGTTTGTATGCTCTGGTTTGCTTTGACCTTCTTAAGAATGTGACTCGCTGAGAGATAACCCACCTAGTAACTCAGGAAACCCCTATGTTAGCTGTCGGTAATGAGACCCAGACTAACCTCAAGAATATATGAGAGGAAAAGCATCGCCAGAACCAGGAGTTCGACATCGTCAAGTCAGAATCAACTTGAAGATTTCACCTCAGCAGGACGGCATACCTCATCAAACTCACCTCGCAAGACTCGTTAATAACACCACCCTCCCTTATCCCTCAGTCTACTACAGCAAGAATTCCGTTGGAGCTGGAAGCCGATCACCGAAGGATCCTCAATATCCACAAGAAACCACCTGATAAGTCAACCAAGACAAGAAGTGAAGACCTTACCACACTAACCTTTAGTGTATTAGAGATTCTGACCGCCTTAGGATACTAACTAATCTAGTCGACCCTACCCAAACTAACGGAATGATCCTCCCTAGAAGGTCAGAACTACCCCTGACGTCAGAAGATTAGGAAGTGTGAATACAACGAGTCCACTCCGCAATCTAGCAGAAGCAACACAAGAAATGCCAATGAAGACAGCTTACCCGACGCTAACTTCTTCAACCCTGACTAACTACTATCAAGAAGAGACGTAAACCGCTAACTTGTGCTGAGCTAACTCCTTAAAGCTTCATTAAGAAACCACCCCCGATAAGGCTTAAGCGATAATATGTCACTCGAAGACCCCAACTCCAGACTCCGGGAACATACAACCTTCCGCTAACATCAGGTCAACACTCCCAAACAGAAGATCTGCACCACTCCTAAAGCACCTTAGTGAAGCTCTAAGGTGGAAAGACTGCATCTTTCCACTCAATCCTCAGAAGACTGTCTACCAGAGGATACTTCAGAAGAGATATGCGGATACACCATCATTCCGCCAAACAACCACCATCGAGTTATCAGAGGAGAAACTAATTGAAGATCCTACGAAGTCCCTCTGCTTTTTCGGCTGCAGACATATCGGAAGGACCACAGCATCGCCCACCCCTCGGTTCCAGTCGCTCAGAGGACGTAAGTCTTCGATGGCTTCAATAGGCTAAGTACGAATAATCGTAGTATATAAGCCCCATAAGACCAACCTTCGCGGACGTCATCGGAAGGTTTCAACTCTGGGCAGAAGACCGTGATATCCACCTAACATCAATCCACGACTCCAAGAAGGAAGGACTATGTCAACTCTCAGATCTACCCCAGTATAATCCTAAGGGGGCAGACTGCGTCTTCCCACCAAAATAGAGTAACCCTTCCCTAGAAGCAAACCCAGGAGTAGCAACCGTAAAATCATTAATTATGATACGCTATGACCCTAAGGAAGAGGCTTGAATCCTTAGAGAGAGGTACTCCCAACCATAGATTCTATCCTGCGACGAGTACCCCGTGAAGTTCAGCATCACGATGATCTACCTAACCTAAGTCCTCGAGGTATCGAGCCCTGAAGGAATATAAGATCATTCCTCGCAACCAAGGCTGGACTCTGCTCAACTCTCCGTGCATCCTAGAAGACTGAAGCAACTGCATCGACAGAGTAGTCACTTCCAAATACGGAGTCTGTAACATAGCACTCTTGAAACCAGTAGCGCTAACCTTAACTCAAAATCCCCTAACCCTACTCTCCTGAATCTCGGGACGACATTCTTTTAAGGGGGAAAGGTCTGTAACATCCCAATTTCAGCAACCCTGATTTGTGGTCCAGAATGCAAAAATCAGAGGGGACAAAAAACTTTTTCTTGTTAAGTGTTGCAGTGTTTGCTTGCTGATTGTCTGTGTTCATGCTTCTGATTGTATAGCTTATGATATACTCCTTACCTCAACATCAGTTGTCAAAAAGCTATTGATCAAAACTATCCTGGCTCAATTTACATATTCTCAAATGTTCTGGCATTTCAAAACCTGAGCCAAGATGCTTATGTAAGAAAAACTATTTTTAGTAGCTTCTATTGACAAAACTATGGAGAGAGATATAATATAATCTCCTTATGTTTTATAGACAGAACCTTCAACTATTCTTATCTCTAGGTTTCCCAAAACCTCCTTTTAAAGCTTTTGAATTCTACTCTTTGTAGAGATACCAAGGACTCTTACCTTACTCAAACTCCAACCTTTCAAAATTGCCCATCGTCACCTCAAACTAAGCTTGATGGTAACCCTAGTAGTAGTTGATTTGTTTGAAGATGAGTTACCTTGATCTGTTGTTAGACTTAATTGCTTAGAAATAGTATGAGCTACTCTAGGAGCTCATCACTAGGATAAAGATGTTTCCAAATCACCACACCCTAAACAAGAATGCAATCTGGATCTAATCTCTATCCACCAGGTGATCATCTAAAACCCGTAACCAGATAAATTCTGTAGTAATCCATTCTAGAAGTTTCCAAGTCACTGAAGACCAATATCAAGCATGGATCCCTTATACTCAATCCACTCATCAACCTCATAAAATTGATGATTCTTTGGTATATTGCCATCCATCTAAACCCTTCCCTCTCATAATTTAGTCAAAAACCCTAAATCTGCCAAATTTGGCTAAGTCTAGAATCTGTTTCAACATTACCTTTTTGAATGTCTCCTTTTCTAAACCCTTGTGCACCTTTGAAAATTCATCTACACCATCTTATTAACCATACTATGGACTACCAAGGCCCACTCCTTCCCTTGGTTCGATCACCCTCCAACCCACTTGTTCTCGATGGTTTTGCAGGCAAAAAAATAAGTACTACTGCAAATCTAGTCAACCTGCCTACTTTGACAGAAGCTCACACAATCATCCAACCTTCTTTGGAGCAAATCTTAGAATGGTTGCGTTCTACTCATATAGGTCTATCAATATCTACTTAACTTGCTCCAAGTGGATCTTCGTGCCTCTTAAACCCACAAGGTTTTGAAGGCTAGTTGATAATCTGCTTTGGCAGGCTTATTTTATTCAAAGTTTGAAATCAATTCTTCGTGAACTCAAGCAATATCAAGCTCAAACCTCTATACCATGTTGATGTACATAACTTGGTCTATCCATCCATCTACCCCATTCCCCAAGGGGAGATCCGAGCTCCAAGATCAAATAAGCTTTTGGTGATATGAAAATAACATCACCCTAGATCCTCAATTCCTTGTTTTCCCATCTAATTCAAGTTGTACTTACGATTCCCAAGGTTGCAAATGCTTGCTACACCTTGCCTACATCATCTACCTTGATCATCAAGATTTATCAAATATTATCCATAATTATTTTGGCTCCATACCTAATTACTCTCTTTAATAAACCACATCTCCAAAGCTCCTTTCCCAAGGGAAATTTTGGTTTTTGCCAAAGCACTTCTCCAACCTTTTGCTCATTTGAGGTCCATATATCCTACCCTACATTCCCATCTCAAAAATAAATATTTTTGAGATTCTTTATTATTTGTTTTTGCCCTTTTTCTTAAATGGCAGAAACAAGAAACAATTCCTTAAAAATACTTTCCCATCTAAATAAATCCCAATAAAATTCCCCAAGGTGTAATGTGGTATCTAGGACCCTTTCACACCAAAATATCACTTTGTCTAATGTAAAAATATCACTTTAGCTTCTAGAAACCATTTCTGCACTTTTGGAATTAATGCTTTTAAGTGGACTTACAAGTTTTAGAAAAACCCCAAATAATTCTTGGAGAGATATCTTGACCTCATCTACCCACCAGTACCATTTCCCCATCTTGTCCAATGCAAATTATCAAACTTCCTTCATAACTAACTTCTTATCAAACTTGGCAAACTAGCGAAACACTTGAGCTAAATCAACTCAAATCCTTACCAAAGCTTCTCTAGCACCCCTCTCTAGCACCATGAACCCCTCTGGTCAAAGTGCACTCTAGCATCACCCTGTAGCGGCTTGTCCTCTAGTGCTTGGACACTAGAGCTTAACCTCATGTGAGTGTCTTGCCTTGCCAACCTCTTTACTCCCCTTGCAGCTGCTACACCCTGCCCCTATGCCCTTAGGCACGACCAGAGCACCATCTCCTCTCACCCCACCGCCCTCCACGCCCAATGGATAGCCAACTCCATCCCCTTGTACTCCCATGGAGCAAGTCCATCATGGACCTCTCCTCTCGGGTTAAATATCCCAGACCACCCAACTTTACCCACTCTGGCTCATTTGCCCCCTCATACTCGCCCTCACCTCGTAGAGCCTCGTCTCCCTCTCCCCTGCTCTATATTGTTCGAGAGGGAGAGAGAAGAAAAGCTTCGCCCTCCTCCCTCTATTCGATCTAAGATCCCTTCTCATTAGCTCTCCCTCTCTGCATGCCACCGTGCGGTGCTCCTCTAACCTCTCTTACCCTTTCCCTGTCATTTCTTTGCATAGGAACGAGCCCAGCAGCAGCTCCGGCGAGCTCTCGAGAGCACAACCGTGAGCGCCGCCGTCTGAACCCCTCCCCGACACGGAAACTGGTCGTGCTGCCCCTCTCCGGGATCGCTGTCGTCGACCGCATCGCCTCCGACCTTCCCCGGCCGCTGGCGAGCCCCCGGTGAGCCTCGCCGTGCCCCGCTCCCCTCTGCTAGGGTTTCTGCCCTGCCACGCCCTTGATAGGAAGAGGACGATCTAGGGTTGTCCATCGTCCTCTAATCAGACGGACCCCGTCCCTCTTTACCGGTTCGGCGCCCCGCTCCCGCTGACAGCGGGGCCCCACGGCGCGGGATTTGAATTTCCCTCCCGCGTGCTGTCCTTGCCTGGGTGGGCCATTTTCACCAAGGCCGGCCCAACTTGGCGCAGAGCCCCGACACTCCTCTTTTCTTTTTCTTTTTGTTAGTTATTTAAAATCTAGAAGTTTGGCTTCAGTTGGAATCAAAACAAAAATGATAAATGAAACCAAATGCCTAAATCTAAAATTGCTAATGTTTATGATTGTTTTCTTAAACATTTAGTATCATTGGTTGCCCCAAATAAAGTCTAGAATAAGCATAGTAAATCCTGTACCTAGAGGTGTCATGTTCGCCATTAAAATCTTTATTTGAGTTTTACAACTCCAATTGGAGTAAAGTCAACTACCCCGGGTAGGTATTACCTGTACCTCTCTCATGGCTTTAGACTCATGCCAAGTGGAGCATTATCTTTGTTGTAGTAAAAATAACAAAAACAGGGCATTTCTGACTTTAGGAAATTCCCTAGGGCAAACCAAAATGTTTATTGACCTAATTCCAACTCCCAGTACACCTTCGTACCAGTATCTATCAAACCCCAGGAGTCCATAATTTTCTAAGCCATAGTTGAATTATTGTGAATTAATTTGTTATGTGCATAGCTAATTCACTATATAAATCACCTTAGTAGTTTTACAAATCTAAATTGGGTGATTCCAATTTATACATAAAGGCATCCTAAATACCTACCATGTGTCTCTAGAATCATATCAAAAGCTTCTGTTGGATTAATCTGGTGAAAAGGACAAAACAGCTATAGAATTGACTTTGGGAATATCTAGAGGGCATTCTGGTAATTAATTTGACATGATTCCAACTCACAGTGAATCCGTGCATCAAACTCTACCTGACCATCCAAGGAAATAATTTTTGGATCTCCAGAACTTTTCTGGTGAATTATTTCCTAAAACTAGAGCTTTTATCACTAGAATATTCATAAGAAATTAAAGAAAACTGATAAAATAGTGAAACCACTTGTGTTGGCCTTATTTTGTCAATACCTACCTAATGGTATCATCCTTGCATATTTATATCACATAGACCCAAGCCTAGTTCTAAATCCCCTTAACCGGTGGTATTTGGACAAATACATCCTAAAACAAAAACCACAAGGGCAATTAAAGTAATTCCAATTACAACCCACTCAATCTATCAAAACCTACTGATTTGAGTAATGTGTGGTGTCATTTCTGTATTGTAATATGCTTGTATGCCTTGTTTTGATTGTGGTCTTGCTTGTTTGCATGTATACTCGATGACGACGATAGTTGCGCTTGTATTGACCCGGAGAAGATGAGATCTTATTATTATTGGTATTGGTATTCTTGGTTATCTAAAGAAGAAGTCCAGGGACATATTGCCATATTGCTGATCATCGGGCAAGCCACCTTCTCGCTCATAAGCCTTGTCCTACTATTTTACTTATGCATGTTTTACTTACTGGTTATCCAAACTGGATTGTTTACTATATGATGTTGTATATCTGGTAGTGGCTTGGCTCCTCCAAACCATTACTCAATGGTACTACTAAGTACAACCCTCTCAATGATACCTACTTGTCCCTAGTATGGTAGATGGTGTAACACACCATACTCCCTTTTGGAGACCCTGTTTTAGCCAAACAAAATCTAGAGGATGGGAAGACCCCTGTTTTAGCGTGTTCTTTTCATGAACCATAGCTGGAGTCATTGCATGTGTGTTGTTTTCATTAACCACAACTAGAGTCATTCGATGTGTGTTCTTTTCACAAACCACATGTGGATCCACTAGTGTGATTGCATGTCTGTTCTTATCACAAACCACAGCTAGTGTCATTGCATGTCTATTCTTTCCACATACCAGATAAGGTTACACTAGTGTCATTGGATGTGTATTCTTTTCATGAACCACACCTAGTGTCATTGCATGTGTGTTCTTCTCACAAACCACACCTAGTGTCATTGCATGTCTATTCTTTCCACATACCACATATGGATCCACCAGTGTCTTTGCATCTGTGTTTTTCATGTGTGTTATTCTCACAAACCACACATGGATCCACTACTGTCATTGGATGTGTGTTCTTCTCACAAACCACATATGGATCTACCAGTGTGATTCCATGTGTGTTTTTTCACAAACCACAACTAGAGTCATTGCATGTGTGTTATTTTCACAAACCCCATAAGGATCCACCAGTGTCATTGGACTTGGGTTCTTTTCATGAACCACACCCAGTGTCGTTGCATGTGTGTTCTTTCCCATATGGATCCACCAGTGTCACTGCATGTCTGTTCTTTTCATAAATGACATATTGATCCACCAGTGTCATTGCATGTGTGTTCTTCTCACAAACCAGATATGGATCCACCAGAGTCATTGCATGTGTGTTTTCTTCACAAACCACATAAGGATCCACCAGTGTCATTGAATGTGTGTTCTTTTCATTAACAATAGCTAGCGTCATTGCATGTGTGTTGTTTTCATGAACCACATGGATCCACCAGAGTCATTACATGTGTCGTCTTTTCATTAACCACAACTAGAGTCATTGCATGTGTGTTCTTCTCACAAACCACATATGGATCCACAAGTGTGATTACATGTCTGTTCTTTTCACAAACCACTTCTAGTGTCATTGCGTGTCTATTTTTTCCACAGACCACACAAGGATCCACTAGTGTCATTGGATGTGTTTTTTTTTCATGAACCACACCCAGTGTCATTGCATGTGTGTTCTTCTCACAAACCACATATAGTTCCACCAGAGATCATTGCATGTCTGTTATTTTCACAAACCACATGGATCCACTAGTGTCATTGCATGTGTGTTCTTTTCACAAACCACATGTGTATCCACCACAGCCATTGCATGTGTGATCTTTTCACAAACCACATAAGGATCCAAATGTGTCATTGTAGGTGTGTTCTTTTCAAAAACCACATGTGGATCCACCAGAGTCGTTGCATGTGTGTTCGTTTCACAAACCACATAAGGATCCACCAGTGTCATTGGATGTGTGTTCTTTTAATGAACCACACCTAAGGTCATTGCATGTTTGTTCATCTCACAAACCACATATGTATCCACGAGTTTCATTGTATGTGTGTTCTTTTCACAAACCACATATGGATCCACCAGAGTTATTGTATGTTTGTTCTTTTCACAAACCACATAAGGATCCACCATTGTCATTGCATGTGTGTTCTTTTCATGAACGACAACCAGTGTCATTGCATGTGTGTTCTTCTCACAAACCACATGTGGATCCACCTGAGTCATTGCATGTGTGTTCTTTTCACAACCACATAAGGATCCACCAGAGTTCATTGCATGTCTGTTATTTTCACAAATCATATCTAGAGTCATTGCATGTGTGTTCTTTTCCTGAACCACATGGATCCACCAGAGTCATTGCATGTGTGTTCTTTTCATTAACCACAACTACAGTCATTGGATGTGTGTTCTTTTCATGAACCACACCTAGTGTCATTGCATGTGTGTTCTTCTCACAAACCACACTAGTGTCATTGCATGTCTGTTCTTTCCACATACCACATATGGATCCACTAGTGTCATTGCATGTGTGTTTTGCATGTGTGTTCTTCTCACAAACCACACATGGATCCACCAGTATCATTGGATGTATGTTCTTCTCATAAACCACATATGGATCCACCAGTGTGATTGCATGTGTCTTCTTTTCACAAACCACAACTAGAGTCATTGCATGTGTGTTCTTTTCACAAACCACATAAGGATGCACCAGTGTCATTGGATGTGTGTTATTTTCATGAACCACACCCAATGTAATTGCATGTGTGTTCTTCTCACAAACCACATATGGATCCACCAGTGGCATTGCATGTCAGTTGTTTTCACAAACCACATATTGATACACCAGTGTCATTGCATCTGTGTTCTTCTCACAAACCACATATGGATCCACCAAATTCATTGCATGTGTGTTCTTTTCACAAACCACATAAGGATCCACCAGTGTCATTGCATGTGTGTTTTTTCATTAACCATAGCTAGAGTCAGTGCATATGTGTTCTTTTCACGAACCACATGGACCCACCAGAGTCATTGCATGTGTGTTATTTTCATTAACCACAACTAGAGTGTTTGCATGTGTGTTCTTCTCACAAACCACATATGGATCCACTAGTGTGATTGCATGTTTGTACTTTTCAGAAACCACAACTAGTGTCATTGCATGTCTGTTCTTTCCACAGACCACATAAGGATCCACCAGTGTCCTTGGATGTGTGTTCTTTTCATGAACCACACCCCAAGTTCATTGCATGTGTGTTCTTCTCACAAACCCATATGGATCGACCAGATATCATTGCATGTCTGTTATTTTCACAAACCACATGGATCCACCAGTTTCATTGCATGTGTGTTCTTTTCACAAACCACATGTGGATCCACCAGAGTCATTGCATGTGTGTTCTTTTCACAAACCACATCAGGATCCACCAGCGTCATTGCATGTGTGTTCTTTTCATTAACCACAACCAGTGTCATTGCATGTCACTACAATAAAAGTTGGCTTTTACAATAGACGATTTTCATGGTTGAAGGTCTATTTTTCGTGGCTAAAAAGTCTTCTACAATGGATGGCCATTTTGGTAAAAGCCCCGTCACAAAAGAATCTACCATGGTTTTTTCCTGACCGTGGCGGATCACAACCTTCAGCCACGAAACCTTGTTATGTCGTAGATCTGTTCGCTAGCCGCGTTGACTGCTGACATCATGCAAACTGCCACGTGGCAGCCACCGTTAGCGGCCAGTTACCGCCGTTAACAGCCATAGAAACCGTGGCAGAAGCCAGGCCTAGCTAAGGCCTGCTAAATTCTAACTAGGTCGGCCCATTAAGGGAGCCTAATAAGAAGATGACCCGTTACTGTTTTGTTCTGTACTTTTTAAAATGGGAGCAAAGTTGCTACCAGTAGCGGCCCGTGAACTTTCAGGCCCAATACTGTTTCGGCCTAAAGAAGGCCCTTGATGGTCCAACACTCTGCGGCCCATTAACAGCCTGCGCCAAGTCGCTCATGTACATTTAAGGCCTGCGGGTGTCCCATCACTATTTATCGCAGCCCATCATAGGCCGCCTACTGACGGCCCTTGTCTGAGATGGCCCGTTATTGTTGAGGCCTGTTACTATCCTAGCCTTTCATTGTTCCGGGCTTTACCTGTTCAGGCCCACAAGCGACCCTTTACTGTTCTACTCGGGTAAATGTGTCATCCTATTACTGCCTGTAACATCCTACATTAGAGCTTAGAAGTAAGCTGAGATAAGGTGTGTGCATTGCATTCATGCATAGAAAATCTTGGTAAATTTTTCGCCAAACACAAAAACCTAAAGGGATCATAGTTTCTTTCACTAACTAGAGCTAGGACTAGCTCTTGTTAGCGATTGTATAAAATTTGACATGACCTTTAGAAACTATTAAGTCTTTGCGGAAGTTATTTTGAATTCAAGTTTGAATTCAAAATCAATGTGAAAGTATTTGAAAAATTAGAAGTTAGTAATATTAAATTGTTTTCCAAAATACTTTATTAACATTGTTTGATTATATTATAGATATATTAAACAATAATGACAATTAAGATAAGATAACAAAGTAATTTAAATAAGAAATGAATTCTTATTTCTTTTCCTTATTCCATTACCATAATACAAGGTGAGATAAATACACCAAATAATAATATTACATGAAATAGATTCTAATGAAATAAAAACTTTATTAAATAATAAGAATATCTTTACAAGATTCTTCACAAAGAGAATAGAAGAAGATTAAAGTGAGAATCTATACTACCTATCTACTCCTATAATAAATCTTGTATATCCAGATCTTGTTCCTGCAAATAAGATAAAACAACTAAAAATACACAAAAGATTAGTTGATTAGTTTTACTGTCAGTGATGAATAGTGAAGTGCACTGTTCATATTACATCATTGAGTAATTCAAAGGGGCAAGTTTCACCAGTGTGTAGTATCTGTTCTTTTAAGTAAATAGTTCTAGTATAATCCAAATAGATAAGTGATAAGTATCACCAGGACTATAACCAGTAAAAGGATAGGAAGTGAAAACCATTTTACTTGATCTGATCCATACACAGCCAGGTAGCAAGGCAGCTTAGTCATCTAAATGCATGTTGTGTGCTGTCGACACAGCAGCAACAATAAATGCAATCAAAAGGGAAGTGCACAGCCAGAGCACAGGTCTTAGTAGCTTGTTCCTATTCTCAAGCACAAAGCCAAGAACACACCAAGCCTGCCAAAGACAAATAGAACCAGCAGCCAAGATATACACCAAATCATTCAACCAGTAGGTGGACATCAAGATCAAGATCAAGCTCACAGGAAGCAGAAGTAGCAGGAGCAGCACCAAGAGGTGTAGAGCAATCAAGCCAGCAAGATCAAGCCAACAAGATCAACCAGCATCACAGCCACAACACCAGCAATCAATTTTTGTGGTGAGTACACATAAAACCATCACATCATCAAATCATCTAATCTAGATTATCAAGCATGTGTTGTTTTATATGTAAACCTCTAAGAATAACCCAAGTGGTGTATCCATCACATAAGGTTTTGCATAAAGACCAATGACTAAACCTTACAAACAAATCTAGGATCTCAACCTGTGCATCATAGATCCTGGATATAAAGCTATATTTCCACATCCCAACATAACCACAGCCAAATCATGATTTCTGGGCACATCTCTTAAAAGAGTAGCACCTCAGAACTCAAAAAATCTCAAGGATTCATATTAAACAGTAAGAATACCAGTCATTTTATCAGAGAACTCAAAAAGCAGTTGCCGGTACTAAATACCATAACATATCCATGAGGGACAGCAAAGCAGAAACTATGTTTCTATTTATCTTAGCCTTAGATCAGCACCATAAGCTAAAGAAACTCCATAGCTAGCATAGGCTAATCTTCCCAGTAGAAGCTTTCAGCTCGTCTTAGTACCAAGCCACTCCAGAACACTAATAGAATAACACTAGCACTAGAAAAAATTCTTGTGTACCATTCCAAAGAAGATGTCACAAGGATCTATTCTAAGCCAACATATTCTACATACAAATTTCACAATCAAACCTTGCAGAAAGATATTCAGTCATTTTCCTAATATAAGAATTAGGAATCATAGTGTTTGCATCAAAGAAATATCATCAGGGGCATTAACAGTAAATGCCCAAGAAACAAAATACAGGTTCGAGTACTGAAATTAGCTAGCCATCATCAATAACTAGACATCAGTCTAGATCAGAGCCATAGCACCACAATTTTTACAATGACAGAGACCAAGATCAGATAAAAATTTATCTGACAAAGCCACTAGCAATTCCAACACCAACTATAGACAGTAATCAACATGGTATAATCATCATAGATACTGCTAAGTCATTCATCATCCTCAATAACCAACACAGAAGGGTGAGGCCCTAATCGAAGCATGAACCCTAATTAAGGATTGCCATCAGAAGCACATACAAGCTAATGATGTGGGGCAGAAAATCAGAGGGGGAAGAGGAAAGCACTCACCAATGGTCCTTGCTGACGAATAGAAGAGGAAGCAGAGGGGCCGACATGCACACGGCGGCACGCGGAGCACCCGAAAGGCGCTGCAACACACGCCGAGCCATGGCAGTGGCCACAACAACATCAGTAGTCTAACAAGCGCCCCCACGTCATCACGAACACCGCAAAGCATCACGGGAGCGGCAGAGAGGACACTACCGCCAAAACCTCAAACCCTAGGGTTCGGGGTGGAGCTAGCCTAACCGATAAAAGAGTCTAGCAGCAAATCGAACAGGACCTGACGATGGAGCAGCATCGACTACCTCACCATACACCACGACGGCGGCCAGGAAGGCCCAGAGCGGCGTGAATCAAATGGCGACGGGGACGGTAACCCAACGCCACCACGGGGTCGAGAGAGAAGGGAGAGTGAGCGCGTGAGAGAGAGGAGCAAGTAGTATTGGGCCACTCGTTCAGAGTTGGTTTAACCAGCACAAGTGGGCCAAGTCAGGGCTGGGCAAGCCCAATGGGCTTGGTCTAGATTTAAAAGAGAAAAGCTTAAATAATCTATTAAAAGACCAAAATACCCCTATCACTCATAAGGTTATAGGAAATAAAATAAAAATCCTAAAAATATAAATAAGATACAAAAGAAATCCTCATTTTTTCCCTGTTCACATATAATAATAGAGAGAATTTTAGGTGATTTATTTTTTAAATTGTTATTATAAATATATATGTTCCTTTTGGAATTTTATAAAAAAATATACAAAACACTTAAAACTGAAAAAGAAATTTCATTTTTTTAAGATCCTAAAAGAAAGTAATATTATAGAAAATGCTGGTTTGAATTTTTTAAATGTAAATCAAGTATGATAAAAATAAAGTCTTATTTCCTTAAAGGAATTCTAGTTAGATATTTAAAAGAGTTAAAACTAAATAAATTCATTTTTTAACTCCTAAAATAATACTAGTCATTATAAAGATACTAATGTTTATGTAAATGATCAAAAAAAAGATATATGCCTAGGAAAAATATATCTTTACTTAATTAAGTTAAGTAAAATATGAATAAATATTAGCACCCTTAAATCCTTAATACAATCTCATAAATTAAGGATAAGTTCTAAAAATGAATAAAAATCATTTTTTCATATGAAAATAAATCTACTATTTTACAAAAAAACTAACTTAATTATTCACAAATAAAACTTTAAGAAAATATTTAAAGATATATAATCCTTTGTGGAATTTTATAAAGATAAGGATAAAATTAAATTAAATTCACTTATAAGATCTTGAGTAAATATATTTACTAGAAATATAATAAAAGTATTTTGCTAAAGATTTTTAAGATTTTAAGAAAATAAATCCTTACCTATTTTATAAAACACCTAGTTTGTAAATTCTATAAAAACATCTCTTAAATAAAATAATAATAATCACAATTCTATATATCACACCTTAAATCCCTAATAACTAAATACTAAGTCCAAAGCTATAACTTGGATCTATAATAAAACTTAAGTGTAACTTATTAACCTTATAAAACTCTTTTAAAATCATAAATCCAAACTAACCAACAATTTATGTAAATTTTGAACATCATAAAAATGAATCATATTATTAAACATGATTCTAGCTCTAATAGTTTATTCAAATCATCTAAATTTAATTTCCTTAATAAGATAAACTATATTTATACTAACAAATCACATTTAAACTCATCATTCACTTAAGATGAAAGTGAATGATCCTATACTTTCAAACATTCTTGTTGCAAGGTTTAAAGCTTATTAATACTTTCAAACACATCACACCCTAGATCTACTTATGTTTTTATAGTTAACTTTTGTCTGTTCCAAATTAAGTCATAAGGCATCTCAAATCCAAATTTATCGAGCAAATGAAAAAGTCAATGATCGCATACTATTAACCATCAAGATTGTTTAAACCTTATCAAAGAAATCTTTCCTTCAAAAGTTGTTCGTTTTGCCACTTTAGACAACAATCTCATAATAACATCTTCAACTCTTTTCAACCTAAAACCTGAACTTCTATAAAAGTTGCATAATACCAAACAACTCGAATCATGTGTTGGTATACTTACTTTGAATCATACATGTTAATATTAAGTTCCTTGTATTTATATATTTGGTTTGTAAAGTAAACTTATAGACAAACTAAATCTTTAAGAAATCACACAAACATAACCTATTCACCATATTGGGTTTTACTGCATGATTTTCGAAACTGCATTACATTACTTATGCATCACATCATATTGCTTCTTTAAACAATAGTCCTTACCGGACCAATGATGCTATTTACAGATTTTGGATCTTCTGTTGTCTTGAAGACCCTGAGTGCATAATCTTGCAATCACAACAGGCAACTTCACAGCTTGCTCATGTCCTTTGGTTATTTTCTATCGAATTCTTGTAACTCAAATGTTGTCATCACGTGCATTTCAAAAAGGTCAGAAAACACTATTTTCATAATAATTTGATTATGGATTATTTACCAAATGGTAATAATCTATTGATACAGTTCTAGTGGTAAAGGAACATAATATCTAGGACTTAACAAACAGTGTTGCCAGTGACTCTAGCACCGTATAATACGCGTTAACCATGAGATTTGGAATGGGACGGATAAATTAGCCGTATCTTCTTCCTCTCGCATGCATCCGGATGGCCAGGTCGTGGCTATTATCCTCATATTGTGCATTTATTGGTAATTCGTAGAGGATATGCAACATATGGGTGGGGGCCCTCAATGTCCCACGATAGTTCTTGCATTTGACGGTATGTACTAACCATTGCCCTAATTCAAGATATGGGCATTGCGTACACCAAGGGGACATGCGGGGTCACGGAGGGGGCAGTGATTGGCTTGGATCTTAGACTGGGCCCCACACCAAGGAAGTGTGGACGAGAATACAACTCGGATGTGCAACAAGGCTAAAGTCTCTTGTGGGTTGATACGTCAATTTTGCATCACTATTCTATGTCATAATTCACTTTTATTCATTGATATATTTCGTATTGAGAGGTGATACTTATGTTATTTCATCTGTTTTTGCATAGTTGTTGACTTTTGGAGCATGGACCACTACAGTCAGGATTCTGATGGAAAAGGTGTTGTTTGGAAGCAAAATTCACGAAGATCAGAAAATCTGGGAAAATATACGGAAAATCCTATTTTTCTAGAAGACGAAGGAAGCCAGAAGGGGAGCTGGAGATGGGCCACAGGGGGCCCACACCAACCCCTGGCGCGGGCCACCCTGGGTCGCGCCACCAGGTGGTGTGGCCTCCCTGGTCCACCCCTGGGACTCCCCTCTGGCGTATATTATCCTCCCGAAACCCTAAGACTCGGGGAGCAACCATAGAAAGATTCCACCGCCTATGGGGGGCGGAAAACACCGAGAGAGAAAGATCTCTCCGGAAGACAGAATTATGCCGGGGGAATTCCTTCCCGGAGAGGGGAGGTCGTCGCCATCAACACCACCATCAAGCTAGACTTCATCGGGATCATCATCATCATAATCACCACCATCATCACCATCAGCACCCTCGTCACCATCTCCATATTGCTGTAACAATTGGGTTGAATCTTGCATTAGTTCTTAGGGGAAACATTCCTGGTGTTGATTACTCTTTGTAGTTGATGCTATTGAGTGAACCATTGAATTATTTTTTATGTTCAGATTGTTATACATCATTATTCCATCTCTAATCATGATCCATATGATGTCTTGTGAGTAGTTAGTTTTGTTCTTGAGGACATGGGAGAAGTCATGTTGTTAGTAGTGGAGTTGTGTTGAGAAAGATTCAATAGTTTGATATTTAAGTTGTGGTGTACTTCTTCTAGTGGTGTCATGTGAACGTCGACTACATGACACTTCACATATATGGGCCTAGGGGAATGCATTGTGTATTTGGCTACTAATCATAGGGGTTGCCGGAGTGACAGAAAATGAACCCCCGTTAGGAAACCATTGCACAAGGGACGTAAGGGTCTTAGAGTTTAAAGCGGTGGTTAGGTTTCTACCTTAATTACTGTCTTGTACTTACAGATGTTTGCAATGGGTATAATCATAAGTATGTATTAGTCCTAGGAAGGTCGGTACATTAGCACAGGTTCACCCACACAACACTTAGCAAGCTAAAGGAGATTAATCAACTATATGAAGCGAAAGAACTTGACAGTCTTCCCACGTGTCCTCGAGAACGTTTGGTCATCTTAAGTAATACAACCGGCTTGTCCTTTGCTGCATAAAGGATTGGGCCACTTGCTGCATTTATTCCCACTGTCTTTTATTTACTCGTACTTTGTTTACTTTCTTTATCAAAAACCCCTAAAAATCCGTTTGCTAAGTATTTGTAGAGAATTCCTGATCCATACCACTAGCCAGCACCTTCTGCTCCTTGTTGGATTCGACACTCTTACTTATCGAAAATACTGCGATACACCCCCTATAATTGTGGGTCATCGAGACTATTTTCTGGCACCGTTGCCAGGGAGTGAAGCGCTATTGGAGAGTGGAACTGGTAAAGGAAACTTCTACTGTGAGTATTGTTTACTTCTGCTAGTTGCTTTATTTTCTTAATGGATAATTCACTGAGTTTCTTATTTGGTAATGCTACTACAACTGCTAAGGTAGTAGATAAGCCACCACCTACTGAGAATGATGTTTTTAAAATACCTACGAGAATTAAATAACTACTATGTTGGGGATGGAACTGTCCATCCCGGTGATCATTTACTCTTTATACACGAATTATGCGGGTTGTTCAAGTGTGCAGGTATTACTACAGATCAAGTTAAGAAGAAGTTATTCTCATTATCACTGAAAGGAAGAGCTAAGGAATGGTATAAGCTGCTGAAGAATGGTCAAGCTCTGGAATGGGAGGAAATAGTGCCTCTCTTTTATTCAAAGTTTTATCCTCCTAGTGAGATTCATAAAGATCGGAGTCAAATATACAACTTTTGGCATCTTGATGGAGGGAGTACAGCTCAAGCTTGGGGGAGATTGAAGTTACTAATGCACAAATGTCCCATTCATGAGCTCCCCAACAATATGATTATCAATAACTTCTATGCAAGGCTCCCTCTACATGACAAGGATTTATTAGATGCTTCTTGTGCTAGATCATTCACTCGCATGGAAGAAGAAGCTAAATGGGATCTTCTGGACCGTATTCAAGACAATGCTGAAGCATGGGAGAATGACAAAGGTAGAAAGTCAGGTATAAATTACGATTATGAATGCATTGAATCTTTTATGGGAACTGATGACTTTCAAAATATTAAAAATGCTTATGGTCAAGACTCTCAAGCTATTGCTTCTTATTTTAGGGCTTTTGCTTCCTACATTGAAGTACCTAAAAAGAAGTGGAATAAGTATCATGAACCTTATAAAGATGTTGCTAAGAGTGTTCCTTCAAGAAATACTGAATTTTATACTACTAATCATGTCTTACCTGAACCTTATATTGAGAAAATTCCTTTCCCAGTTAAGATAAAGGAACATTCTATGATAGCTAGTATGGTTAATGAAAGTACACATAAAGCTGTTGAACCTGATAAACAAATGGTTGATGAACGTATAATAGAAAATGTGAAAAACTTTGTTACTAAATATGAAGAAGAGGGACACACTATTCTTTGTAAGGATACCTCTAATATAGTTTCACAATGTAGTATTATGAGAGCTAGTATTCCTGTGTTTTCTGTTAGAATAAGTGATTATTCCTATGATGGTCCTTGTGATAGTTATATTATTAAGTTTATGCATGATACTGAAAGTTACTATGAGAGAGGGAAAAGTGTTCTTATTCATCTCAATAATATAGAGTTTCCTCGTTTTATGCTGAGAGTTCTTATGTTGCACTTCTTTTGCCTTCTTATGCAAGTAGCCTCTGGTTTCAACAATTTGTTTGTTTACAAAATTCCCTTGCATAGGAAGTGGGTTAGACTTAAACATGTGTATTTGTGCTTCTTAATGCTCTCTTTCACTTCAATTCATATTCCTATGTGAGCATCTTCAAAATTATCATGCCCATCTTAATGGCTATAAGGAAAGAGCTTTTTGGGAGACAACCCAATTTATTTTTGCTTTCAGTTTGTTTTTGTTTATTTTAGTCCTGGAAGTTGTTACTTCGGTAATAACCGCTCCTTATCCGTTTTGTTTGGTTTTTGTGTCAAGATCAACCTCTAATGAGAGAGAAGTAAGATGTGGGGAAGTTGCTGTCCCGAAACAGATTTTTGTGCTTCACCGTAAAATTTCGTGAGAGATCTATGTATGTCGGATTGAGCTGTAATTTTTTGTGATTCTGTCCCAGGTTGTTATTTAACTTTAGTTAGTTTTGCACTTTTTGATTTGAGCAACAGAATATTTTCGAAAAAATTGATCTTTACCTCTTTGTCTGTTTTGACAGATTTAGCCACTCTTGCATTTGCTTCTTTATTCGATTTCCTTTTTGAATTATTTTTGGGTTTTCGGAAGGATTTGCTACAGTAGCTTATATTTTGATGGTTTTCAGTTGAAGGTGCACTCAAAAGGTTCTATCGCTTCACTTATACTAATGTTGCTAATGAGAACTGTGTGAAGTTTTGTGTGAAAGAAATTTCCAGGAAGTGGAGATAATGGTGTAATAAGGAAGAGAAAGGTTTTATGACTCCAATAATAAGAGTATGAAGATGAAGATACTGGTGTTATTCAAGTGATGACTCTGGAAGAATCTACTAGATACCAAATTCAGAGACCTGCCTTGTCCGTTTTCAAATAGGTAACAGTTCTGGTAAGGAAAGTTCCGCGAAAATACAATCCAACTATATTTTTGCAGTTTTCAGGCAATAACGGAAGCTACGAAGCGAAAAAGGGATGGAAACAGAGCCAGGGTGGCTCACACCACCCTGTGGTGCGGGCCCACCCCTGGCCACACCACCAGGTGGTGAGTCCACCCCAGACTCTGCCTTTGACTCGTTTTCTCCCAGTACCCTCCTTTTGATATGAAACTTCGTAATATATAATCCCCCGGATCCCCCAAGGTTTGTATATCGTGTTTTCGTCATGTCTTTGTTTCGATCTATTTCTGCCAGGTAGAATCTTAGATTTGGAGCCACAATGTCTTCCACTGGATCAGCCAAGGGAGATTCCTTAGAAGATATCATCAACCCATATATGAGAGAGTTGAAGATTCATCCCAAGGAGTTGTTGCTCGAAGATGGGGAGGTCCGGATTAAAGAGGTTTAAGGCCCTAAAGGTGAAGGAAGTCTGGAGGATAGGATGGAAGCACTGGAGCAAGAAGTCTTTAGGTACAAGAAGATGGCGGAGCGCGAGGTGGATATCATCCATAAGATTTGTTCCGAACTTATCACCGAGCACCAAAAGGAGACTGCTGAACTCAAAGACGAAGTCCTCTCACCCCGCCAAACAACCAACGAACTGCAAGCACAGTTCTATGACGTTCAAAATCAAAACTGTGAGTATGAGGCTAGGTTTAAAAGCATAAGTGTTGCTACAAGTTTCAGGATGTTGGAAACCACGATGTCCTTTGTTGATGGGAAGCCCTTACCCTAGAAGACGGACGAAGATGAGAGGATACCACCACCACTGAAGGAGTAATTTGTCATCAGGTTTGGCATCCCCTTGGTTTGTTCCAAGCTTGGGGGAGTGCCACGGTATCACATCACTATCTTCTATCTTTTTACCTTTTAGCAGAGTCATATCATGAATAGAGGAGTTATTATGTAGGATGGTTTGCATTATGGAAGTGTCCCCTCTCTCGTTAGATATGTATCCCTTGGTGTGAGTTGCCGTTATGGAATATTAATGAGAAGTTCTATCATTTACTCTTTTGCATATCTTATTTTAGTTTTCAATTCGTAGTTATATGATTGATCTTGTTGTTAGTATTGGTATCACTTTGGGATCATTGAGTTAATTTAGTTGGTTTTGGCAAACCTGGCTCGGTCAGTAGCAACACTATTTTTGAGAGTTGATTGATAAAGATAAAAGTACCTCTAAAGAAAAATAATTGCATCATCTTTCTTTCTTGATTTGCTCATAAGTCTAGTATTCTCTAGTTAAGATCTTTTGTGCTTCAAAGGAAGATTGCATGTTTTTCATTATAACTTGTATGTTTGTTTGTTTCCTTCAACTCTTGTACTTGCTACCCAGCCTTGCTAGCCAAAAACCTGTACTGAGAGGGAATTCTTCTCGTGCATCCACTCCTTTAAACCAAAAACCCGTGCCATTTGTGTCCACCATACCTACCTAGTAGCATTATTGCTATTCCAAGTAAATTCTTGTTTTATCTACCTCCCAAATTAAACTTGTTATGTGAAAATTAGTGATTAAAGCTCTCACGAACTTGATGACACACTTTACTTTCTTGCATTTAATAAACTTGAACCATTGGGTCCTTCTTTGTTGTGTATATGCTTGCGCTTTATGAGTTGAAGTTAGCAGAACCATGTATCATGGGGCCCGCTTTCAACACTTCATTGGTACTTGTACCTAGTTGATATCATGTTCTTTTGCTTATGGATCCCGACGGTGTGAAATAAAAGTGGAACTTGTAAGATCATGGAGTTTATATGTGTGTTAAAGAAACGCCTAGCTTGCTAGCCTAAGCCATTCCTAATCATGGTGGAAACTTGCAGCATAACTATACTGAGCATTCTATGAAGCATCCTCAATAAAAACCTATGCAAATAGCAAATAAAAAGATCGCTGAGATGCTCAGTGTCTGCTTGCCTTGTCATTTTGATTATGGGATAGCTCATGTGTCATGTGCAAGGGATACCCCGTTGGCGGTTCTCAATGATACGTATGTACTTAAGAGAATGATCTCTCTGGCAGACAGATTTCTACCGGGGGAATTCCTTCCCGGAGAGGGGAGATCGTCACCATCAACGCCACCATCAAGCTGTACTTCATCGGGATCATCATCATCACCACCATCATCACCATCAGCACCCTCATCACCATCTCCATATTGTTGTAACAATTGCGTTGAATCTTGCATAGTTCATAGGGGAAACTTTCCTGGTGTTGATTACTCTTTGTAGTTGATGCTATTGAGTGAACCATTGAATTATTGTTTAAGTTCAGATTTTTATACATCATTATTCCATCTCTGATCATGATCCATATGATGTCTTGTGAGTAGTTCGTTTTGTTCTTGAGGACATGGGAGAAGTCATGTTGTTAGTAGTGGAGTTGAGTTGAGAAAGATTCAATAGTTTGATATTTAAGTTGTTGTGTACTTCTTCTAGTGGTGTCATGTGAACGTCAACTACATGACACTTCACCTATATGGGCCTAGGGGAATGCATTGTGTATTTGGCTACTAATCGTAGGGGTTGCCGGAGTGACAGAAACCTGAACCCCCATTAGGAAACCATTGCACAAGGGACATAAGGGTCTTAGAGTTTAAAGCCGTGGTTAGGTTTCTACCTTAATTACTTTCTTGTACTTGCGGATGTTTGCAAGGGGTATAATAACAAGTATGTATTAGTCCTAGGAAGGTCGGTACATTAGCACAGGTTCACCCACACAACACTTAGCAAGCTAAAGGAGATTAATCAACTATATGGAGCGAAAGCACTTGACAGTCTTCCCATGTGTTCTCGAGAACGTTTGGTCATCTTAAGTAATACAACCGGCTTGTCCTTTGCTGCATAAAGGATTGGGACACTTGCTGCATTTATTCGTACTGTCTTTTATTTACTCGTACTTTATTTACTTGCTTTATCAAAACCCCCTAAAAATCTGTTTGCTAAGTATTTGCAGAGAATTCCTGATCCATACCACTAGCCAGCACCTTCTGCTCCTCGTTGGATTCGACACCCCTATACTTGTGGGTCATCATGGGTAAAGTAACGCACCTCTGTAGACTGTAAGAATTGTGACATGTTACTCCCTGTTCCGGGAAGGAGCTACGAATGCGGCAGGAAAGGAACCCCACAAAGGTTCTGGTCAACCGAAGGTTGTCGGACATAGTTTTCAGAATAAAAGCAATCTTTGACGAAATGTTTACGAAAACCTATATTGCCTACGACCTATGGTCTGTGGCTGTAGAGATAGTGCATCATACACTCCTTTTTAGTGAACTTGCTGAGTATGCTCATACTAAACCGTACCTTCTTAACACTTGCTAGGTTTTAAGCCGTTGAGGTTACTGTTGTACCTGTTGTGTTTCTGTACCTGTTGTGTTTCTGTTGTACCACTCTAAGGGATGTAATACTAGTGAGTGGTGTTTGATTGGTGTTATGTCAACAACTATAGTGTACTACATCATGCGGTAGTATGATGGGTCACCGCACCGCCCTAGCCTGGAAATTTCTCGGGCCGTTACTGTTCTGGCTTGTCACTATTCTGGCCTTTCACTATTACGGTCCATTACTATTTTGGCCTGTTACTGTTCTGGGATTTCACAGTTTCTTGCCTGTTACAGCGATCGTCTATTTCTGTTACGGACTGCTACTATTAAGGCTTGTTACTGTTATGTCATGTTACAGTTATGACCTGTTACTGTTACGTCCAGTTACTGTTACGTCCAGTTACAACTTGTAGGTCGGGCCATTACGTTTACGGCCTTTTACAATTTTGGCCTTTTCTGAAGCCCATGCTAATATCATAAAACGTTTATATAATCCAGCATTTTTTACTGTTCATCATCGGCCGAATACACGCCGGCCCAATAACAAAGCACGGTACTGTTGCCTAATCGACCTGCCTGGCGTAGTTACCGTAACGACTACCGCATATGTGGACGGGGTCAACTAAATGCATACATGGCCTATGCGAGTTATCTAGATATTACATCAGCTACAAACTTCATAAAATTATTACATATTATCAAACCAAGGGAAAGAAAAATCGGCATTTCAGTTGACAATCGAGTTTATAGCAGAGTCCTCAATTGATCACCTGCATCTTCCTTTGAGTGTGACAACTACATTGGAGGAGACATGATCTTGCAGCCCCCTCTCTGGTGACAATAGCAATAATTGCACCCTAAAACTAAGTAATAACAAGTTAATACATCAAACAAGACAAACTACTCATTTGACTGATATGACAAGAGCTATGATCTGGAGTTTACAACTGTCAATGGTTCAATTATTGACCAACACGTCAAACAAACAAGACAAGCAAGCATGCATTAAACAAGTGTGCCTATCGTGAAACGAGAAATCAAAAAATGTGTGTGTCTAGCTTAGAATTTTCAGAAAAAATAAACTAGCCAGGTCATTTCAACAAAAATATATGGAAGCAGTTCTATACCCTAAAATGCAAGAGACGTCGGGTGACTCGAAATTTGCGCTGAGATACAAAATGGCATGCAGTTACTGTCATAGCGAAGAATTAACCAGATAGAAATTATAACCGCATCATACGAGAACTTGTAGAGTAGGAATGCAAACAACGAATGAACTATATATTGTAGAGGATAATTATGTCGTGACTTAGGACGAACCAGACCCAAAACCAGATCCAAGATATAATGGCGTCGCTCGTGAACCTATAGAGAAGGACAAACAAGCATTAGACAAGTGTGCCTACAATGAGATGAGCAATCAAACAAAGTGTTTCTTAGAATTTCAGCAAATATAAACAAGCGAGGTCATTTCAGCAAATATATATGGAAGCAGTGGCATCTCCTCGATTGCATAGTCATTGGGTGACTTAGAATTTGCGGTGAGCTACACAATGGCATGTAGCTGCTGTCATAGCTAAGAGTCAACCATATAGAAATTATAATGGCATCATAAGAGAACGTCTAGAGCAGGAATGCAAACCACGAGTGAACTACATAGTAGTGGACAGTTATGCCGTTGTCAGGACGAACAAGCACTAGATATGGAATTAATGACATCCCTTGTGAACCTATATAATAGGCTATGCAAACCAACATGTTCATTGTTCCATTTTGAGCTATATGCAAGAAAAAGGAAATAGTTAGTGATGCAGCTTTTGAAGAAGCAGACAGAAACAACAAAATTATAATCGAATTAGTACGAAGAGTTTAAACGACTACTATAGGATAGCAGAATGATGCGAAGGAGGAAATAATAGCAGGAACTGATCTCAGGACGAAACAGATAGATTCAGCAACTGTAGAGCAGGCAATCCATACTAATCTTTTTCACTGACTTCAGTTTTTTCAAGAATTACACGATAGCAGGCAATTACTGTTGTATGGAGTAGCTAAGAACATGTGTATGAAAAAATAACAGAAATGTCCATGACTTGAAATTTCTAGAGCACAACATGTCTAATGACCTTGTATGTACTAGCACGAAAAACATGAATACCCACTGACTTGTATGTACGAGCACGATGACAAAAATGCAGTTCACCGCGACAGGCTTGAACCTGCTATACTGCCGACAAAAGAAAAATGGGTTGCATATTTGGTTAACCTTGCTCGCAGAGGCGTCTAAGCATCGTCGGTACCGTGCAGGTGATGTCCAGGTCACTGAGGGTGCTGCTGTTGCGGTGGTTGTTGGCATCGGGGAAGTAGATCTTGGGCGGTCGATGCCAGCTTGAGCGCGGTGGACGAGAGCGTCCTAAGGCAGATCCAGTGCAGTGAACAGCGACGGCCAAGCAGCTGGTCTAGAGCGGTGGACATGGAACTCTCAGAACTAGATCACATCGGGTGTACACCGGTGAAGCTGATCTGGTATGGTTGGGTAGCTTTTGGCGGCCGAGAAGTAGAGCTTGGGCAATCGGTGACGCCATCGGGGTGGTGAACGACACCGCAGCTCCGGAGTAATGGTAGAGAGACCCGGTGAACCAGATCCGGTGGGTGTGCATCGGTGAAGTGGCTCCGCGGCGGTGCACGAGACCGCCGCTCAAGCGGGTCCGGCTGCCGTGGAATTTCCGCTGGCCGGTGTGTGTCGTGGTCATTAAGGTGAGGGCGTGGCAGAGAGGGGGCTGGGATTTTTGGAAATACTAGCGGGAAAATTCGGGCGAATCTAGACTAAGGAGGTGAACAGAAATATAAATTACGATCGTGCCCCCAAGCTACCGACTTTAGCTTGCCCATAGGGCGGCAGAACAATGGGTAGAATCGGAATTTTGAAGTCAAATTTTTTTGAAACTGAGGGGCGGGAAATGCTACAAGATCGGTGTGTGATTTTTCCTCTTGATTAAGATATTGAATTTGGCGACCGTCAATCTAACAATAATATAAAAATGATACTGCCCCGGTAGGATATTTTGCCTCAAAGTTTTTGAAACTGAGGGGTGGGAAATACTTCAAAGTCAGTGTATGGTTTAACCTCTCGATTGAGATTTTGAATTTGAAAAGCACCCATCTGATAATAATAATACAAAATGGTACAACCTGAAAAGGATACAGATGCCGCCTAGAGGGGGGGTGAATAGGCAGTTTAAAACTTTTACGAGAAGGGCTTAACAAACGAGGAATAAAACTAGCATTTACTTTGTTAAGCACAAAACCTATATAAACTACGGTTCACCTATGTGCATCAACAACTTGTGCTAAGCAAAACAAGCAACTATGTGATAGCTAGATATAAGACTTCAAGCACGAAGGCTATCACAAAGTAAAGTGCATAAGTAATAGCTCGGGTATAGAGATAACCGAGGCACGCGGAGACGATGATTTATTACCGAGTTCCTCCCATAAAGGGAGTACGTCTCGTTGGAGGGGTGGCGGTACTAGGACCACCACGCCACAAAAGGCCTCACCCTATTCTCCCGTGAACCTCGCCACAAGAGGCCCAGTCCACTTCTTCACTACCGGTGCACTTGTCGGTGGCAATCCCTAACCTCTCACAAAGATTGGGGCACTTCTCCACAACTCAATTGGAGGCTCCCAACAAACAAGCTCGGGGAAAGTCCAGACCTTAATTGGAGGCCCCAAGTAATCCACAAACCTGCAAAACAACTAAACCGTCTAGGGTTCCAAGAACCCAAGAGTAAAAAGCTTCTCACCTTTCACCCAATCGAATCCTCACCGAGAACTCAAACCGATGCACAAAATGCAATGGCAAGTACACAAAAAGTGCTCAAGTCCTTCTTTCCCAAATTCCACCAAAGCTACAAAAGCTAGTGGGAGAATAAGAGAAGAAGAACACAAGCGGAAATCCACAAAAGAAACCCTAAGATCTAGATCCCAATATGTTACCCTCACATAGAGGAGAGATGGATTGGTGGAGTTGTAAATCTAGATCCCCCTTTCAAATCCCCCAAAAAGATTCAAGAAATATGGGAGGGATTGAGAGAATTTGCAAGCTCTTGAAGGTCATAACAATGGAGGAGAGAGAGAATGCAAGCAACCAGCCTAAGGAGGAAGAAGGGGTCTATTTATACCCCTCCCCAACAAAATATGACCATTTGGGACCTCCTAGGCCGGATAATCCGCCCCTTCCCTGGATATTTCGGGTTCCCCGGGCCAAAATATGGCTAAGGACTTCGCAGCGCGACCCTCTGTATAGGGGGAGGAAATTTGGGCCGGATAATCCGCCCCCGGAGGCCCGGATAATCCGCCCCTATTACAGAGAGCCACGCCTCAAAGTCCCTAGCCGTTTTCCAAAAATTGGGCCGGATAATCCGTCCCCATGGCCAGATAATCCGCCCCCCCCCCCCCCCCCCCCCGAAAACTAGCAGAAACAACAAAACTGAAACAATCATAACTTTTGCATCCGGACTCCGTTTTTGATGATCTTGGGATCGTTTTAAAGAGGAAAATGAGCTCTACTAGATCATACAGAGAAACATCATAGTACAGCAAGGTAGGATAGAACCAAATGACGAAAGGTTTGACCTCTCCCAAAAAGACAAACCGATAAAACCTCCAACATCGAAAGCGCAATAGAGAATCCATATGAAATTCGTTTTCGATGAACTTGAGCTTGTCATGGAGATTAAAACAAGATCTAAATACTCACATGAGTAAGACCCAAATAAGGACCAAGAAAGATGATGCCAAGTATGCAAAGGTTTGAGCTCTCACCGAGGGATATGATCAAGTTACTCACTCGAGAGCCCCTCTTGATAGTACGGTTATCTATCCTTTAAACCGGTCTCCCCAACTAACACCACAAGACCGGTAAGAAAGAAACCCTATCAAGATCAAACAATTGCCTTGTGTATATTCCACTTGATTTTGATAATGATGATCTTCTAGACGTCAAGATGGAACACCTTTCTTGATTGCGCTAGCTTGGTGAAGACTTGGAATTTGCTCCCCCATACTCCACTATGGAAGAGCCTCTCTTTTAGGCATATATTCACATATGCATGATCACCATAAGGATGACAAGCTACACTTGAGATCATCCTATTATTCAAGACACACTTGTCATAGGCTCAACTTGTACTTGACCAATCTCCGAATCATTCCTTGAAACCTTGATCAACACTTGATCTTCTTCACTTTCTTCTTCTTCCAACCTTGGAGCCAACATATGGTTCAAGCATTGCCTATGGACAAATCCTACAAGTAAAACTCAATGCAAACATAAGTCCATAAAGATTGTCATTAATTACCAAAATCACACATGGGGCACACATGTTCTTTCAATCTCCCCCATTTTGGGAATTGATGACAATCCCTTTGAGAGGGTTTATATCTATATATTCAACATGCAAAGCACTAACAAAGATGCAAGAGAATAAGAGGAAAATGCATATATTCAACATGCAAAGCAACAACACAGATGCAAGAGCATGAGAGGCAAATGCTTAAGAATAAACTCAAAGCATGAAACCAACTTCCCTTAAACCCTCCAAAACTTCTCCCCCATTGGCATCGATTGCCAAAATGGGTGAAAAGCTCTACACGGACAATGGAGTGATAATTCCTCCAAAATGTGTACATTTCTCATAGTGTGAGTGGAATAAAATGCACGTATCCAATGACAAATACTTAGGAGGAGGTTAAACAATATTGAGGATCAAGATTGCAAAAAAAATTAACAAGGTGAAGAAGCAAGCAATCAAAAGATCCAAAGAACACTTGATAAAAAGAACATACCAAATGAAAGATAGATATTATGATAAGATTGAAAAGAGAGTGTTCTATATAATATGAGGAGGCTCCCCAAGGTTTGTGCAAAAAAATTTGCATTTGAATACAATATGGACAAACATGGCATCCTCACTCCCTCGATATTATTTAAAACCCAACTATGTACAAAAGAGCATATACCAAGGCATAAAACTTGAAATAAACAAATAGTTGAGCAATGAGTAAGAGACAACATAATAGCAGGCTCAACCACAAGGATGTGTGAGAGGCATGAAAAAGCATAGTATAAGACTAATGCAAGGATGATCATTGAGCATCAACATAGTCTTCAATGAATGATATTGCTTAGTATGACCAAAGAACACACACGAAACAAAGAAGATGTCAAAAATGGAGAAGTAACATGTCTCATGTGTATAAGTTTCTAAGTAGACAATCTCACAAAGATATTGATCCACAAAGAAACATGTACACACAAAATAGATACTAAAATAAATAGAGCAAGATATCCAAAATGAAGTCATGACAATACACCACTAAGATCTTTGCTTGATAGCATGGCCAAAAGGTTCAAGTCTATATTATTGTATATTCATGAACTTCAACCACAAACATATCAAATAAATCACAACTACTACTAAGGGAAGTAGAGATAGTTGGAATGTATTGCGAGAGGAATCAAGTATCACAAAGAAAGAATCAACTTCGCAAATTCATCAATATTGCACCTGATAGTACTTTGAGGAAACAATAGGCAATATAATTGCTAGACTGACATATTTGGGATTGGTGAATCATGAGCATGATTTTGTATAGTCCCAATTATATGCACTCATCTCAACTTACTCACATATGCAATATGGAGCATTCTTTAAGGCCAAAGAAAGAACCACAACAACTACAAATACAAAAAAATCATGCCAATATGCAACCTACCATAGGTTGGAAGACGATATGTACGCATGGGTAAGACATACTTATTACCGAGATATCATTGGTGTGATGAAGTAGATAGGAGCTTCTTGATCATCCTTGCTTGTCTCTAATTATCATTGAGTCATCAATTATTCCTTATGAAATAGACAAGCATCCAATGCACCTCGAAGGTACCTAAAACAAACTTCAAGTACAATATGATCCCCAAACTTATTGGGTCCAAAGTAGTTAGAGAACTACAATACATAGGAGAGACTCCACATAAATATGTGCATATTGATATGATTTGAATTTCATGCACATCTTAGCCAATTAGGATTTTGTGGAGTATCCCCTATATATTGGATCAAGTAAAGCAAGCACGCCATAATATATACATTTATTAAATATGCATGCACACTACTTTCAAGAACCAAAGGAGATACAATTTGAACAAAATACCAAGTAAACCAAGAAGAAACACCAAAGTGTGACATGATAAAAGGTTGTTCAAATTATATCAAATAACCAAATCAACTCATGAAAGACCACATGTTCAACAAATGAACTAGGCAAAAAATAAATAGAATGAGATAGACAAAAAAACAAATGCTCAAGGATTTATCTCATTCTAAAATGTCAAAAAAGTTAGCAAGGAATGAGATAAAGCCAACTCCCAAAAAGAGAAAGTAAAAAAAAAACACACCAAACTCTCAACACTTTTCAGGATGACACAAAGTACCAAAGGAATATTTATCTTCCAAAGACATAAAAACGATATGGAGCAAAACATGTTGTGAAGAAGCATAAAAGGAGTGTTCTACACAATATAGGAAAACTCCCCCATGATTAGTGCATTATTTAAGATTTTTTATTTGAATACAAAATGCACCCACATGGGATCATCATCTCTACCTACAGCAAATAGAGCACTAAACGATTTCAAGTCAAAGAAATATCCAAAAATGAGATAACATGTAGATTCAATAAAGGCTCAACACAAAAAAACAAGTACATGGTGTGCAAGCCAACATACACAAATAAACTTGATAACTCAAGATAAGTAAGTGGTTATGCACAACATATAAAACACATGCAAGGTACAAACCAACACATGCACAAGGGGTGAGTAACATTAAATGTAAATGAGTTGAGAACATGTTACCGCAAAGAGGAACAATGGATATATGATAGAGATAAGATAATATAAATCACTTGGCTTGATACAATATAATTGATGAAGTTCCCTTAATTCTTCATGATTTAGCCAAGTCTCCAATGGCCTCCACCAATACCTATTGATCAAGTTTTAGCTTGTTGGTCCCCAACCAAGTTGGGTCCTAAGAAGTTAGTCACAATAGGCTTGGCAACCCAAATGGTTCTTTTCTTGACACCACATTGGGGACCAACATATTTGGCAAACACATTTCCAACCTCATCCTTACGAAGAGAATAAACATCATCAATAATAATAGGGTTGGATGAGGAGTTACCAATAGTGCATGAAGAAGAGAGGTGACATTTATCACGACATATGTAGCAAGTTCTTTTCTTCCATTTCTTCACACTTGATTTATCCACCATGGGAGTATTATATTGATTCTTTTTGTGAACTGGCATTTCTTCAACTTGAGGTACACCATGACCTTGAACTTGAGGCCTCTTCCCTTTTTGCTTCTCACTGAGAGTCTTATTCTTCAATGGGCAATATCTAACATGGTGCCCTTCAATTTTGCACTTGAAGCAAACAATCTTGGCCAAATTCTTGACATGTTCTTGGCCCTTCTTCTTGTCTCTCTTAAACTTATTATTGTTAGTGGACTTGTTCTTGATATTGGATTTGAATCCAAGCCCACTCTTGTCATTGGGGAATTTTTGCACACTCAAGATCTTTTTGAGTGTGGCCCTCCCTTCCTGACCCTTTTTCAAGTCCCTCTTCAAAGATGAGACTTGGGCCTTGAGCTCTTTGATTTCCTCTACATGGTTAGTATAAACACAAATACTATAGGAAGTAGAAGCTTCATTGTTAGAGCAACAAGGCAAGGAATGTAATTCATTACAAGATGTAGCAATAATATGAGATGATGAATTACGAGGACTAGCACATGGCAGTATGACATTTGTAGTGGATGTAGTGCTAATGTCCACATGAGGCTCATTAGATGTTACCTTTGACACAATAGCCTCATGAGCTAACTTTAGCCTATCATGGGAGGCTAGAAGATTCCCATGAGAGCTTGATAGCATAACATGACTTTCTTCCAATTTACCATAATTGCTAGTTAGCAAAGCAAGTTGAGCCTTTAGCTCAATATTCTCCTTCAAAATAGATGCTTCAAAAGAAGTAGAGTTAGTAGTACAAGTATCATTATAATGAGCAATAGTAGAAGACAACTTGGAAATCTCAGTATATTTTCTTTTGAGATCAATTGCCACCTCAAGAGCTTTATCACGGTTTTCCTTTACTTTAGAGACTTCTAGAGTAAATGTCTCCTCAATAGATTCTTTGGTTGCTTGTGCTTCTTCAAGAGCTTCATTTACATTTGTAATATCATTAGCGTACTCACGCTCAAGGCTACTCATTTTTTCAATTGTGTTCTCATGCTCCTCAACTTGAGCTTCTAACTTATCAACACGTTCTTTGCTACCAATAGCAAAACCCAAGATTTCAACAAAGTTAGAGCAAGCAATATTATTCTTAACAAGAGCATGATAAACAATCTCACCCTTTTCATGTAACAAATCATCATCAATCTCTTCTTCCTCATTATACTCATCCTCATCATCACAAGAGGTATTGGGTTCCAAAGTAGGAGATACCTTTGAATCCCTAGCCATAAGGCATAGATGGGAACCATGAGATCATGATAATGAAGAATTACTTGAGGCTTCATTCAAGATGTTGTCTTGACCCGTAGAATCTTCAGTTTCCTCTACATTTTTAGAAACACAACAACTAGAGGAAATAAAAGCATTTATACATGAGATTTACTCAAACAACTTACACATGATATGCAAGGACTATCAACACAAGCATGTAAGGAGTTTGTAGTGCTAGAAGTGTTAAAGTCCAAAGGTAGATCATTGCAAGTAGATAGAGAGGAGGGATTACAAATAGTAAGCACACTATCCATATTGCAATTTCTATCACCTTGTGAAAAATCACATGTTGGTGAAGTGGTAGAAGATGAGAACTCATCTCGACCGGAAGTGGAAGCAACACAATCATCCTCAAAAAAATTAGACACAACATATTTATCTTGAAGTTTTGTCCATAACTCATGAGCGCTCCAAAAAGGTATGACTGAAGAAGTAACTACATGGCTCAAAGCATTAACAAGCACATTAGAAGCTTGAGCATCGAGATATAAGTTTTTCTCATCCTCACAAGATAGATTAAGGAAATCCATTGGAGGAGAAAAACCTATATCTACGATTCGCTCCAAATTTGGGTCCATGGCCCGAAAATGATTAAGCATATAAATTTTCCAAATCTCATAACATGTGCCATCCAATATGAAAATGTCATCGTGCACTAATCCCCTAGCCGACATCTTTACTCTGAAGGCGGTGAAGCCCAAAAGAGAGACCAGGCTCTGATACCAATTCAAAAGGATACAAATGCCGCCTAGAGGGGGGTGAATAGGCGGTTTAAAACTTTTACGAGAAGGGCTTAACAAAAGCGGAATAAAACTAGCGTTTACTTTGTTAAGCACAACACCTATATAAACTACGGTTCACCTATGTGCACAAAAAACTTGTGCTAAGCAAAACAAGCAACTATGTGATACCTAGATATAAGACTTCAAGCACGAAGGCTATCACAAAGTAAAGTGCATAAGTAATAGCTCGAGTATAGAGATAACCGAGGCATGCGGAGACGATGATTTATTACCGAGTTCCTCCCATAAAGGGAGTACGTCTCGTTGGAGGGGTGGGCAGTACTAGGACCACCATGCCACAAAAAGCCTCACCCTATTCTCCCGTGAACCTCGCCACAAGAGGCCCAGTCCACTTCTTCACTATCGGTGCACTTGTCGGTGGCAATCCCTAACCTCTCACAAAGATTGGGGCACTTCTCCACAACTCAATTGGAGGCTCCCAACAAACAAGCTCGGGGAAAGCTCCACAACTTAATTGGAGGCCCCAAGTAATCCACAAACCTGCAAAACAACTAAACCGTCTAGGGTTCCAAGAACCCAAGAGTAAAAAGCTTCTCACCTTTCACCCAATCGAATCGTCACCGAGAACTCAAACCGATGCACAAAATGCAATGGCAAGAACACAAAAAGTGCTCAAGTCCTTCTTTCCCAAATTCCACCAAAGCTACAAAAGCTAGTGGGAGAATAAGAGAAGAAGAACACAAGAGGAAATCCACAAAAGAAACCCTAAGATCTAGATCCCTATATGTTACCCTCACATAGAGGAGAGATGGATTGGTGGAGTTGTAAATCTAGATCCCCCTTTCAAATCCCCCCAAAAGATACAAGAAATATGGGAGGGATTGAGAGAATTTGCAAGCTCTTGAAGGTCAAAACAATGGAGGAGAGAGAGAATGCAAGCAACCAGCGTAAGGAGGAAGAAGGGGTCTATTTATACCCCTCCCCAACGAAATATGACCGTTTGGGACCTCCCAGGCCGGATAATCCGCCCCTTCCCAGGATATTCCGGGTTCCCCGGGCCAAAATATGGCTAAGGATTTCGCAGCGCGACCCTCTGTATAGGGGGCGGATATTTGGGCCAGATAATCCGCCACCAGAGGCCCGGATAATCCGCCCCTGTTACAGAGAGCCACGCCTCAAAGTCCTTAGCCGTTTCCAAAAAATTGGGCCAGATAATCCGCCCCCATGGCCGAATAATCCGCCCCCCTCCCGAAAACTGGCAGAAACAACAAAACTGAAACAATCATAACTTTTGCATCCGGACTCCGTTTTTGATGATCTTGGGATCGTTTTAAAGAGGACAATGAGCTCTACAAGGTCATACAGAGAAACGTCATAGTACAGCAAGGTAGGATAGAACCAAATGACGAAAGGTTTGACCTCTCCTAAAAAGACGAACCGATAAAACCCCCAACATCGAAAGCACAATAGAGAATGCATATGAAATTCGTTTTCGATGAACTTGAGCTTGTCATGGAGATTAACATAAGATCTAAATACTCACATGAGTAAGACCCAAATAATAACCAAGAAAGATGATGCCAAGTATGCAAAGGTTTGAGCTCTCACCGAGGAATATGATCAAGTTACACACTCGAGAGCCCCTCTTGATAGTACGGTTATCTATCCTATAAACCGGTCTCCCCAACTAACACCACGAGACCGGTAAGAAATAAACCCTATAAAGATCAAACAATTGCCTTGTGTATATTCCACTTGATGTTGATAATGATGATCTTCTAGACTTCAAGATGGAACACCTTTCTTGATTGCGCTAGCTTGGTGAAGACTTGGAATTTGCTCCCCCATACTCCACTATGGAAGAGCCTCTCTTTTAGGCATATATTCACATATCCATGATCACCATAAGGATGGAAAGCTACACTTGAGATCATCTTATTATTCAAGACACACTTGTCATAGGCTCAACTTCTACTTGACCAATCTCCGAATCATTCCTTGAAACCTTGATCAACACTTGATCTTCTTCACTTTCTTCTTCTTCCAACCTTGAATCCAACATATGGTTCAAGCATTGCCTATGGACAAATCCTACAAGTAAAACTCAATGCAAACATAAGTCCATAAAGATTGTCATTAATTACCAAAACCACACATGGGGCACACATGTTCTTTCACAACCCTGTTGGGAGATTTTGCCTCAAAGTTTTTGAAAGGGAGGGGCGGGAAATGCTTCAAAGTCGGTGTGCGGTTTTGCCGCTCAATTTAGATTTTGAATTTTACAAGCGCCCATCTGATAATAATAATAATATAAAAATGGTACTCCCTAGGTGGGAGATTTTGGCTCAAAGTTTTTGAAACGGTTAGGAGGGAAATGCATCGAAGTTGGTGTGTGTGATTTTTCCGCTCGATTGAGATTTTGAATTTTGCTAGCGTCCATGTACTACTACTAGTAGTAGTAAAAATAGGTGGTAGAACATACGGCTATATGGTCAGGAATTCATGGCCGACAGTCACATTGACTGATCATCCATATAACCACACTTGAGGTACTCCCTGTGTTCAGTATTACTAGGCCGGAGTAGTACTAGTTCAAAGAATTAACTTAACCTACTAGCCAATGGATGCACTCCCGTTTTAACAACATGATCGGCCAGGAGGATTACACGACGTGGTGGTTCATATTTTAAAGTCAACTAGAGGAGTAATTGAGCAAAACTAGGAGCATTAATTGGTCCTCCGACCTAGCAATTGAGGCTGTAAAATAATTAAGAGGTATATACAGCTTTAGTCCCACATCTTACACTGCGAGAGTGTTTTAGTCCCACATATTGAAAAATGAGCAGTACTAGTCCCTCAACTTATATCTCGAGAGCATTTTAGTCCAATTTAATGGAATTTCATTGAATTTGACTTAATTTGTACACAGATGACGTTTATTTTTTAAAATGACCCCTCTATATTTTTTATGTCATTTGTGTCCCTATGCGGACTGATAAGTGGGCCACCTATTAGTAGACATACAAATAAAATAGTTAAATCTCTAAGAGGAGAATGGATTCGAACTTAACACTTTTGTACAACGACACAAACACACACACCCACAAGCCACTATGCCGGTAGATGCCCACGACTACTCATGTGAGACGAGGAGTACTTGAGAGGACGTAATTATGCCAGACGAGGAGTACTTGGGGAGAAGTAATTACTTATTCAATAAAAAAGCACATACGAATGCAAAAAATGCTCACGTCTATGTTAGCACGGTCCATAATATCAATTGTATAGCTTTGTCGTTAACCTAGTAGCTAGCTGCATTGTCTAGAATAAATTTGAGTTTTTCTTATTCACAAAAATGAAAAGGACTAAAGTTGATATGTTATTGTACCCCAGAACACATATTTTTGAATATCCAAAATAAAGAACACATCAACCAGAGCGCTCTTCAGTTAATCACTTATGTGTGCATGTTGTAGTGGCAAGGTTGATTTCTTTAGTAGCGCAGGTAATCAGCTCGATACCCTACAATGCATTGGTAGTTTTCTTATTTATTTTCTTATTCAGATCCTCCTGTCAAGTCGTACCAAGGTCACAACTAGTAGGCAGAAAATACACAGGGGCCATTTTTCAAAAATTATGATGCCACATGTCACTTCCAGAATTAGTTATGACAAATCCTGACAAAATCACAGAAATTTGATTGAATTGGACTAAAATGTTCCTGGTTACAAGTTGTGGGGCTAGTGTTGCTGACTTTGCAAGATGTGGGACTAAAACGCTCCTGCGGTGCAAGTTGTGGGACTAAAAACATATATACCTCAATAATTAACAACCGTGCTATTGAGAGAACATGAGGTTTTTAGCTCCATGGAGCATACACCCCATCCGGCCACATGGTGAGCATCCAAGGGCATAGCCAAAAGGAGAAATTGAAAAATGGAAAATACCATGCGAAAAATGGAAAATAGCATGTGTTTACGTGTTCCCTGAGGACCAGGAAGCGCAGGTTTTCTTCTTAGATTTTGGGATAATTAAATACAATGATATTATAATACTACTACTAGTATCATCCTACACCTACACACTCACATGCTCCCAAGAGTCGTAAAGCCGGTGTGCGCACAAACCTTGTACCGTAATTAGTTCACATCCACATGCACGTGCCCATGCCAGTTTGATGAAACGCGCTTGCGGTTGCTGTGTGCATGCCGTCGTCTCATTTCCACACGATTCATTTGGCTTTCCTAGGCCTTTGTTTAAATGTGTGTCTCTAGAACCGCTTCATGTGCCAGTCGGTGGGACCGAGACCACACGAGCACCATCATCCATGGCCGGAAAGAAGCAGGAGGACTCGCCATGGGCTGGTCTCCCTGAGGGACTCGTCCAGAAGATAGGTGACATCTTCCTTTCGACGGATGAATTTGACTACTACGCCGCCTTTCGGGCAGTCTGCAGTGCCTGGGCGCGGATTCACAGAGGAGCGCTTTATGCCATGCAACTAGATTGTTCTAGAGCACCAGTTGTCGGTGGAGTATGGGGTAGAAGACGCCGCCATCGCGTTGCTGAACGTGAGAACTATCCGCCACCTTGAGAAGAAGATTGGCCAGGTTATTCGCATGTTCTTTCTTTATATTCATATGTATATATCCAAACTATTTTTTGTATTCACATCCTATACTATCTGTTTTTATGTTTTGTTTCTTTGTCCACTTGTTGCCCATGGTTTTGCTCCATGGTTTACCTTGATTGAATTTCAGTTTTTTTACCTTAATTGAATCTCTGTTTCTCCTCCCTCTATCTCTGGAAGGTACTTTTATGTCAGTAGCACAACCGGCGGCCTCCTTGTGCTTGGACAGAGGGTGCAACCGTACAAGACCCGGTTGTACAACCCCTTCTCGGGTGCTATCAAGTGCTTGAGGGCGGAGATACCGACCGAGAGGGTGGCTTCTATCGCTATGACGATGTTCCGGTCGTTGATGGTGTTTACATCAAACAATCAGAACACCACCATTCGGTGGGCGGTTGAGAGCACGGAGGAAGGGAGTCGCCTGGTCTTTGGTGAAGGGTGGTACTCACCGTATGACTTTGCGGAACTCTGGAGCATGATCTCGTACGCTGTTGATGTTTTTGTCGTAGACAAATACAGGTCTGTCCTCTCGACTATGTGTGATGCTGCTGATGGAGATGTGCAGCTGCAGCGCTCCGCACGAACCCTGGAGATGCATCCCACCATTACAGGCCCTGTTTCGGGCTGTCAGTTCCCACAGAATCATTTTTACCTCATCGAGTCTGACGGGAGTTGATGTTCGTTGTGAGTGGACCGGTCTATGGCAGCAGGCCGGTTGTTTACCGGGTTGATACCCAGAACCGTGTCCTTCAGTAGGTCCGAGGCATCGGAAGTCGTGCTCTCTTTGTTGCTGAGAATCGGTGCGTCTGCATCGATAGCACCAGGGTACCCATGGTGCAGGTCGGGAACATATACTATGCGGATCTATGTGAGATTAGATCTTACAACATTGAGGCTCTTGTGTGGGAAGAGGAGCCAAGCGTTGTATATGGGTATGGAGTAGGAGGATTATGGAATGACCGTCCTTTCGAACTCGATCGATTGCTGGTGGAGTATTGCAGAATCGTCCAGCATTCTGAGCTGTAGCTGGTGCTGCCATATGGCGAGGATGGTACCACCCAGTACGATTACTATGACGGCTATCCATCAGGTTGATGGATTGTATGGGTCTGCTCCTGATGTATTGTCAACACCCGGACTTTTAATCCCAGATGCCTGTTATGCCATAAATCGCAATCCTAGGATTACCATTTTTGTGAGACATGATAGATTGGATATCATAGTACATCATCCCTTACAAACCATAATAAGGTCTTACACAAATAAAGGATCTCATGATCCAGTCTTAGTACAAACAAGTAGCGGAATAATAAGCGTAGCGGTGGGCTCCATCTTCAGTGCCACAGGCAATGCTGCCAATGGGAGATAGTCCTAGTTGTCGTAGTCGTCCTGTTGTCCTTCTTCTGGATAGTCCTCCTCATAGTCTGGCCACGGGAATATCCAGGGACAAAGCCATGAGTACTCTTTAAGTACTCGCAAACTATCACTAATAAGTAAGGTAGTTCTAGTAGGAAATGCTAAAGTCTAAGTTTATTTGCAAAGTTAAGTTTGAAACCTAAGCTGAGTTCAGAAACGAAGAAAGATAAAATAAAGTTCTAAATCACCTAAGTGGGAACTTAGTTGTCATAGTCACAACCCTGTTGTGGTCAAGTCAAGTCACAAATCATTTCATAAGTCATTTTGAAAACATCTTACAACGGAACAGTATGGCCACTCCAACTGTCCATGACCACAAATGCGGCTATTCGAATAGTTTGACACTCTACAGAAGTGGTACACTTTCACCACAAAATTCGATACATCCGTCAGGTATAACCCTGAATCATCATACTTAGTATGCGGATAATCAATCATAACCTTTCAATTACACACCCTAGTATAAGCACCTCTCCTATGAGCTTGGCCTCCCAGCCATGGCTAGCTGCCATTCTGGGCACTGCATAGGTGGACAACATTGAGAGGTAGCCTCAGCTCAAACCTCTCCCACGAGGGAACCCATACTAATGCATATAAACTTCCGGCTAAGCCTTACCCAATTCAGGTATTGTGGTTGTACGGTAAAATTGGAATGGTATCGCATCCGAACCCAACCATCAGTTTTTATAAAGGGCTAAGGCTCATGCCTTAACATTTTAATCATCATAAACCAGCTGTGTTTCTCAACACATGTCAAAACATCTCAATAGAATGACTCATCATTCCAAGGTTTTCATAATCATTTTCACCAAGTCTTCCCATCTAAAGTGATCAAGTTTTTGGTTTAGCTCTAAACACTAAGTTAAGAGTATTCACTAAGGTGGGATGCTAATCTCAATCTCAAGCCATAGAATGACATCTAAGTCTAACTATATAGGCCAAGTTTTATACTCTTTATGCTATCTATAAAATAAAGTATAGAACTTTGGCAGAGTAAAAGGTAAAACTTGTAAGTAAAACTTGGTATGGGTATAACTCAAAACGGTATAACCAAAGCATTCTTAAGGCATTTTCTTAGGTTATCAAGCTTACAAGTCTTAGCTTGCATTGTTAATGATGGCTTCCCTTGGTTGGTGCAATGGTTGAAATTTTCCTCATCTTCCTCGGGGTAGAATTCCTCCTCTTCGTATACTTGGTCGGTACTATCGTTTATAAATACATATAGAATACACAATCACCAAACAATACTTAAACTAGTCTATTTAGTACACTAATGCACACACTTGATGATCTAGCATCATCACATTCATCACAAGATTTAATGAACTTGTTTCATTTATTTTATTTGAGAAAAGTAATTTCTACTCATTGAAATTAACTAAGATTTAATATTCTCCAATTAAAATATGGGATCATGTGGACACTTGGCATCACCACATATTCTAATGCATGGGAATGTGATTTAACTGTTTGCTCACATTTCAATAAATTTAGGTTTATTATTTAAAAGATTTAAAGTGACTAGAAATGCCTATATAGCATTATTTTGGTACTAGTCTAGAGTCACTTCATGCAAACCTGAATATTATTACATATTCAGATAGATATTATCAAATCTGATTTTTGAGAGTTGGAATCAACTCAAAAGCTATTATGGTTGATTTTAGAAAAATGTTTGAATGTAGAAAAGTCTTTGTCTTGTCATTTTTGCTATATGTGATCTCTAACTCCAGTTGATTTAAATCCAACGGGCTTGGATAGATATTTTAATTAGCTTTCTACCAAATTTGAATCATTCATTTTGGTTTAGTAGAACTCGCTAAATTGATTTTCAAACTAGTGGACAGAATCTAGTTTAAACTTAATTAGAAAAAACTTTATTTGAATCTACGGGCTAAGGCGGGAAACTAAATGGGCTGGCCCAATGATGCTCAGAAGCGCAGCGGGCAACTGACAAGATCGTCCCGCATGTCAGCGACTGATCATAACGCGAAGCGGTACGGGGCGATGTGGACCGTGCGATTAGAACAGAGATCAACAGCGGTGGTTCATCGTCGACGGCGAACAGGTCACCAGCGAGAATGAACCCTAGCGGCTCGGTGGGGGTCGATTGGTGGCTTACCAGGGCTCCACCTAACGTTGCGATGGGGGCAATCGAACGTGTGGATGACGGCGGACTCAGGCATGGTCGCAAGCGACGGGCCCCATTCTCCTCTGCTGCAGCGAGCACCGGCACAATTCCGGCGAACGGCTGCTCGAGTGGCTCCGGCGAGAGGTGGGGAAGGATCAGTGGTGAGAGGGGAGTGAGGTAGTGTGGCAATGGAGGCTGGACAAGGTCTCCTTTTATAGCTCGACCAGGGGACCGTGAGGTGCGACGGTGAGCTCATTGGTGACACTGGTACAGGGGGATAATGGCATGGGCGAGGTAGGCGGACGGTGCTCTGCCTCCTGGCGGTCGGCTATTGGGTAATGGCGCGGCTAGGGGCGGTGGTGTTTGTTCGGTAAAGGTCGACGCTCTGCGTGGCAGAGGCGGTGTTCGACGCAGCGTGCGGTGGCTGCTGGTCGTGCGGAGGGAAATGGGCATGTCCGGGAGTGTGCTGGGGTCAAGGCAGAGCTACGCGTGCAAGCTGAGGGCACGGCGTGGCTTGTGCGAGGTTGTCGGGGATGGCGCTCTGGCATGGTCTGCACATGGTGCAGATGCGGAGAGCACGGGCTGTCTGAGGTGGTCCAGTGACTAGCGTTGCTCGGGGAAGGGACTGTGGGCAGCGGTGCTATCACACCTATCTCCCTGGTGTTGCGGAAGAGGGCGGGGTGGTCTCTTGCGACGTGTGCATGGTCGGCCGGCGATCATGGCGTCGGGGTGGTGTGGTATTGCTGCTAAAGGCTAACGGGTAGCCTGTTTATGGCATAGTTGGGACTAGGGGAGACCAGAGGAGTGAACTGTGGTTAAATGGCTCGACAAAACATTGATCAAAACATTGATAGTTAGGCAGGTTTATATGTGATCACAAGGTGTTCAACACAATGGCCGCAAGAACATTTTATTTGAATTTTGCAAAGATTTTTGGTGGGTGTGTTAGTCATATGCTTGAGCATCTGTGGTTTCTTGGGATTGTCAAGGTGAACTCATTTGCGTGGTTTTTGGAAAAGTGGGATCTAGGTACATACACTTGATTCCATTTTCAATTGCCATTCAAAATTAGTGTTTAAATGTTTTTGTAAGATTTCAAAGTGGGCCTTGGTAGATCGTTACTTTTACTAACAAGGGGTGCAAAGATCCAGAATTGTTTTTGTTTGAATTGGACTTCTAGGAACACCTAAAGTGGCCTAGTGGATTAAAATGGCCAAAGTGACCATTTGGTCTTTTTATTCTTATTTGATTTCTTTTTCTTTGGATTTGGTTTGGGAATGATCTAGATGATGTGGCATTCATCTTTGAATCATTTTACAACCATTAGAACAAACAAACATGGCATTTCCAAACAATTTCATATTAATGCAAACACACATGCATTCATAATTGTTTTTAATGATAAAATGTTTTTGTTAACCCTAAAGTGGGTGATTTGGATCTTGGTAACATTTATTAAATATTTGGGATGTCACAAACCTTCCCCCCTTAAACAAAATCTCGTCCCGAGATTTAAGAACAAAAACTAGGAACTAAAGAGATCTAGAAACTCTGTCCTAATGTAATCTTCTCGCTCCCAAGTGGCTTCCTCTTTGGTATGGTTGCTCCATTGGATCTTGAGAAACTTGATACTCCGGGTCCTGGTGGAACTGTAAGCTTCTTCCAAGATACGTATGGGAACTTCACGATACGTCAGATCCTTGTTGATATCAACGGCTCGGTGATCGATGTTCTTGAACACTTCAGTCTTCTCTGGCACTTCTAAGCATTTGCGAAGTAACGATATATGGAACACATCATGGATGGCTCACATCTCCTCTGGCAGTTCTAGTTGATACAATACTTCTCCTCGATGATTCAGAATCTTGAAGGGTCCAATATATTTGGGGGCTAACTTTCCTTTCAGACTAAAACATTGCGTTCCCTTCAATGGCGAAACTTTGAGATACACAAAATCTTCGACATTGAAAGTCAGGTTCTACGTCTATTGTCAGCATAACTCTTCTGTCTGAATTGGGCGGTCTTGAGGTGCTCACGGACTTTGTGATCCTTCTCTTCAGCTTCCCGTAGGATGTCAGGTCCGAAAATCTGACTCTCTCCTACTTGTGACCAATTCGATGGGGTAAGACACTTTCTTCCATATAAGAACTCAAATGGGGCCATTTGAAAACTAGCTTGATAACTGTTGTTGTATGAGAACTCTGCGAACGACAGACAGTCTTCCCATTTTGATCCATACTCTAACACACAAGATCTCAACATATCTTCTAATATTTGGTTGACTCTTTCAGTCTTTCGATCGGTTTGCGGGTGATAAGCTGTGCTGAAACTCAACTTGGTTCCTAATCCTTCTTGGACTTTCTGCCAAAATCTCGAGGTAAATTGGGTTCCTCGATCCGACACTATGGTCTTGGGGGTTCCATGAAAATTGACAATTCTAGCGATGTACAACTCTGCTAGCTTAGAACTCTGGTAGGTTGTCTTGAAAGGTATAAAATGGGCTACCTTGGAGATTCTATCAACGATGACCCAAATAGAGTCATTTCCCCTACTAGAAGTAGGCAAACCGGTGATAAAGTCCATTCTGACGGAATCCCATTTCCATTCTGGAATCTGCAATGGTTGCAACAATCTTGCGGGTCTCTGATGTTCCGCTTTGACTCTGTGACAGATATCACACTTGGCGATGTAGCTTCTGATTTCTCTCTTCATCTTGTGCCACCAAAATTGCTCCTTCAAATCCTAATACATCTTCGTTCCTCCGGGGTGGATAGAATAAAGAGTATCATGAGCTTCTTGCATGATAACGTGCTTCAACTCCGAATCTACTGGCACGCAGATATGTCCTTTGTACCACAAAACTCCTTCTTCGTCTTCGGTGAATCCAGGTACCTTTTCTATACCAACACGATGCTTGATTCCGTTGATACTTGCATTTACCTTTTGGGCTTCCTTGATTTGGCTAATCAAAGTGGGTTGAAGGTTAATGCTAGCTAAAAATCCTTTGCTAACTAGCTCAGTTCTAAACTGCTCCAACTCCTCATGCAAACTTGGTTGCTTCTCCTTGATCATGGTATTTAGCCTACACAGTAGTCTGCTAAGAGCATCCGCTACCACATTGGCTTTGCCGGGGTGCTAGTGAATGTCGAGGTCATAATCCTTGATTAACTCTATCCATCTCCTTTGCCTCATATTCAGCTCCTTTTGAGTGAAAATATACTTCAAGCTCTTGTGATCTAAGTAAATCTCACAGCGGTTACCGATAAGGTAATGACGCCGTGTCTTCAAGGCTAAAACTACAACTGCTAATTCAAGATCATTGGTAGGGTAGTTTTGCTCATGCTGCTTCAGTTGTCGAGATTGATATGCTATGACTTTGCCTTCTTGCATCAACACACATCCGAGACCAATCTTGGATGCATCACAATACACATCAAACGGCTTCTTGATATCTGGCATAATCAATATTGGGGCTGAAATCAATCTCTTCTTGAGCTCTTGGAAACTTGCTTCACATTTGTCGGTCCATTCAAACTTCTTGTCCTTCTTCATCAATTGGTTCATTAGTCTTGCGATGCTCGAAAATCCTTCTACAAACTTGCGGTAATATCCCGCTAATCCGAGAAATGCATGGACTTGGGTTTGAGTGGTTGGGCCTTCCCATTCTTCAACATCTTTGATCTTGGCGTGATCAACAGCGACTCCTCCTGCCAACACAATATGTCCAAGCAATCCTACTTCTTTCAGCCAAAACTCACATTTGCTGAACTTGGCATACAACTGATGTTCTCTAAGGGTTTCAAGGATGATTCTCAGATGTTGCTCATGGTCTTCTTCTGACTTGGAATAGATAAGAATATCATCGATAAACACAACGACAAACTTATCTAGAAAGTTCATAAAGATCTTATTCATGAGATTCATGAAATAAGCAGGGGCATTGGTTAATCCAAAAGACATGACCGTATACTCATACAATACATATCTGGTAGTAAAGGCGGTCTTTGGAATATCAATTGCACGAATCTTAAGTTGGTGATAACCAGTCCTAAGATCAGTCTTAGAGAACACTCTGGTACCAGTCAACTGATCAAATAGATCCTCTATCTTTGGCAATGGGTACTTGTTCTTGATGGTGACATCATTCAGCTTCCGATAATCTATGCACAAACGGTTGCCTCTATCTTTCTTGTCGACAAACAGAATAGGCGATGTCCATGGCGATGCGCTTGGTTGAATCAAGCCTTTTGCCAGCATAGCATCAAGTTTCTTCTTCATCTCCACTAACTTTGATGGGTTCATGTTATAGGGTCTCTAGGCTATGGGTCCGGTTCCAGGAATTAGTTCAATAATGAACTCGATATCTCGATCTGGGGGCATACCGGGCAATTCATCTGGGAATACGTCGGGGTATTCACAGACTACTCTGACTTGGTCTATGGTTGGTAGGGCTAGACTCTTGTTGCATTTGAATTGACGGGGCAAGGTTTCAGAAACATGCTCTATTGTTACTCTAGAGCTACTGGTCATGGTGATGGCTTTCTTGGCACAGTCGATCAATCCTTTATGTTTCGACATCCAATCCATTCCTAGTACTACTTTCAAACCTTTGGTTCCAAGTATTATTAGATTGGCAAAAAAATCTATCCCATAAATTCTGATAGGCACAACCTTGCAAATATTTCAAGCTTTGGTGGTTGAACCAGGTATTTGAACTATCATAACATGCTTCAAGTTGGTTGGGTGAATCTTACTAGTGCATGCAAATTCTTCTGTAAAAAACGAGTGTAATGCTCCAAAATCAAACAACACTCTTGCTAATATGGAGTTAACCGAAAACATACCCAGCACGACATCTGACATTTCTTGGGCTTTTTCAGCGTTCACGTGGAAAAGACGGCTCTTGCAGTTGTGAGGGTTCCCTAGTGCAAATCTCCTTCCGGGCTGAACATGGCGCTGCTACTGAGCTGGGGCATTCACATTGGCAGTGGCGGCAATCTTCATGGGACACTTGTTGGAGTAGTGACCCTTCACTCCACATTCAAAGCAAGTGATCTGAGACTTGTCTTTAGCAGCAACAGGCACGACATTGCATCCAGTCCTTGGGGCAGTATTGTTGTTGTTGTTGTTGTTGGACTTGGGCGGTGCACGGTTGAAGTTGTTGGAGTTGTCGGGGTTGTTGTTGTGGTTCCCTCCGGACTTCACATTTCCTCCCCTACGGTTGGGATAAATTGGGCGAGACATTGGGGGTCTATTGTTCTGGGGGCATATCCTGCAGACGGGTTAGGGCCATACTTTTGGTGACTGTTGGATCCACTCTGGTGCATCATCTATGCTTGCGATTGTCGTTGGCTTGGTTGATCTTTCCTTCCATCTATATGGCAGAGTTGACTAGCTCTTCGAGATTGTTAAAACGGATGTTGATTAACACCGTTTGCATCTCATCATGCAATCCATTTAGGAATCTCTCCTTCTTCTTGGCTTCAGTATTGATCTCATCAGGTGCATACCTAGCGAGGGAGAGAAATCTGTCACGGTACTCTACTACAGTAATCCTACCCTACTTCAGTTCTCTGAACTCATCTCTCATTCTGGTGAATAAACCTTGCGGCACATGGGTGTGGCTAAACTTGGTCTTGAAAGCTTCCCACGTCATTACTTGACCGTGGTTCATTACTGCCAGATAGTGGGTGGAAAATAGAACTTGCTCATTTGCGTCAACTCCTACTACCTCTAGGTTATTCTCCATGGTCTGTAACCAATCATCTGCATCCAGCAGGTCTTTAGACTTGCTAAAGATAGGGGGATTGGTACTCTGGAAGTTTTTAAGTTTGGATCGATGATGATCCTGATTTCCTTGGCCTTGATTATTGTGGGCCATCTAGGCAATCTACTGCAGGGTGGCTAGGTTTGCTTGGCGCTCTGCTCTACCAGCTTCGCGGTCCGAAACTAGCATCTGTAGAATCTGTAGCATCGGGTCCTGCGATGAGCTGCTTCCTCTAGGTTTTCCATGAGTCATCTGAAGATTGAGATAGATAGTGGGGTAAGAGGGAAAGTTCTAAGGTTCATGGTTTTATTTTCAAAAGCTAAAACTTTGAGTTTGACTTAGGTTTTGCAAACTAACAACTCCTTCTCATTCATTCAAGCAAAGCACACGATACAAACACACACACACCACAAGAAAAGGAAAATAGATGGTTTTAAGAATCATTCTGTGAGCTAAGATACAATGGGGCCGATACATCTCATTCCTACAATAGTGCTCTTGTGCATCTATTCATCATCAATGAAGTCAGAGTCATCATCATCGGTGTAGAAGTCCATGGCATCATCCTCCACGTAGTCATCATCATTGCTGAGGTACGAGTGAATATCCCCGTGTATGTCTTCACCTTCTTCCTCTTCTTCTTTGGCTGCAAGCGGAGCTTCTTGTTCCTTGATGGTCTTTTCGAGGCCGGCCACCTTCTTGTGAAGACAAGCGATGGTGCGATCCTTCTTTGCGCGTTGACGACGAAGTGATTGACGATCCTTGACGAGCAGTGAGAAAGTCTGGTCTTTCTGGGCGGCAATGGCAAGGTTGTGGTTGGCGTTCTCTCGAGCATTGTCCAATTCCTTCTGCCTATCGTACAGTAGGAAGTCAAGGTTCTCCACCTGGCGTCTCATCTCTGGGTGACTTGGCATCTCCAGCGGCATTCCCATAGAATCACGTCTTGCATAGTGCGCAAAGCGGGTTGCCTGGATCAAGTTGACATTATGTCTGCAAAGATGGGCGGGAGCTTCATGCATGGCCCTGGCTAATCCATCTAGCCAGTTGTTCTCTCTCACAGTGAATTAAATCTTCTCGGAAAGTCGTGCTTCCATCTTGCCTCTAAGATCAGCAACTATCAGCCATTGTAAATCTCCTCCTGGATGGTCATTGAGTTGAGCTCCAAAGAATTTCGGATGCAGACGCTCAAGGTACTCAGACAGTGCATCGAGATCCCTCTCGAAGATCAGTTGGCCTCCGTTTGCCAACTGGTAGAACTTGCAGTACTGAACCTCCATCTATGAGAATTTAGGATGAGTAAGTTAGTGAAGTGATCAAGTGTGTCAAATTTTATGTAATAATGTAAGAATATTTGAGGAACATGAATTTTTCTGAAAGAATCTCAAGGGTAAGAGTGGGAATAGGTTTTCATAAATACTCACTTCATTTGTCTTGAAACTAAGATTTTGTTCGGACGTCCATTCTAACTAGGGTGGCAAGGACCAAACTTCGGGTGGGGGGCCTTACGGTAGGTGTTACACAAGATCTACAGCGGCCCGTGTGGATGGGCAGAGTTTGTACTCCATTGTTGCTCCTCTACATAAAGGTAAGGCCAACTGTAAATACGAACAAGTTCCAACATGATATACGTTGGCATGAAGTGAAACAAAAGTGATGGGGTCTTACGAGATTATATGAGTCATTCACTCTATGATATTGTGTGTAAACTGAGGCTGCTCCTTGCATAATAATAGCAAATAGTTTGAGCCGCAGGTTAAGAGGGATCAAATCGACAGTACATAATGGTCAAATAGTATGACGTGTGTAAACGTGTAGTATAGGATAGCAGGCAATATCACGATGGAAATATTATAGTTCATAAATCGGCGAATGAGAGAGATATTATATAATCATATCTCATGTGGACAGCTACAGTAGAGAATGTCAACAAATATGTTAAGTCACTATAATTCACAAAGAAATAGTACAGTACATAAAAACAGTTCAATGCGTGGAGTTTAAAAGTAACCACAACGGGTTAATTTAGTACTCCCTCCATTTCAAAATATAAGATGTTTTAGCTTTGTGAAAACAGTGCATCTAGACCTCTTTAGTGTGTAGGTTCATCTAGGTTTGGAGTGAACATACACACTTCTTTCACAAAGCTATGTTTTCAAACTATGAGAATTGAATGTAGAAGATGCACCGATGATCTACCTATGAAAAGATATTTAATTCAAGAGCAATCTATGGCGTTTACTTGTAGCTCTCTCAAAATTGACCTATTGTTGTTAAATTACCAATATGCAAAGTCTTAATAAGAAGTTGAACCTATCGTCAAAACTCTCGCTGGTTTCTGGTATATTAATTTTGAACCCTCAATGGGTACGTCCAAAAGCTTTTAGTTCAAGAGCTATCTATCGCGCTTACTTTTAGCTCAAGTTTGACCTAATTAATTTTGTTAAATTGTCAAGATGCTAAATCTGAGAAGGAAGTTGAACCTATCGTCAAAACTCTTGTTGTTTTCAGATAATTAATTGTGACCCCTCAATGGGTACCTCCAAATTAAAAGCTTTTTCGTAAAAGTTAAAAAGCAAAAACTACAATTTATTCGTAGTTTCAAATATGACCTAATTTCGATAAATCGACTTAAAGTCATTAAAATGGGCAAAGTTAGCTAGAAAGCTTGAAAGCTCATAAAAGATGGGAATCGCAAGTACAACATGTTGTCGATCGACTATATATGTCTGTCAACTTGGTTTGTGGCATCCACATCTAATATTCTTTGGACTTCTCTTTACGAAAAATAACAATTAGTAGTGTCGCTCGTCTTCACTCGGAAAATATAGGATTGAATGTTCTTTCCTGATAGTTGGAAAATCACACTGACGGTATTGTTTACTACAAGAAGGTGCATCGATCTACCCCCAAAAAATACATTTAATTCAAGAGCAATCTATCGTGCTTACTTGTAGCTCAAGTTTTACCTAATTTTGTTAAATTCTCAAGATGCAAAATCTTAGCAAGAAGTTGAACATATCGTCAAAACTCTCGGTATTTTATGATATATTAATTGTGACCCCTCGATGGGTACCTCCAAAAGATTTTTCGTAAAACGTGCAAAACAACATACAATTTACTTCTAGTTTCAAATTTGACCTAATTTTGATAAATCGACGTGAAGTCATCCGGTCAAATGATCAGAGTTAGCTAGAAAGCTTGAAAACTCATAAATAAAACATGGGAATCATTGATGTTGGTCCACTATATATGTCGGTAAACTTGGCTTCTGGCATTCAGATCCAATATTATTCTTCGAACATTTCTTTACGGAAAAGAACAACCTTGCTCGTCATCACTCGAAAAATTGAGAATAATTGCATCTTCTTTCCAGATATAGTTCGAAAATCACACTGTACCAACGGCACTATTTACAACAAGAAAATGCACCCATCTACCTCTCTGAAAAGTCATATATCGCGCTTACTTGTAGCTCAAGTTTGACCCAATTTCGTTAAATAGTATCATGCGATGCAAAATCTTAGCAAGAAGTCAAACCAGTTGTCAAAACTCTCGTTTTTTCTCATATATAGATTATGACTCCCCTCTCGATCGGTACGATACCTCCAAAATCTTTTTCGTAAAACTTTTAGAGCAACCTACAATTTAGTTATAGTTCAAGTTTGACCTAATTTCGATAAGTCGACATGTAGTCATTCAAGTGGGCAGAGTTAATTAGCTAGGGAGTTTGAAAAGTTAAAAAACATATGTGAATCGTAAGTAAAACATGTTGGTCCACTTAATATGTCTAGAAGCTTGGTTATGGCATCGAGATCCATATTCTGCTTCGAGCTTTCTTTATGGAAAAGAACCATCTCGTCATCACTCGGAGAACTGAGAATTTTATTTCTTGATAGTTGGAAACTCACACTGACGACATTGTTTACTACAAGAAGATGCACAACTCTACCTCCGAAAATACATTTAATTCAAGATCAATCTATCGCGCTTACTTGAAGCTCAAGTTTGACCAAATTCCGTTAATCGGCAAGAAGTCACTGAAGTGTGCGAAGTTAGCTAGGAAGCTTGAAACATTCTAGTACTAAAAACTTGGGTATTATGTATAAGAAACTGTGGTCCAATTTGTTTGATAATTGGGGCGGTTGCATTTTCTTTTAACCGTGGTAGGTCTTGTAGGAGCGAGGTGCTTGAGAGTTAACACGGTCGGTGGAAGTACGAGTTACATCAAGGACCTGATAAAAATGAAAATTGCACCCAAGTCCATGCATTTAGCACAAGAACCCTAAAACTGAGCAATGAAATGTGTGTTTTGAGGTTTGCGCATACTAGCGTTCATCGTGCTAAAGACTATCAGTAGAATCTTTGTAGATGCTAAGAACGGAAAAGAAGATCCAACGGTTAGCAATGTTTGGATTTGCCGGTGTTGATCCAATAGTCAGTGTTTGAAGTTATCTATACATTATACAGTGGTATGGTATGGTATTGTAAGAGATAAGACAAGATAAAGATAAGATAAGAAGTACTGTGAATGGCCGACCTTTTGAGTAACCTTCCCTCCCGATGTTTGGGAAGCAAGTGAAAATTTCGAAAATCGGAAAAGTTTGAATTTTTTTGCCGCCAAGGACCAAAGTGGTTTCCTTCCTATGTACTCCTCGTCCCTACTCAACACCAATGTGGCTGCCGAACACGCCAGAAACACAGAGCCGCCGTACCAAGGCACATGTGCGTAGCACCATGCTGTGGACGAGAGAGATCACTGGGGCGGTGCGCGAGGGGAAAGGGTAGGAGAGAGGGAGGATGGATGGTGAGAGGCAGCGAAGGAGAGAGAAAACACAAAATTTGTTTTGCGTGCATAGGTCCTAAAATTTACTAGTACTAGCATAGTGCAATACACTGTAAGGCCGCAAGAGTACCTCGTGTCAGAAACCCATCATGACTTTGCTCTGACATGGAACCTCCTTCAACTTCTCTTCGTTGTTGCCCTCTGCCCCTGCCAACATTTTATTCTCTAAGCATCTACAGCGCGTGGACAGAGGTGACTGATGGCTCGGTGTTGATGTAGAGCTCCTTGGGGAACCCCAAGGGGAAGGTATGATGAACATAGCAGCAAGTTTCCCTCAGTTACGAAACCAAGGTTTAATCGAACCAGTAGGAGCATGGAAACACCCCAAAGGTGTTGCTAGCTGAGCCTTGGCAGGGCGCACTACCGGTGCTAGTAGTAACATGGAGACCTGCACAACACAACCACAAAACTTTGTCCCCAACTTGTGATGACGTTGTCAATCTCATCGGTTTTGCTGAAAACAAAGGATTAAACGTATCGAATGGAAGGAAGTAAAAGTTTGCAGAAAGTAAACACAAAGCATAAACAGTTTGTAGATTGTATTTAAAAGAAAGGACTGGGATCCATAGTTCACTAGAGCTGGCTCTCCTTAAGATAGATAACATGCTAGTTAAACAAATTACAGCGGGGCAATTGACAAACATCGAGAAAGCAATACATGCATATACTAATAATATCAACTCCTTTGAGACTTGATTGGGCATTACAACATTATACATAGACCGCCATCCAACTGCATCTATGACTAATAATACACCTTCAGGTTATCATCCGAACCCCCTCCAGTATTAAGTTGCAAGCAACAAATTATTGCTTTATGAATTGCGTGTAAAGTAAACAATACGATTGTTCTATGAACAAAGGATTGTTGTTTTATCCCTAGTAGCAACAGCACATCTAGTACCTTAGAGATTTCTATCACTTCCCCATATTACCAGAGACATGAACCCACTATCGAGCATAAACACTAACTCTTGGAGTTCTAGCATCTACTTGGCCAAGATACCTACTAACAACGGAAAGCATGCAAGATCACAAATAACAAAAGACATGATAGAATCAAGAATCAATCTAAAATAGCATCTCAATATCCATCGGATCCCCGCAAACACAACATGCAGAATTACAAATAGATGATCTTGATCATGAACGGAGCTCACAAGATCTAGACATGAAAGCACAAAGGAGGAGAACCATCCATCTAGCTACTACATGGATCCGTAGTCCATAGTTGAACTACTCACGCATCACACCGGAGGCTTGCATGATGATGAAGAGGGCCTCCAGGGTGAATTCCCCTCTCCGGCAGGGTGCCGAGAGGAGCTTCAGATCCCTCCCGATCTAGGGATGGAGATGATGGCGGCTATAGACTCTTTCGTGGATTTTTGATCGGGGTACTTAGTGTTTTCATCTCGAGGGCAATATATAGGCGGAAGGAGAGGCCGAGGGGGTGCTGGGGTCGGCCCGACCACCCCCCGGCGTGGGCCAGGCCTGGCCGCGCGGCCAGGTGGTGTGGCCGGCCCCCAGCAATTCTCCGTCTCATATTCTGGCATCTGATGACTTCCGAAAAATAGGCACTTTGGCTTTTGTCCCATCCAATTCCGAGAATATTCATTTTCTGACTTTCTGGAACCAAAAATAGCAGAAAATAGGCAGCTGGCACTGTGGCTCTTGTTAATAGGTTAGTCCAAGAAATCATATGAAAAGTACTCCAAAGTGTGGACAAAAGACAAGAAATGGGATAAAACGAAGCATGGAACATCAAAAATTATATATACATTTGCAATGTATCAACATCCCCAATCTTAACTCCTGCTCATCCTCGACTAGGTAAGTGATAAAAAGAAAGAATAATTTTTGAGGTGACATGCACCATCAAAGATTTGATGAAAGTATTTGTAAAACATTCAAAGCTAGGATCATAGTACTTTAGTCATAACATGAAAGACAAAGTTCTAGCAATAAGACAAAGAAACTATGATGCAACATGAAAAGGTGCAAACAAAAGATTCATGAATAACAATGCTTTGCAAGACGTTTGTTTGTTTCACATAAAGAAAACATAGCATAATATTATTTAGCTTGTCCCTCATAGAGTAGCAAATATAAATACATAGGACACCTTCATAGTTCATAAGAGTGACTAGATACAAATAGTTTTAAAACAAGCAATATCAAGTTATGCATAAATCAACTAGTCTTGGGACAATGCACATAGATATAAGAATGGCCACTATGCTCTCAAAGTAGGTGCATAAACGTAGAAGGTGGAGACTCAATATAATGGTGGAAGAAAGGCCTTCATAAAAAGAAGTAGGGATTCAAGTCTCATAAAGAGCTTCCAAAAATTATGGTACTTATAGCTTTTAGCTCTCATTGCCCCTATCATAAGCATCTTGAAGTGATTAAGGTTAAAGTGAACAAACTATGGTGTACATGCTTGACGAAGTATAAGTTAGAAATCTCATGTCCCTTGTATACGAGGGCCGCTCCTCATGCTACTCAAGTTTAGTCACCGGTAAGTTCTTGTCATCGTAAGTACATGTGTATCATAAAGAACTGCCAACGGGGTACCCCTTGCCCGATGATACAGAAGAATCCCCATATCAAAATGACAAGGCAAGCAGACAACAAGAATCTCAGCAATCTTCTTATTTACCATGGGAATATGGTGCTTTTTTCTCTCTTTCCTCTTTTCATAATCTCTTTTTTTCTCCTTTTCTCTTTTTTTCTCAATATAGGACTCTTTTTTAATAAGAAGAATGCTTCATAGACAGCTCATTATGGTTATGCTGCAGGTTTCCACCATGTCAACATGGATTAGACCAGCGGCCTAGGCGTTGCTCTAACACATATACATAACTCCATGGACTTACAAACTCCCCTTTCATTTCACACCTAGGACATCCATATACAAAAGAGCATGATATCAACTAGGTACAAGTACAAAGTGCAATGTTGAAAGTGTTCCCCATGACAGCATGGTTCTGCTAATTCCCAAAAAATAAGTGCAAGCATATACAACATAGACGACACAATGGTTCAAGTTTATTAACGGCAAGAAAAGTAAAGTGTGCCATCAAGTTCGTGAGAGCTTTAATCACTAGTTTTCTCATAACAAGTTTAATTCGGAAGGTAAACAAAAGCATGAATATACTTGGAATAGCATAAGCTAGTAGGTGGGTATGGTGGACTCTTTGGAATAACTTGGTTTAGGGAGTTTGATGCATGAGTGGAACTCATACTTGGTTGTGGAGGCTAGCAAAAGACTGGGAGGGACAAACTAAGAGAGCAATAATGGCCATAATCATGTAGAGCGACAAAACATCATTGATCAAAGCATAAAGTGATACTACAAGTTGAACACTAAAGGATCATAAAGGCTATGGTGACTTGAGATAGTCATAACATGGTGTGAGCATGCACCAAGTCAACCCAAATAAAGCATCAAAAAAGAATACCACTATACTATGCTTTAATATGCTAAAACGACGCATGATTCATCCAAGGTACATTAAGAAATCTCAATTGTTTATAACAAGTCATGCTACAGCAAAGAATACTAAGCATAAAGCCAAAACAATATCAAGCATGGCATGACAAAGCATAGGCCACAGTCAAAAACAAGCTCTTTTTACCACATAAGCATGAAGTTTCCTACTCTTTTCCAAACCAAACCAAACTATTTGCAAAACAATGTATGAAAGAGGGGGTCTAACCAATTTATTCAGAAAACTAAGAAAACTAAGCAAACGAAAATGAAAAATAAGACGCTCCAAGAACAACACAATGTGCATGAAACAATAAAAATGAAGCGTTTGGAAGAAACCTGAGATTTTTATTGATGAAGAAGGGGATGTCTTGGGCATCCCCAAGCTTTGACGCTTGTACTTCTTGGATATTTCTTGGGGTGACATGCGTGGCATCCCCAATCTTGAGCTTTAGTCCATCCTTCATCTCATTACTCATTCCTTCCATACACCTAAAATTTTTCCTTCATACAAAACTTCACACAATCTTTATTAACAACATTAGTGCACTCAAGATAAATAAGTCTTAAGGTTCAGATCTAACACCAATAAACTTCCATTAAAACACTAGCTACTGTAGCACTTCCCTCAAAAATCTCAATTTCCCAAAAGAACTCAAAAAGGAACCAATAAGAAGGAAATGCAGAAAATGGCAGAAATTTGTCAAAACAGACCAGCAGGTAAAGACGAATTTTTTCGAAGACCTTCTATTGCTCAAATCAAAAAGTGTTGAACTAACAAAAGTTAGATAACAACCTGGGCAGAAGAACAAAACTTCACGCCTCAAAAAGACGTTCAGATATTTTACACGAATGTTTACGGTGAAGCACAAAAATCTGTTTCGGGACAGCAACTTTCCCAATCATTACTTCTCTCTCATTAGAGGTTACTCTTGGCACAAAAAGCAAATAAAAAGGATAAGGAGCGATTATTACTGAAGTAATAACTTCCAAGACTCATCTAAAACTTTGGGTTATCTCCCAATAAGTACTTTTCTTTAACGCCTTTAAGTTAGGCATAAGACGCATGAAAAATAATCAAGTGTTCTCAAATGAAGAAGCATTAAAACCAAATTTTGTTTTCATAGGAGAAGCAAAAGAAATCTTCTCTCTCTTCTTAGGGAAGTGTTCTATACCTTTTTTGAGTGGGAGTTGATATTTAATGGTGCCTTCTTTCATATCAATAATGGCACCAACAATTCTAAGAAAATGTCTTCCCAAAGTAATAGGACAAGAAGAATTGCATTCAACATCCAAAACATAGAAATCAACGTGCACATATGCATTGTTAACCATAATAAGAACATCATTAAGACTCCCCATGAGTTTCTTTTTAGCATTATTATCAAGTAGGACATTCAAATAACAATCTTCAAGTGGAGGCAAATCAAGCATATCATAAATCCTTCTAGGCATAATAGAAACACTACTATCAATATCACATAAAGCTTTGAAATCAGAGTCATTCACTTTCATATTAATGATGGGTTCCCAACCATCTTCTTGTTTTATAGGAATATAAGCTTTATGTTTCATCTTTTCTTCTTTAATCTTTATGAGAGCATCAGTAATGTGTTTTGTAAAGGCCATGTTCATAGCACTAGCATTAGGACTTTTAGCAAGCTTTTGTAGGAACTTAATAACTTCAGAGATATTACAACCATCAAGATCAAAATCAAATTTATCATCTAGAGTAGTAGAACTATTACTAGCCTCAACACTAGTGGTGGTGATAGTATAAACACTAATGTTTCTAGTAATTTCATCTTGTCTTTCCCACTTAGCATGTAATTCAGCTAATAGTCTAACATTTTCATCAATTCTTACTTGTATAGCATTAGTAGATGCAATGGGATTATCATTAGTTTTAGGTTTAGCAGCCATTTTATTCAAAGAAGATTGAGCTTTAACCAAAGATGCTATATTTCTTTCAACATTAGAGAGTTTTTCCTCAATAGTTTTATTGAAAGCAGTTTGTTTACTAATAAAGCCTTTAAGCATAACTTCAAGTTCAGAGGGTGCACTCCTATTATTGTTGTAAGAATTTCCATTGTTGGGAGGATATGGCTTATAATTGTTGTTACCAAAATTGTTCCTGTAGCCATTGTTGCTAAAATTGTTATTTCTTATGAAGTTCACATCAACTTTCCCTTTTTGAGCAACCAAAGAGGCTAAAGGAACATTATTTGGATCAATATGGGCTTTCCCATTAACAAGCATAGACATAATAATATCAATTTTATCACTCAAGGAGGGGGTTTCCGCAACAGAATTTACCTTCTTACCTTGTGGAGCTCTTTCAGTATGCCATTCAGAATAGTTAACCATCATATTATCCAGAAGCTTTGTTGCAGCACCCAAAGTGATGGTCATAAAGGTACCTCCAGCAGCAGAATCCAATAGGTTCCTTGAAGAATAGTTCAATCCTGCATAAAAAGTTTGGATGACCATCCAAGCAGTCAGTCCATGAGTGGGACAATTATTTACCAAAGATTTCATTCTTTCCCAAGCTTGAGCAACATGCTCATTATCAGATTGTTTAAACTTCATTATTTCACTTCTCATAGATATAATATTAGCAGGAGGATAGTATTTTCCAATGAAAGCATCTTTGCATTTAGTCCAAGAATCAATACTATTCCTAGTTAAGGAATTCAACCATTCTTTAGCTTTTCCTCTCAAAGAGAAAGGAAACAATTTCAGCTTAATAATATCACCATCTACATCCCTATGATTTTGCATCTCACAAAGTTCAACAAAGTTATTTAGATGGGTAGCAGCATCTTCATTACCAATACTAGAGAATTGTTCTCTCATAACAAGATTGACCAAAGCCGGTTTTATCTCAAATAAAGTATCTTCAGGCACAGGTGGAGCAATAGGTGTGCTCATAAAATCATTGTTGTTGGTGCTAGTGAAGTCACACAACTTAGTGTTTTCAACAGTAGTCATTTTTTGTGTTTTCAATAAAGAAAGCAAACTTGTAAAACTAATTTTTTTGTGTTTTTGATAAAAACAAGAAAACAAAACAAAAGTAAACTAGGCAAAACAAAAATAACAAAGTAAAGAGATTGGTTATGAGGGACTCCCCTTGTGAATATGTCCTTGACTTCCCGGAAACGGTGCCAGAAAAATGCTTGATGGCTCGGTGTTGATGTAGAGCTCGTTGGGGAACCCCAAGACGAAGGTATGATGAGCACATCAGCAAGTTACCCTCAGTTATGAAACTAAGGTTTAATTGAACCAGTAGGAGCAAGGAAACACCCCAAAGGTGTTGCTAGCTGAGCCTTCGCAGGGCACACTATCGGTGCTAGTAGCAACGTGGAGACCTGCACAACACAACCACAGAACTTTGTCCCCAACTTGCGATGAGGTTGTCAATCTCACTGGTTTTGCTGAAAACAAAGGATTAAACGTATCGAATGGAAGGAAGTAAAAGTTTGCAGAAAGTAAACACAAAGCAGTAAACAGTTTGTAGATTGTATGTAAAAGAAAGGACTGGGATCCATAGTTCACTAGAGGTGGCTCTCCTTAAGATAGATATGTTGGAGATATGCCCAAGAGGCAATAATAAAGTGGTTATTATTATATCTTTATGTTTATGACAAATATTTACATCCCATGCTATAATTGTATTATTAGGAAACACTAATACATGTGTGTTTTGTAAACATAAAAGAGTCCCTAGTAAGCCTCTTGTTGAACTAGCTTGTTGATTAATTGATGATCATGGTTTCCTGATCATAGACATTAGATGTGATTAAATAACAAGGTTATATTATTAGGAGAATGATGTAATGGACACACACCCATAGTAAGCGTAGCATAAAGATCGAGTCATTAAGTTCGTATTGCTATAAGCGTTCAAATACATAGTAACCTATTCCTTCGACCATGAGGTTATGTTAATCACCTTCACCAGATGGATACTTTGATGACATCAAACGCCGCTTCGTAACTGGGTGGTTATAAAGGTGTCATTGGGTCTTCTGAAAGTATGTGTTGAAGCGCATGAACCAAGATTGGGATTTGTCCATCCATATGACGGATAGATATGCTCTGGGCCCTCTCGGTGGAATGTCATCTAGTTAGCTTGCAAGCATGTGACTAGGTCACAAGGGATGACATATCACGGAACGAGTAAAGAGTACTTATCAGTAACGAGGTAGAACTAGGTATGGAGATACCGACGATCAAACCTCGGATAAGTATAGTATCGCGAGACAAAGGGAATTAGTTTCGTATGTTAATGGTTCTATCGATCACGAAGTCATCGTTGAGTATGTGGGAGCCATTATGGATCTCCAGGTCCCGCTGATGGTTATTGATAGGAGATGTGTCTCTGTCATGTCTACATATTCAGGAACCGTAGGGTGCCACACTTAAGGTTCGAAGTTGTTTTAAGTAGATATGGAATATGCGTTGGAGACCGAATGTTGTTCGGAGTCTCGGATTGGATTCGGGACATCACGAGGAGATCCGGAATGGTCCGGAGAATAAGATTCATATATTGGGGATCATTTTCTAAGTTAGGAAATGTTCCGGAGTGTTTGTATGGAGATTCTAGAAGGTTTCGGAATGTTCTGGAAGGTTCTAGAGGATTTCTGGGAGTTTGCTTGAAAACCAAGAAAGGGTCAAAGGAAACCTAGTGGGGCAAGACACGGATTCGTGGGGGAGAAGGACTCCTCCCCCCTTCCCACCGCCGGCCATAGGAGGGGAGTCCTACTAGGACTCCCCCTCCCCAGGCGCGCCTCCCCCCCCTTAAATAGAAGGGCAGGGGCGCCCCCTCCAAGCCCTACTCCATACTCCCAATCTCTGCCGCCTCTCTCCTCCACCTTTGTTCTGCACAGGCATAGGCGAAGCCCTGCAGAATTCTCTACTCCACCACCACCACCATGTCGTCGTGCTGCTGGGATTCCGTGGAGAAGATCTACTACCTCCGCTGCTCGCTGGAACTGGGAGAGGAAGGTCTGCTTCGACTCCGCACGTGTGACCGACTGCGGAAGCTCTGCCAAAACGCGGCGCCGGAAGGATCGTCAACTTGACCGACTGCGGGAGCGCTGCCGGAACGCGACGCCGGAAGGATCGTCCACACGATCTTGAGATAGGCAAGTGATCGACTACATCAACCACGAGATCTAATCTCGTTAACGCTTTCGGATCTACGAGGGTTAGTTCCTATCTATCTCGTTGCTCATGTCTAATAGATTAGATCTTGGCTTTTATCTAGATTAGATATGGGTTTTGTTCGTTCTTGCGGTAGAATTTTTTTGTTTTCCATGCTACGAACCCATCAGTGGTATCAGAGCCGTATCTATGCGTAGATCTGTCGCACGAGTAGAACACAATGTTTTTGTGGGCGTTGATGCTTTTGTTGTCGGTGTCTTAGCGTGTACTTTGCATCTTGCGGCATGGTGGGATGAAGCGGCTCGGGCTAACATTACATGTCATCGCACATGAGACTTGCTCCACGCTTGACGTACAACTTGCTTTGCACAAGTGGCTTTGCGGGTGTCTGTCTCTCCCACCATAGTTAAGATTCAATTTACAATGAGCATCTTGACAACACTTGTATCAACATTGTGGTCCTTGTTCGTAGGTAAGATCGGTCTTATGCGAAAGCCCCAAACCACGTAAAACATGCAAAGAAAATTAGAGGCGTCTAACTTGTTTTTGCAGGGGTTTTGTGATGTGATATGGCCATCATGTAATTGTGATTGTATTTGATGTATGCAATGATCCTTGTTGTAATATGGCAACCGGCAGGAGCCTAATGGTTGTCTTTAATTCTATTAAAGACCTGTGTGTCTATTCATCTTGTAATAGCTTTATTTCAAGTAGTTGTAATAGTTGCTGGTGATGATGGACAACCATGAAGCGGCGCCACTGACCTTGACACAATGCTGGTGATGATGGAGATCATGTTCGTGCTTTGGAGATGGAGATCAAAGGCGCAAGAAGAAAAGGCCATATCATATCACACTAATTATGACTTTCCTGTGATGTTAATCCTTTATGCATCTTGTCTTGCTTAGATCGCGACGATAGCATTATAAGATGATCCCTCTCACTAAATATCAAGTAATAAAGTGTTCATCCTTAGTTGGCACCGTTGCTAAGACTCGTCGTTTCGAAGCATCTCGTGATGATCGGGTGTGATAGACTCTACGTGTGCATACAACGGGTGCAAGCCAGATTTGCACATGCGGAAACTAAGGTTAACCTTGACGAGCCTAGCATGTACAGACATGGTCTCAGAACACGGAATACCGAAAGGTAAAGCATGAGTCATATGGATGATATGATGAACATGTTGATTGTTCGCCTTTAAAGCTACATCATCTCACATGATGATCGGACTTGGTGTAGTGGATTTGGTTCGTGTAATCACTAAAACAACTCGAGGGATGTTGTTTTGAGTGGGAGTTCATTTGTAATTTGGATTAGTCGAACTCAATTTATCATAAACACAATCAAAGTGAATTTTCATAGTTTGTTGTAGTCATTGGCATCCGTTCACCACCTTACGCTTAGTTATAGTTGAGATAGTGGAACTATAGAAATTCTGGATATTTACTTTACGAACTGGTATCATATTGTTTTGAATGTCAATTTAAAGTTTATAAGTCCTATTTCAAACTTTCAGCAAACTCTATTTACTCCATGAAGTTTAATAAATAGTATTAAATCAAGAGTAACAATTCCAGTGTTAGTATCTAATGTATCATGTTTGCCTCCATGATTCTTGATACTCAAAATATTGTTTTTAATATCAAGTTTATCTAAGAGCTGAAAGCAATGTTTCAGAAACCATCATATGTGAAAGGTATTGCGATATCTAAAACAATGTGTTGGTTACAACATGATAGAGTATACATCCTCATATTTGATGAGAATTTGTGAAGGTTGGAGACGCTAGTCGTCCTAATCCTCCAAAAGATTCTGAAAAGAAACATTATACTCGCAATTCACCTTTATGAGCTATAGCAGCTTGATCATGAAAGTTGTCATGATAAGGATGAATAGAAGATGTAAGTAAAATGTTTACTACACTAAAAGATTACTAAAGAATGGATTCTTGAAAGAACACCAAACATTTGATGATGGTGATCCACCTCAAAGTGCAAGTCCAAAGGTATTAGTGGTTGACTATATACGCTTTGTACCATGTGTCATGTTGATGACACCACTATTGATGTTGATAGATTCTTTTAAAAGAAAAGGAATTGCTGAAAGAAAATCTATAAAATATTTGGTATAAAATAAAAGGTTGGAGATGTCCAACTTAGGCATATAGAAGATATACATGTTATGGTTGTATTCCTTGCTTGTTAAACAATGTGGTTCTGAGGTATTGGATACCGAATTGGTTGGTATGAAGTGTCATACGGGACAACACAATTCATGAACTGCAACGGCCTAAGTAACTAGCAAGAGAATATGTGATGATGTTCATCGAAAACAAACAAAGGTTTGTTGTGTTGCTCGTTAACATCAAATCTTGCCTTCAAGATTGGTTTCAATAATTGTTATTTTGATCAGGTATTATGATGACAAAAGGTTGTTCAAATAATTGTCGTATTCCATAAAGGATGGATGAACTTTTACAAGTCTTGTGGGAGAAATCACATCCATAAACACTATTGCTAAAATGTCGCAAGACAAATGATTGAAAGATCACTTATGAAGTGACATCGCTGTTTAAATTATATTTGAAAGAAAACATGAAGAAACTCCATGTTGATGGAATTTTGGAGTCTTTGATTTTGATCAATTGACGCATGTGAGACTTTCATCGAGATAATTGAAACTCCGTCCATAGGCCAAAAGAGGAACGGAGGACTAACTGATTGGAATTTGTACATATTGAAGTATATAGTCCATTATGTGTAGTCGTGGGCGATGGATTTCAACTTCATATGCTTTCTCCGAAGATTTGAGTGAGTATATGTATATACTTACTCAATAAGGAAGAAGTATGAAATATTTGAAAAATGTTCAAAGACTTTCAGGATGAAGTGGAAAATCATTGTAACAAGAAAATAAAAGAGTTTATGGTTGGATCATAAAGAAAGATGTTTGAGTTACAAGTTTAGCAACACCTAAGATTTGAGGAATCGTTCCATGGATTTGCATTTCCCAAAACACCATAGGAGTATGGAGTGTTCGAGATATGTAATGAAACCTTGTTTTACATGGTAAGATCAAGGGTGTCATTTGTAAAACTGCCATTATATTCTAAAGATTAAAGCTTTAGTGACTACCGCTTTTACACTGAAAAGAGCTCCATCGTGATCCGTTGAAATGACACCATATAAGTCATGGTTTGGGATAAAACCCGAATTGTCCTTTCTTAAATTTTGGTATGCTAGGCATAAGTGAAATGTTTACAACCAAAGTCGGATAAGCACGTCTTTGTAGGTTATCCCAAAGAATTTGTTGGGAATTTCTCCATAACACCGAGGACAAAAGAGTTTGTTACTTGGAACGTCAAGTTTTTTGAGAAGGAATTTTCCCGTGAAAAGTTAAGTGGGAGGACAATAGAACTTTGACAAGGTTGTTGAACCTTAGCTACATGTGCTAAGTAGCGTAGCGCCGGAAAGTGTCCCGGTGGCGGCCACAATGCTCATGGCTCTCGTGATTACAAAAGGTGTGATCTCGGAGATTAGAGTTCCTATAGAACCATGTGGGTCGGTAAGAATCAAATAGTAAGATTTGATAAGCAAGTCGTTATTGTTTTGACAATGATGAACCGACTACATGCAAAGAAGCGATGATGGGCCCTGACTCCATAAAATGACTAGAAGTCATGGAATCCGTGATAGTATCCATACACGAGAAATCAAGTTTCTGAACTTAAAAGACCCTCTGAAAAGGTACAAGACCTTACAGTCGTATATGGATCTATAAATAGACATGGATGTTTCACATCTATGAAATAGTCGACATGTCGGAAAGAGTTTACGACAATGTTCAAGGAATTTACTATGATAAGATTTGATCTTTCATAGCGATATTTAGTCTGGACGGATTAATGTAGCAACCACTACATATATTTTGGTATATGGTAGTTGAACAAACAAAACAAGTTCTTCTAATAGAATGGTTACCTAGGACGTGTACACGACACGATCCAAAGGGTTTTGTTAATTCAAAGGATGCTAAAAGAGTATGCAAAACTTCAATGGTTGAAGTGAGCATCGCGGAGTTGGAATCTTCACCGTGATGAAACCGTTAAAAGGTTTAATTTCATCAGAGACGATGAAGACGTTTGTATTTTGCAAGAAATTAAGTGGGAGCGCTAAGACATATTTCTAATACATTATGTGAAAGACATATTGTTGATTAGAAATAATGTATCTTTTATTGACACAGGTTAAGAATTTCATTTCGATGAAAGACTTAGGCATAACTCAAGAATTAGGCATCAATTTCTATATGGATAGATTGAGGCGCTAATATGGTTTTGCCAAATGTACATAGATAAGATGTTGAATGAGTTCAATATGGAAACAACAAGAAAGTACTAAATCAAGATTCAAGTGTGTTGACACGAGATTCAAGTGTTTTTACACTTGGTGAAATCACAAGAATATTTTGATCAATCATTCTTTGAGATGTACACATCCAGATATGTCCTATGCTCTAAATGTTATGAGCATATACCAGAGTGATTCATAAGATGATCATTGGACAATAGTAAAGATATTCTTATGAGCTTTGGAAGAACTAAGAATATACCATGTATAAGTGACAAATAGTTAAAGGTAGTTCATTGTAAAGCGTTACATTGATACTAATTTTGTCACAAGATACAAATTAAATTTATCTCAATTTAAACTATGGGTGGCACAATGTAATGGAAAGGAAGTTCCATAATGGATTTGGTTGAGTACCAAAGTTAAAACATTGTAACAGATACTACAACAAAAGGCTAAGTATATGACTACTATTGTAGCAGTAAATGAGGGCATTTGCGTCAAGTAGTTTGTTATCAAACTAGGTGTGGTTCCTAGCGGGCTAATACTATGAAGATATATTGTGTGACAATAATATCAACATATTTTGAGCCGAAGGACCTAAAGGTCTCACCAAAAGACCAAATTTATACAATGACATCTCATTGGAGAATGAGTAATGCGTAGAGACGCAAGGACATGCAAATACACACGGACCTGGAAGTGTCAGATCTGAAGATTATGTTTACCACAAGCAATAGTGTCTATACAACACCAGAAAGCCATAGGTGTTGAAATGCACAAGTTTTTAACTAGATTATTGACTCTAGTGCAAGTGGGAGACTGTTGGAGATATGCCCAAGAGGCAATAATAAAGTGGTTATTATTATATCTTTATGTTTATGATAAATGTTTACATCCCATGCTATAATTGTATTATTAGGAAACACTAATACATGTGTGTTTTGTAAACATAAAAGAGTCCCTAGTAAGCCTCTTGTTGAACTAGCTTGTTGATTAATTGATGATCATGGTTTCCTGATCATAGACATTAGATGTGATTAAATAACAAGGTTATATCATGAGGAGAATGATGTAATGGACACACACCCATAGTAAGCGTAGCATAAAGATCAAGTCATTAAGTTCGTATTGCTATAAGCTTTCAAATACATAGTAACCTATTCCTTCGACCATGAGGTTATGTTAATCACCTTCACCGGATGGATACTTTGATGACATCAAACGCCGCTTCGTAACTGGGTGGTTATAAAGGTGTCATTGGGTATTCTAAAAGTATGTGTTGAAGCGCATGAACCAAGATTGGGATTTGTCCATCCATATGACGGATAGATATGCTCTGGGCCCTCTCGGTGGAATGTCATCTAGTTAGCTTGCAAGCATGTGACTAGGTCACAAGGGATGACATATCACGGAACGAGTAAAGAGTACTTATCAGTAACGAGGTAGAACTAGGTATGGAGATACCGACGATCAAACCTCGGATAAGTATAGTATCGCGAGACAAAGGGAATTAGTTTCGTATGTTAATGGTTCTATCGATCACGAAGTCATCGTTGAGTATGTGGGAGCCATTATGGATCTCCAGGTCCCGCTGATGGTTATTGATAGGAGATGTGTCTCTGTCATGTCTACATATTCAGGAACCGTAGGGTGCCACACTTAAGGTTCGAAGTTGTTTTAAGTAGATATGGAATATGCGTTGGAGACCGAATGTTGTTCGGAGTCTCGGATTGGATTCGGGACATCACGAGGAGATCCGGAATGGTCCGGAGAATAAGATTCATATATTGGGGATCATTTTCTAAGTTAGGAAATGTTCCGGAGTGTTTGTATGGAGATTCTAGAAGGTTTCGGAATGTTCTGGAAGGTTCTAGAGGATTTCTGGGAGTTTGCTTGAAAACCAAGAAAGGGTCAAAGGAAACCTAGTGGGGCAAGACACGGATTCGTGGGGGAGAAGGACTCCTCCCCCCTTCCCACCGCCGGCCATAGGAGGGGAGTCCTACTAGGACTCCCCCTCCCCAGGCGCGCCTCCCCCCCCTTAAATAGAAGGGCAGGGGCGCCCCCTCCAAGCCCTGCTCCATACTCCCAATCTCTGCCGCCTCTCTCCTCCACCTTTCTTCTGCACAGGCATAGGCGAAGCCCTACAGAATTCTCTACTCCACCACCACCACCACGCTGTCGTGCTGCTGGGATTCCGTGGAGAAGATCTACTACCTCCGCTGCTCGCTGGAACGGGGAGAGGAAGGTCTGCTTCGACTCCGCACGTGTGACCGACTGCGGAAGCGCTGCCAAAACGCGGCGCTGGAAGGATCGTCAACTTGACCGACTGCGGGAGCGCTGCCGGAACGCAACGCTGGAAGGATCGTCGACACAATCTTGAGATGGGCAAGTGATCGACTACATCAATCACGAGATCTAATCTCATTAACGCTTTAGGATCTACGAGGGTTAGTTCCTATCTATCTCGTTGCTCATGTCTAATAGATTAGATCTTGGCTTTTATCTAGATTAGATCTGGGTTTTGTTCGTTCTTGCGGTAGAAATTTTTTGTTTTCCATGCTACGAACCCATCAAGATAACATGCTGGGCAAACAAATTACTGCGGGGAAACTGACAAACATCGAGAAAGAAATACATGCATATACTAATCATCTTGACTCCTTTGAGACTTGATTGGGCATTACAACATTATACATAGACCGCCAACCAACTACATCTATGACTAATAATCCACCTTCAGGTTATCATCCGAACCCCCTCTAGTATTAAGTTGCAAGCAACAGATTATTGCTTTATGAATTGCGTGTAAAGTAAACAATATGATTGTTCTATGAACAAATGATTGTTGTTTTATCCCTAGTAGCAACAGCACATCTAGTACCTTAGAGATTTATGTCACTTCCCCAGATTACCAGAGGCATGAACCCTCTATCGAGCATAAATACTAACTCTTGGAGTTGCTAGCATCTACTTGGCCAAGATAGCTACTAACAACGGAAAGCATGCAAGATCACAAATAACAAAGACATGATAGAATCAATAATCAATCTGAAATAGCATCTCAATATCCATCGGATCTCCACAAACACAACACGCATAATTACACATAGATGATCTTGATCATGAACGGAGCTCACATGATCTAGACATGAAAGCACAAAGGAGGAGAACCAGCCATCTAGCTACTACATGGATCTGTAGTCCAGAGATGAACTACTCACGCATCACACTGAAGGCTTGCATGATGATGAAGAAGGCCTCTAGGGTGAATTCCCCTCTCCGGCAGGGTGCTGGGAGGAGCTTCAGATCCCTCCCGATCTAGGGAGGGAGATGACGGTGGCTACAGACTCTTTCGTGGATTTTTGATCGGGTACTTAGGGTTTTCGTCCTGAGTGCAATATATAGGCGGAAGGGGAGGCCTAGGGGGTGCTGGGGTCGGCCAGACCACCCCTGGCCGTGTGTCCAGGTGGTGTGGCTGGCCCCCAGCCCTTCTCCGTCTCGTATTCTGGCATCTGATGACTTCCGGAAAAATAGGCACTTTGGCTTTTGTCCCGTCCAATTCCGAGAATATTCATTTTCTGACTTTCCTAGAACCAAAAATAGTAGAAAACAGGCAGCTGGCACTGTGGCTCTTGTTAATAGGTTAGTCCAAGAAATCATATGAAAAGTACTCCAAAGTGTGGACAAAACACAAGAAATGGGATAAAACCAAGCATGGAACATCAAAAATTATAGATACATTTCCAATGTATCAGTGACAATATGTCTAAGCAAAGAAATATACTACTCCCGCATTGTGTAAAAAAGCACACCTTAATATGGCCTACTACCCGTTCAAAAAAAATGGCCTACTATGTGGCATCTTTTAAGGTTCACCTTATACATAGTGGAAAAAATAAACTTATCTTTAAGCCTAAGGTGCACCTCAAGCATGTGTGTTGCCCATAGAGAATAGAAATATCATTTCCCCTCTCTCCCTATTTCATGCGATCGTGTTCAAAAGGTGTTCAAAATTTTCATGATGCAAAATCTTAGCTAGAAGTCGAACCACTCGTCAAAACTCTCTGTGGTTTTTGATATATTAATTAACCGCTCGATGGGTACCTCCAAAAGATTTTTTTCATAAAACTTTCAAAGCAACATAAAATTTATTACATGTAGTTCAAGTTTGATCTAATTTCATTAAATTCAAGAGCAATCTATCGCACTTAGTTGTAGCTCAAGTTTGACCTAATTTCATTAAACTGTCAAGACGCAAAATCTTAGCAAGAAGATGAACCTCCCGTCAGAACTCTCTTTTGGTTCCTGATAGTATATTAATTTCCCCACCACCCCCACCCCCCCACCCCCGCGCGCCCCCTCCGATGGGTGCCTCTAAGTGCTTTTCCATAAAACTTTCAAAGCGACCTACACGGTTTACTTGTAGTAGTTCAAATTTTGCCTATTATATTTTTTCTGCTTTGCCTATTTTAATTTTAAATACTGATGATATGCCAGATTTCTATTATCCTAGTCTCACGTGCAGGGCACGTGCAATTTACTAGTACGTGTAGTTTCAAATTTGTCCTAATTTCGATAAATCGACATCAAGTCATTCTAATGGGCAGAGTTAGCTGGGAAGTTTGAAAACCCATAAAACATGGGAGTCGTTTGAACAACATGTTGGTACAATATATATGTATGTAAACTTGGCTTGTGGCATTCAGATCCAATATTCTTCAGACTTTTCTTTAGGAAAAAGAACAACCTCGCTCATATTCTTCACTCGGAAAATGTAGAATTGAGTGTTCTTTCTTGATAGTTGGAAACTCACACCGACGACACTGTTTACTACAAAAAGATGCACTGGTGATCTACCTATGAAAAGACATTTAATTCAAGAGCAATCTACGGCGTTTACTTGTAGCTAGCCCAAGTTTGACCTAATTTCGTTAAATTACCAATATGCAAAGTCTTAGCAAGAAGTTGAACCTATCATGGACGCTCTCGTTGGTTTCTGGTATATTAATTTTGAACCCTCGATGGGTACGTCCAAAAGCTTTTTCGTGAATCTATCAAAGCAAAACCTACAATTTACTTGTAGTTTCAAATTTGACCTAATTCCGAGATATCGACATAAAGTTATTCAAATGTGCGAGGTTAGCTATAGGAAGCTTCAAAACCCATAAAACATGGGAATCACAAGTACAACATGTTGTCGATCCTCAAAAATATGTGGGGTGCAAAATAACTGGGTGCTGAGTATATCTATATATATATATGTATAGGTCTGTCAACTTGTCTTGTGGCATCCACATCCAATATTCTTTGGACTTCGCTTTACGAAAGAGAACAACTAACCTTGTTCGTCTTCACTTAAAAACGTAGAATTTAATGTTCTTTCCTGGTAGTTGGACACTCACACCCACGTCACTACTTACTACTAGAAAATGCACCCATTTATCTCTGAAATGACATTTAATTCAAGAGTTATCTATCGCGCTTACTTGTAGCTCCTAATTAATTTCGTTAAATTGTGAAGATGCAAAATCTTAGCAAGAAGTTGAACCTATCGTCAAAACTCTTGTTTTTTTGATATATTAATTGTGACCCCTCGATAGGTAACGCCAAAAGATTTTTCTTAAAACTTTCAAAGCAACCTATTTACCTGTAGTTTCAAATTCGACCTAATTTTGATAAATCAACATATAGTCATTCGGTCAAATGGGCAGAGTTAACTAGGAATTTTGAAACTCATAAATATAACATGGGAATCGTTGGTACAACATGTTGGTCCACTATATATGTCTGTAAACTTGGTGTGGCATTCACATCCAATATTTTCCGGACTTCTTATGAAAAAGAACAACCTCGCCTGTCTTCACTAGAAAATGTAGAATTGAATGTTCTTTCCTGATATTTGGCAACTCAGATTGACGACATTGTTTACTACAACAAGATACACCCATCTACCTCTAAAAATACATTTAATTTCAAGCACAATCTATCGCGCTTAATTACTTGTAGATGAGGTCTGAACTAATTTCGTTAAATTGTCAAGATGCAAAATCTTTACAAGAAGTTGAACCTATCATCAAAACTCTCGTTGTTTTCAGATATATTAATTGTGACCCGTCGATGGGTACCTCCAAAAGATTTTTCTTAAAACTTTCAAAGCGACCTACAATTTACTTGTAGTTTCAAATTTGACCTAATTTTGATAAATTGACATATAGTCATTCGGACAAATGGGCAGAGTTAGCCAGGATGTTTGAAAACTCATAAATAAAACATGGGAATCATTGGTACAACATGTTGGTGCACTATATATGTCTATAAACTTGGCGTGGCATTCACATCCAATATTCTCCAGACTTCTTACGAATAAGAACAACCTCGCTCATCTTCACTTGGAAAATGTAGAATTGAATGTTCTTTCCTGATAGCTGGAAACTCACATTCACAGCATTGTTTACTACAACAAGTTACACCGATCTACCTCTGAAAATACATTTAATTTCAAGAGCAATTTATCGCGCTTAATTACTTGTAGATCAGGTTTGACCTAATTTCGTTAAATTGTCAAGATACAAAATCTTAGCTAGAAGTTGATCCTATTGTGAAAACTCTCCGTGTTTTATGATATATTAATTGTGACCCGTCGATGGGTACCACCAAAATTTTTTTTGTAAAACTACCAAAGCAACCTATAATGTACTTGAAGTTTCAAATTTGACCTAATTTTAATAAATCGACATAGTCATTTAGTTAAATGGGAAGAGGTAGCTAGGAAGTTTGAAAACTCATAAAACATGGGAATTGTTGGTACAACATGTTGGTCCACTATATATGTCGGTAAACTTGGCTTCTGGCAATCAGATCCAATATTCTTCAGACATTTCTTTATGGAAAAGAACAACCTCGCTCGTCATCACTTGAAAAACTAAGAATTGAATGGTCTTTCCTGATAGTTGGAAAATCACACCGACAAGATTATTTACTACAGGAAAATACACCCATCTACCTCTGAAAAGTCATATATTTCAAAACCAATCTATCGCGCTTACTTTGTAGCTCAAGTTTGACCCAATTTCGTTAAATAGTGTCATGATGCAAAATCTTAGCATAAAGTCAAACCGGTTATCAAAACTCTCAGTTGTTTCGCATATATTGATTGTGAACCCCCGATGGGTACCTCCAAAATCTTTTTCGTATAACTTTCATAGCAACCTACAAAACTTGTAGTATATAGTTCAAATTTGACCTAATTTTGATTAATCGACATATAAATTCATTCAAGTGGGCAGAGTGATAAGCTATAGGAAGTTTGAGAACTCATAAAACACGAAAATCATAAGTACAATATGTTGGTCCACTATATCTGTGTGAAAACTTGGCTTGTGGCATTTAGATCCTTATTCTTCGGACTTCCTTTATAGGAGAGAATAATCTCAATATCACTCGAAAAATTGAGAATGTTCTTTCCCGATAGTTGGAAACTAACACTGACATTATTTTTTACTACAAGAAGGTGCACCCATCTATCCTAGAAAATACATTTAATTCAAGAGAAATCTATCGCGCTTACTTGCTTGTAGCTCAAGTTTGACCTAATTTCGTTAAATAGTCAGGATGCAAAATCTTAGCAAAAAGTTGAAACTATCATCAAAACTCTCGGTGGTTTCTAACAAATTGATTATGACCCCTTGATGGGTGCCCCCCAAAAGCTTTTTCATAGAACTTTCAAAGCAACCTAGAATTTACATGAAGTTTCAAATTTGACCTAATTTCGATAAGTCGACATAAAGTCATTCAAATGGGTAGAGTTAGCTAGGAAGTCATTCAAATATGGAAAAACATTTAATTCAAGAGCGATATTTCACGCTTATTTGTAGCTCAAGTTTGACCTAATTTTGTTAAACTGTCAAGATGCAAAATCTTTGCATGAAGTTGATCGTGTCGTCAAAACTCTCAGTGGTTTATGATATATTAATTGTCCCCTGAATAGGTACCTCCAGAAGAGTTTTCATAAAACTTTCAAAGTAACCTACAATTTACTTGTAGTTCAAATTTGACGTAAATTCGATAAATAATTGGCATAAAGTCATTCAAGTTGGCGGAGTTAGCTTTGAAGTTTGAATGCTCATAAAACATGGGTATTGTCAGCACATCATGTTGGTCTACTGTTTATGTATGAAAACTTGTCTTCTGGTATTCAAATCGATATTCTTCCGAGTTTCTTTACATAAAAGAACAATCTCGTCATCACTCAAAAAATTGAGAATTAAATGTTCTTTCATGATAGTTGGAAACTAACACCGACGACATTGTTTACTACATCACCCATCTACCTCTAAAAATACATTTAATTCAATACCAATCAATTGCCCTTACTTGTGTAGCAAATGTTTGAGCTAATTTTGTTAAATCGGCAAAAAGTCACTAAAGTGTACAAAGTTAGTTGGGAAGCTTGAAACATCCTATTTCTTAAAATTTTGGAATTATAAGAAACCATGTTCCACTTTGTCTAATAATCAGGGCAGTGTAATTATTTTTTAATTGCGGTCGGTCCCGTAGGAGAGAGTTGCTTTATTAGTTAACACACGGTCGGTGGAAGTACAAGTTACTTCAAGAACCTCATAAAAATGAAAATTACATCCAAGTCCATGTATTTAGCACAAGATCCCTAAAACTAAGCAATGAAGTGTCTTTTGAGGTTTACGCGTATGCTAGATATTGTAGAGCTAAAATTTGTTCTCAAACAATCTACATTCTAGCTTTTACTACTAGTGTGTATAGTAAACAAGAATCCATAAAGCAGAGTCATCATACTCTCTATTGAATTAGTAACTTGGATTGGTTTTTCGCATATCTAAGTACTACTACTAATTATAATTTCTCAAAAAAAAAGTACCACTAATAAATGCAATACTGGTTTGTGTGATTTGTTGTAAAATATAGTACTACTATTACCATTTAAATTTGATAAGACCAAAATAGTTAATTACAGGTTGGTGTCGAAGACATGCATGTAGTCCTCGGTCTCTCCCCTACAGCACTGTACACCCTGCATGTAACACCATCGCCTGATAAGGCTGAGTTCCTATGTATAGTGCCAATCCCTGGATCGGTTCACTGGCACACACAGTACAGATGAATACCAAAGAATATAACAGTGCATCATTATTACATCTAATGATCCAGAATTGCAATTATTACATAGTGCTTGGCTCAAAGGCTAGTTCAAATAATCAAGTAGCATACGGAAGCATAAACAGATAGTAGGCTCCATCTTCAATTGTGCACATGCGAACAACTGTCGAGTGGAGTACCGCGACCTATTCGATCACTTAGAATCGGTATAACCTGCAACATGAAACTTAGCAGCCCCGAAGGGTCAATACATGGAATGTATGGCAAGTAGCGCTAAGGTAAAAGAGACAATGCACCTAGCATCTACATGCTTATTTGGCTAGTGGAGCTCTAGCTAGCTTGCACTTTTCAAACATATTTATCCTACATTCGTAAACCATTTGATTCACACCAACCCATTAAATTCACCCATCAAGTTTTAGTAATTAGGAAATAAGGATGAGTGAGAATATGTCATAGTCTCAAGATCAAGCAACTCAATCGTCTGTAACCAAGGACACGGCTAAGTACTTAGTTTTTACACCCTGCAGGGGTTTGTACACTTTACCCATATGACCTGGCCAACCCATCTCGTACCATCACACTCATATTGTGTGGTGATAGGGAGAAGACCAAGATGAGACCTTTCGGGAAGTAGATCTCCAAACCCGACTGCGCACCGGTCCCATCCTACCATTCACTACATCTCTGGCTACGCTGGGTTCGGATAACCACGACCTACTAAGTCCAACCAGCCACCCATTTCTTACTGGCACATGGTTGCACACGTAAGCTACTTTAACAAAGAGAACCAATCCTTCTCAGTACCTTGGGCGGCATTTCCCACCATTATCCACACTCCGTTGACAATCCAACCACTCCGCCCAGGTAGTTCATTAACATTATGTTGATTTTAGTTTGAACAAACACATACTTCACCATAATGTGATCCCTTTCCCCCATCTTCACAGCAGGTCTAAGCACATCTACTGAACGGGGCTCAACTACAAGGAATTCCTACCACAATATATAGGATATAGCATAGCATAGTAATTCCTACACAATATCTACAGAAATACACTACACATGTATAAGAGAAAATAGTAGGACAAGGTATGAACAAAATAGCATGTACTTGCCTTGATAGTTGTTGGAGTTGTTCAAGCACTCGTTGTAACCACACACGTTGCACTCCTGGCAATCTATCGATTAAACAATTGCAAGCACATAAACAATCATGCACAATCATAAACAAATGCTCAAATGCATACATGATAATTTAATAGAGGTCTCAATAGTATATTTATATTATCTAATCATTGTACCTACTGATGATATGCATGGAAAGCTTTTTAATGCATCAAAACCATTTATTACATTATTTGGATCCATTTAATAGGCTTTATTCATTTTAAATTAGCCTCTATTGTAAATAGTCTGATAAATTTTTGTTAAAGATACTAATGGCTAGGTATTGTGTTTTATAGCCTGTAGCAAAAGGATTCATCTCAAAATATTTTACAGATTATTTTCTAGAATTAAAATACTACAATATGCATTTATATTCACTTAAACATTTATTTACTATAAACATGCAATTTTATTCCAGAATCATATTCTACACATTTTTGTGATTTCAGGGGTATATCATTTGTATTTTTATGACCTGTAGTTATTTTCTGCGAATTTATTGCTCTAAAACAATCATTAAACCATTTAAATTATCACGACAAATACTTACAGTAAATGTCTGATACAATCACAGATTCATATTCTACACAAAATTATCTCTCCAATGGTACACCATTTGTAATTTTTGGAGATGTATATGTTTTTCTATGAATTTTACAAGATCAAAGCATTTTCTGCAATTTTAATTCATTTATTCTATTTGCAGAAAAATCTACGGTGACTGGCGCCAAGTCAGCGCTGACGCGGCACTGACGTGGTGTGCCACGGGTCAGCCAGGAGGCGCGCTGGTACTGGCCCGTACCGGTTCGCCGGGCTATCTAATCTAGGCCGTCCAGAAATGATCGGACGGCCAGAAATGTGTTCGTCCTCACCTTGCCTACGAACGGCGGCTCGCGGCGGCGGTCAGCGCTGACGGTGGCGGTGGCGAGCTATCCCCTGGTCTATGGCGTCGGGGGTGTTGTCAACGGGAGGCGGAAGAGTTCGTCGGTCATGCTCTTGGTATCTGTGGTGGCTTTATCTTCCCAACACGATGGTAGCGGGCGGCTGTACTCGTCGGTCTCCGTCAGTGCTCTAGCGAGGAATTCCTGGCGTCTTGGTGCTCCTACAGACGGGGGAGGAGGTCAAGGACATGTGGTACTGAGAGGGGAGGCAGATAGAGAGGAAAGGAGAGGTGCGGGCGCTCGGGATCCACCTGGTCGTGGTCGACTATGGCGACGGACGGCGGCGGTGTCGGACGTGCTCCGGTTGGGGCTAGGGTTTGATGTTTTTGGGAAAAAAAAGTCAAATCGGAGACAGGGAATTTTATAGGAGGTGATAGCGTGCACGGGGGGGGGGGGGGGGGGGGGGGGGATCTACGCGGATTTGTTCCGATTTTTGGGGGATTTGCGTCGGGAGTAGTCGGATTCACCGCGGTCTCCTCATCGCGATGCAGAAGACGACTCTTGTGGGCCTCGGATGTCAGCGGGAGCGGGCGAAGTGGTGGGCTACTGCTGCTGAAGCTAGGCCATCGCTGGGTATGCTTGCTGCCGCACGACGCTACTGGTTTGGGCGCTGATTGCTGCGACGCGCGCGGTAGATAGGTGGGCTGCCTCAGTGCGGCCCGGTTCGGTTAGGTTAGTTTTTATTGTTATGCTTTTTTTTCCTTTTCTATTTTCCTGTTTTCTATTTCTTTCATAACTTTGTCTCTATAATTCCAATTGAGATGGTTTTTGTTTCTGAATTTTTCTAAATACCTGTACATAATTTTGGATTATTTTTGTATTACTTTGTTTAGTTCAAAAATACCAGATTTATAAAATCCTTATTTAATCCACATAGGATTAATTGCAAAACCGATTTGGGTTAGGGTTTTCAAATTCATTTTTTGCAAAAATCTTGCATGGATGCAATGCAATGCTCATGAATGACATGCAAATGAAGATTTTTTCTAGTCCCAATTTTCAAAAATCTTGGGGTGTGACACTACAGCAAGCCGCAGGCTTTTCGTCTGTCTCCAGGAGTAGATCTTCTTGCCTCTCACTCACCTGGATCTTCTTGCCTCGGTCTCTCCCTCTATTTGTACTATACTGTATAGTACAATACAGCGTGACACCTTCTTTATTACTCACCTGTGAACTTTCTACAGCCTTTTTGTTTTGACGAAGCACATATAACGTGTGGGACACTGTCTAGAAAAAATGGCCAAGTGAAGCTACCGCCGGTGTGCCCATGCCTAGCGTATTCCTGTACAACCTGGGTTTCTGGCCGGCAGGCACTATGTCGGTGAGCCGATCTTCCCTCTTAACCACTCCCACAAGTTCGTGTACCGCGTCACCGGATTCGACTGTGAGCCGGCTGCTATGGACGCCGTCCAGATTGAGGCGATGATTGAGTGCCCCTACGACGGCTGCTTTAGCTTGGTCGCCTTCGACAAGCTCGATGAGCACAAGATCGCGTGCTCGCATGGCCCGTGCTCCTGCATTGATTCCGCCTGTGACTTTGCCCCGCCGGCAGGGCTCCTTCCCCACATGAAGGAGGCCCAAGGGGTCATAGTAACTAGGGCCATCTATGGCATCGCCTTCTTTTGCCTCATCCCAACTCCACCACCAACAAGCATGAGGGGATTCACGCGCTTCCTCTGCGGGGATGACGGTGCCGTGTTCAGCCTGACCATCAGCATGCTCGGCCCGGCCGCCGTCGTGTCCTTGGTGTGCATTAGGCAGGACAGGTGCCTATGGACGCGGTACACGGTGAAACTGTGTGCGCCTGGCCGGCCAGGGTCAGCGGACTTGTTGATGGTCGAGACCTTAATGTGGTAATCGAGCTGACGAGCAGCTCGTCGCCGGCCAACCTCTCGTCCAACAAGCTCAGGACGTACCTCAGAGTGCCGCCGTGGTTCCTGATGAAGGTTCGATAGTCCACCTATGTATCTTTCTGGATTTGCATCGACAGGAAAAAATGATCTTAAACTACGGCTGATGATCAAGACTATAATGGTGTATTAGTAGATAAATAACACTGCTGGTACTACTATTTTACTACTCATGTTTACAAGTAGTAGTCGCATGTAGGTTCTCTTTTGGTACTAGGAAGGATGCATTTCGTATGTAAACTAAGTTTGCTGCTAATGTTATTATGGAGTATTTAGGGGTTTAGTATGACTTTTATGTAATTGTTCACTTCTACGACATGGACCAGAGATAAACACACTAATCGTTCTTACGATGCTTCAATTTTAGTCATCTAACTCAGTGATTACGGGCTTTTATGCCCAAACATGTCAATTCGACTTGATTTAAGTCTTGAACCAAAATTGTCGTCGAAATTGCGCTGGTGTGGATGACGCATTGACGTGGGTCCAATGTGTAGGATAGGCTGCCTTGGAATTTAGCCTAAATATCTAGAAAATAATATGGACATCTATGACATCAACTCGATGTTATCAGAATCATCAGGAACCATATTTTCATATTATATGTGTTTGACATTATGTAAGTTAGTATGTGTGTACATATAGTTGGTCAACCTTTATAAATATTGACTTCCATAAAACCTAGTATGCTTTCTAATTTGGAAATAAGGGAGCATCTATGTACTAAAATGTATTGAAATACATGTGTATCTAGACAAAGCCAAATCAGTAACTATTATTTTAGGATGGAGGGACTAATTATTTATGAGTAAGCTATTTTTCACACAAAAATTACTGCTAGGGCACGTGCCCACGACTAGATCATGGACCAATGCATAATAATCACACGACCATGCGGTGGCGATCTACTCCGTACTGGATTACCCTATGTGCGGAGGCGCACTAGTGGAGCACACGCTCGTGCTGTTCCTGAGTACGTAATAGTACTACCAGTATACGCAAATAGGAGTACAAAAATAGATATATCTTGTTGCTCATCGTACTATTTTTTCCCCTGTAAAGCAACCTGGTCATGACTACTACAGTTATATATTGGCACAACTTCTGCTTTTGGCGCTACAAGACGAATGTGGAACTCTCTGTGTCCGTTCAAACAAACTCTCTGTGTAACATTAGTGTACTAGTACTTCTTGTACTCCCTAGTTTTTCGGACGCACAGTAAAGTAGTGTAGTAAGTTTGTTTGGTCAATCTGCATGCAACGAGCTTTGGTTTGACAGGACAATTCAGGTTTTTTAGATATCCAAATTTCTACTCCAGCTCGATGGCTCAAGACACGAAACAGCTAGTACTCCTCTATCCTCCGACCGTCGCCCAGATCAAAATGAACAAGCAAAAGATTGTGTATCTTGGAAATTGCCATGGCCATTTATTACCTACAGAGCTTTATTTTGTTTCCTTCTAGGCATCTGCAAAGACTGATACTATACTATATTAATTAGTACTACTTGTAAATAACATGCTACGATTGGTCCCTATAGTTAGTACTAGACATAGACTTTAGTAGTAATAAAGTCTCCAAGAGGCGGAGTTCCTTTTTTTCCTGAGAGAGGAAACCTTTTTTATTCCTTCTTTGATTCAAAGAAAATTCAAAGTTTTTGTGAAGGATCTTGTCCCTTAGGAAATAATCCTACGCTGTTTTGTTTGATTCATAGGATTCCAATACGTAGGAATTATGTCCCGTTTGGAACGCAGGATAGGAAAAATATAGGAATAGGAAAAACACGGGAATTGAGATTCCTTCAAAGTATTCCTTTGCTTTCCCTGTGATTTAAACACATACTTGATCCAAATTCATGTAGTTTCCTCTGCTTATGTTTTGAGAATCCTACAAATCAAACGAGCCCTTAGGGATGGTCTTTTTTGTCTTTGATCAATTTTTTTTGTTTGAGCATAGGTCATAGAGCTTCCTCGGAAAACGAGGAGGGTGGAAATTGCAAAAATCTCCAACAATTGGATTCGAAATTGCAGGGAACTCCAGATAATCAGGATTTGCAAGAAACTACTGTGCTACAATTACTTTTGGGTACAAATGCTGCACATAGCACAAAATTCTAGATTAACCCTCTTAGCATTATTTCTTACATACCCAGGGCTCAACAGTCGGAGCTCTTTGCAACTACGACTCTAATTGTTGGAGTTTGTGCACCTACCCTCAATTGGAGCCCCACTCCCACTCGGCCACCTTCTCTAGTACAACTAGTAGTAGAGTAACGCACCATCAGCCTTTGTCTTCTCCATCGCACCCCGGCAGCTAGCTCACACCAATGATCTTCCCTCCCTCCCCTACCCCACCCCACCCCAAAGAAAGCCCCCAAAACACAATCTGCAGCCTCCTTCCATGGTGAGATCGAGCAAGGTCTATAAAGATCCTGAGAAGGTCTATAAACGATATGCCATTTTAATTGATAGAGGGACATGCAATTGCTAAATCATCACCTCCGTCATCTTGTTCTACAGAAGGCATTATTACAAGATCCACAACCTTCTTTTCCTTGGGAAGACAATGCCAAGTGCAGGATTTTGAATCTAAACGCAATCAAGTGCAGGTTCATCAGGACAACCTCCAGCTGCGTCAGTCTCCATAGAAGGTACATCAGCGCTATGGCAGACACCGTTGGAAATGCAAGCTGATGCTTTTGTTATACTCCTATCAGGACCACAGATAAGGGCCAGAAATTCAAGCTCCAAAATCTAGCATTACAAAATATACAAGAGGTTACCCCATCTAGACAATTCATAGACAATTCACAGTGCAATTTGAGCGTCTTACATGATCCTTAGATGTTAGTCCATCCGGTCTTTTATTGGTGGAACAAAATTTGCTGGTACTTTTATTTCTGCGAAGAACCTATAAAACATAGCCAAGTCAGACATCTGAATATATCTAACTTTTATATAGTCTTATATGTGAAGATATCTTTGCATATCACTCACTTATCAAACTGTCTAAGGATATCTTCCCGCTCCTTAGAAAGGAGAAGTCGACGTTCTATAGGGTACATCCATCTATACTGTACCTCTAAGTCCTTCGTCGTCAGGTACATCAACAGCCAAATTCTCCATCGTATCAAAGAAGGATGGGGCATATATCAGGTCAAAATCTTGCACAGGATCTCCGCCAAATCCTTTTTAAGATGTTTTCGAACTCTTCTGTCCAGAGCTTTAATATAGGTTTACCTAAAGAACGTACCTACCCAAATCTGCAAGCACCATGTAAATCTAGATGGTCACAACCTTTAACTATTTCTAGGAGAGATGGAGAACAAACCAAAGCCAAGAAGAATGTCCAGTGCCTGAATCTAGCAGGCGAAGCATGGGGATCGCCTACCTGACCGCCGGCATGTGCGTCTCGTGAAGAACGGCGCGGCCAATGGTGGTAGGCCGGCACTACTGATAGAAAGGCGTCGAGAAGTTTTTTTAAGGCGTGGAGAAGTTTGCGGCCTGGTTCTAATCCGGTGCATCTCCCATAAGGACTGCGCAAAATTTGAAGAGACAGGGGCTGGTCGCTTGATTGAGGGCGGGCTTAGGAAAGTTTTGGGTCTCGGCGGAAGTTTTGGCGGGCGCAGGGTGTTTGTCCACAATTTTCACAGAAATATGTGTGAATATTTTATCGGATTTGCCAGTTCTCAAGTGTCACCTCTCTCACCATTGGATTTACCCCGCGATTGGTGCAACGTGAGGGTTACACAGTTGTTGCAACATCTTGTAACTGGGAATTTAATGAGTTACAACTACTAGGTTACAACTGAGTCTTAGCACATTTAGTAGGGTCACGTCAGCTCCTTAACATAACAAGTTCTCAGGTGCCTAGAATCTAGGCCCTAATATTTTATACCTGTTTCCCTTGCTGACGGCTTTGTTTTGAATCCGGCCAAGCCCTAGCACGTACCTTGGGATTTTGACTATCGAGCCCAAAAAATTAGCCCATCCAGCCTCATTATAGCCCAAGACCTTCTAACTCGGCCATGTTTTGGGTCATTCGGCCACGCAAATAGCCTAATTAGATTGGGCGAGAGCCCATGAAAAATATCCCAGCAATCCCCTCTTGGCCCATTTTTCTTCAATTCGGCCTTTTTTGGGCACAGTCCACCCACCCCTAAAAAAACTCCGTCTATCCATGTTTTTAAGTACTACCTACTACATTATTTATACTTAACATTTTTTAGTTGACCTGCTAGCAATCACACGTAGCAGATGGACAAGCAATTTTATAAGAAGAAAAATAAATAAGGTATATACGATGTTAGTATACATTTTTTACATTTTATAAAAGGATGACAATTTTCTTATGTAGTGGCAAGGCATGTAGTTTATCTGTAGCAATATTTTTGTACTGAGAGGCTGACCTGGCCAACCCACCTGCCTACAGCTAGCGCCCATCAACCTTACCATAAAAGAGATCAAGCTTAACGAGCGCATTTAAAAAGTACTTGTACAATAGTCTCGACCGGAAAAAGAAGACCAAGATCGACACGTTTCTTGTCGTGAGAGGCTGACACGTGGGCCCCAACAGCAAGACCATACACGCTTGCCGCATGGAAAAACGTTACCAAGGTCAAACCAGCGGACGCGACCAAAACAAATGTCCAACATAGACACATTTCCTCTACATAAGCGGCTGACATGTGGACCCAGTAGGGAGACATTATACGGGTGCTGTATTGAGCAACGTTGCCAAGTTCCAAACGGGGAGGCGCGAGAGAAGAAAAACGGTATAGCATGCACACGTTTCCTACACAGAGGAGGCTGACATGTCGGGCCCACCAGCCTGTATAAACAGCTGAGGCAACGAGCAAGGCTATCAAGTTCGGAACATGATGGCGCGACATAGCGTAAAAATTCCATCATACACACGTTTCTTCTAGTGAGAAGATGACATGTGGGGCCCAGCATCGTGATTAAACGGTAGATGCATCGAATAGCGCTATCAAGTTCGGAAAAGGGTAGCGCGAGCAAAGGAAAAAATCTATCATACACACGTTTCTTCTAATGAGAGGATGACATGTGGGGCTCAGGAGGTTGGTTAAACGGTAGATGCGTCAAGTAGCGCTATCAACTCGGAATGGGGTATCGCTAGCAAAGGAAAAAATTCCATCATACACACATTTCTTCTAATGAGAGGATGACATGTGGGTCCCAGGAGGTTGATTAAACGGTAGATGCATGGAGCAGCACTATCAACTTCGGAACAGGGTAGCGCGAGCGAAGGAAAAAATCATCATGTACACGATCCTTCTAATGAGAGGCTGACATGTGGGACCTAGTAGCCTAACAAAACGGCAGGCGGGTCGACCAATGTTATCGAGATCAAATCAGGGAGGCGCAACTGAAAAGTATGGTCCACTAGAGACACTAACATCCGGGACCCACATGCCTCAAAAGACTTCGGCGAATCAACATCACGCGAGGAAAGGAAAATCTTGCTTCTGCCACACGTTAGCCGAGCTTCCTCCACGTTTTTAGCAGATCCAACATAGTAGAGGGCCGCGAAACCGAAGAAAGATTCCATCAGCCATGGTCGAGCCGAGAATTTCGTCGCGGAAGACGTGCCTTCTATGATGACCGTCGGGCCAATTTGTTGCGGAAGGAAACTTTTCTTGTAGTGTGTGTTCTTCTCACAGACCACATGTGGATCCACCAGAGTCATTGCATGTCTGTTCTTTTCACAAACCACATAAGGATCCACTAGTGTCATTGGATGTTCGTTCTTTTCATGAACCATAGCTAGAGTCATTGCATGTGTGTTATTTAATGAACCACATGGATCCACCAGAGTCATTGCATGTGTGTTCTTTTCATTAACCATAACTAGACTCATTGGATGTGTGTTCTTCTCACAAACCACATGTGGATCCACCAGTGTGATTGCATGTCTGTTATTTTCACAAACCACAGCTAGTGTCATTGCATGTATGTTCTTTCCAAATACCACATAAGGATCCACCAGTGTCACTGGATGTTGGTTTTGCATGTGTGTTCTTCTCACAAACCACACATGGATCCGCCAGTGTCATTGGATGTGTCTTCTTCTCACAAACCACATATGGATCCACCAATGTGATAGCATGTGTGTTCTTTTCACAATCCACAGCTAGAGTCATTGCATGCCTGTTCTTTTCATAGACCACATAAGGATCCACCAGTGTCATTGGATGTGTGTTCTTTTCATGAGCCACACCCAGTGTCATTGCATGTGTGGTCTTCTCACAAACCACATACGAATCCACCAGTGTCATTGCATGTTTGTTCTTTTCACAAACCACATATTGATCAACGAGTGTCATTGCATGTGTGTTCTTCTCACAAACCACATATGGATCCACCAGTCATTGCATGTGTGTTATTTTCACAAACCACATAAGGATCCACCAGTGTCATTGCATGTGTGTTCTTTCCATTAACCATAGCTAGAGTAATTGCATGTGTGTTGTTTTCATTAACCAGATGGATCCACCACAGTCATTGCATGTGTGTTCTTTTCGTTAACGACAACCAGAGTCATTGCATGTGTGTTCTTCTCACAAACAACAGCTAGTGTCATTGCATGTCTTCTCTTTCCACAGACCACATAAGGATCCAGTAGTGTAATTAGATGTGTGTTCTTTTCATAAACCACACCCAGTGTCATTGCATGTGTGTTCTTCTCACAAACCACATATGGATCCACCAAAGATCATTGCATGTCTGTTATTTTCACAAACCACATGGATCCACCAGTGTCATTGCATGTGTGTTATTTTCACAAACCACATATGGATCCACAAGAGTCATTGCATGTGTGTTCTTTTCACAAACCACATCAGGATCCACCAGTGTCATTGTATGTGTGTTCTTTTCAGGAACCACAACCAGAATCATTGCATGTGTGTTCTTCTCACAAACCACATGTGCATCCACCAGAGTCATTGCATGTGTGTTCTTTTCACAAATCACATAAGGATCCACCAGTGTCATTGGACGTGTGTTCTTTTCATGAACCATAGCTAGAGTCATTGCATGTGTGTTCTTTTCATGAACCACATGGATCCACCAGAGTCATTGCATGTGTGTTTTTTCATTAACCACAACTAGAGTCATTGGATGTGTGTTCTTCTCACAAACCACATGTGAATCCACCGATGTGATTGCATGTCTATTCTTTTAACAAACTATAACTAGTGTCATTGCATGTCTGTTCTTTCGAAAGACCACATGTCATTGGATGTGTGTTCTTTTCATGAAGCACACCCAGTGACATTTCTTGTGTCTTCTTCTCACAAACCACATCCAGTGTCATTGCATGTATGTTCTTTAAACAGACCACATATGGATCCAAAAGTGTCATTGCATGTGTGTTTTGCATGTGTGTTCTTCTCACAAACCACACATGGATCCACCGGTGTCATTGGATGTGTGTGCTTCTCACAAAGCACATATGGATCCACCAGTGTGATTGCATGTGTCTTATTTTCACAAACCATTTCTAGAGTCATTGCATGTGTGTTCTTTTCACAAACCACATAAGGATCCACAAGTGTCATTGGATGTCTGTTCTGTTCAGGAACCACACCCAGTGTCATTGCATGTGTGTTCTTCTCACAAACCACATATGGATCCACCAGTGTCATTGCATGTATGTTCATTTCACAACCCACATATTGATCCACCAGTCTCATTGCATGTGTGTTCTTATCACAAACCACATATGGATCCACTAGTGTGATTGCATGTGTGTTTTGCGTGTGTGTTCTTCTCACAAACCACACATGGATCCACCAGTGTCATTAGATGTTTGTTCTTCTCACAAACCACATATGGATCCACGTGTGTGATTGCATGTGTGCTCTTTTCACAAACCACATAAGGATCCACCAGTGTCATTGGATGTGTGTTCTTTTCATGCACCACACCCAATGTCATTGCATGTGTGTTCTTCTCACAAACCACATATGGTTCAACCAGAGTTCATTGCATGTCTGTTATTTTCACAAACCACATTGATCCACCAATGTCATTGCATGTGTGTTCTTTTCACAAACCACGTGTGGATCCACCAGAGTCATTGCATGTGTGTTCTTTTCACAAACCACATAAGGATCCACCAGTGTCATTGCATGTGTGTTCTCCTCACAAACCACATATGGATCCACCAGTGTCATTGCATGTGTGCTCTTTTGACAAACCACATAAGGATCCACCAGTGTCATTGGATGTGTGTTATTTTCATGAACCACACCCAGTGTCATTGCATGTGTGTTCCCCTCACAAACGACATATGGATCCACCAGTGCCATTGCATGTGTGTTCTTTTGACAACCCACATATGGATCCACCAGAGTCATTGCATGTGTGTTCTTTTCACAAACCACATAAGGATCCACCAATGTCATTGCATGTGTTCGTTTCACGAACCACAACCAGTGTCATTGCATGTGTGTTCTTCTCACAAACCACGTGCGGATCCACCAAAGTCATTGCATGAGTGTTCTTTTCACAAACCACATAAGGATCCCCCTGTTTCATTGGATGTGTGTTCTTTTAATGAACCATAGATAGAGTCATTGCATGTGTGTTCTTTTCATTAACCATAGCTAGAGTCATTGCATGTGTGTTCTTTCTGTTAACCACAACTAGAGTCATTGCATGTGTGTTCTTCTCACAAACCACATATGGATCCACCAGTGTGATTGCATGTCTGTTCTTTTCAGAAACCATAGCTAGTGTCATTGTATGTTTGCTCTTTCCACAGACCACATAAGGATCTACTAGTGTCATTAGATGTGTGATCTTTTCATGAACCACACCTAGTGTTATTGCATGTGTGTTCTTCTCACAAACCACATATGGATCCACCAGAGATCATTGCATGTCTGTTATTTTCACAAACCACATGCGGATCCACCAGAGTCATTGCATGTGTGTTCTTTTCACAAACCACATGCGGATCCACCAGATTCATTGCATTTGTGTTCTTTTCACAAACCACATAAGGATCCACCAGTGTCATTGCATGCGTGTTACTTTCACAAACCACATGTGGATCCACCAGAGTCATTGCATTTGTGTTCTTTTCACAAACCATATAAGGATCCAGCAGTGTCATTGGATGTGTGTTCTTTTCATGAACCACACCTAGTGTCATTGCATGTGTGTTCTTCTGACAAGCCATATATGGATCCACCAGTTTCATTGCATGTGTGTTCTTTTCACAAACCACATATGGATCCACCAGAGTCATTGCATGTGTGTTCTATTCACAAACCACATAAGGATCCACCAGTGTCATTGGATGTATGTTCTTTTCATGAACCATAGCTAGAGTCATTGCATGTGTGTTATTTTGATGAACCACATGGATCCACCAGAGTCATTGCATGTGTGTTCTCTCCACTAACCACAACTAGAGTCATTGCATGTGTGTTCTTCTCACAAACCACATATGGATCCACTAGTGTGATTGCATGTCTATTCTTTTCACAAACCACAGCTAGTGTCATTGCATGTCTGCTCTTTCCACAGACCACATAAGGATCTAATAGTGTCATTAGATGTGTCTTCTTTTCATGAACCACACCCAGTGTCATTTCATGTGTGTTCTTCTCACAAACCACATATGGATCCACCAGAGATCATTGCATGTCTATTATTTTCACAAACCACATGTGGATCCACCAGAGTCATTGCATGTGTGTTCTTTTCACAAACCACATGCGGATGCACCAGAGTCATTGCATTTGTGTTCTTTTCACAAACCACATGAGGATCCACCAGTGTCATTGCATGTGTGTTACTTTCACAAACCACATGTGGATCCACCAGAGTCATTTCATTTGTGTTCTTTTCACAAACCATATAAGGATCCACCAGTGTCATTGGATGTGTGTTCTTTTCATGAACCACACCTAGTGTCATTGCATGTGTGTTCTTCTGACAAGCCACATATGGATCCACCAGTGTCATTGCATGTGTGTTCTTTTCACAAACCACATATGGATCCACCAGAGTCATTGCATGTGTGTTGTTTTCAGAAACCACATAAGGATCCACCAGTGTCATTGCATGTGTGTTCTTTTTATGAACCACAACCAGTGTCATTGCATGTGTGTTCTTCTCACAAACCACATGTGGATCCACCAGAGTCATTGCATGTGTGTTCTTTTCACAAACCACATAAGGATCCACCAGTGTCATTGGATGTATTTTCTTTTCATGAACCATAGCTACAGTCATTGCATGTGTGTTATTTTTATGAACCACATGGATCCACCAGAATCATTGCATGTGTGTTCTCTCCACTAACCACAACTAGAGTCATTCCATGTGTGTTCTTCTCACCAACCACATATGGATCCACCAGTGTGATTGCATGTCTGTTCTTTTCACAAACCACCGCTAGTGTCATTGCATGTCTGCTCTTTCCACAGACCACATAAGCATCTACTAGTGCCATTCGATGTGTGTTCTTTTCATGAACCACACCTAGTGTCATTTCATGTGTGTTCTTCTCACAAACCACATATGGATCCACCAGAGATCATTGCATGTCTATTATTTTCACAAACCACATGCGGATCCACCAGAGTCATTGCATGTGTGTTCTTTTCACAAACCACATGCGGATCCATCAGAGTCATTGCATTTGTGTTCTTTTCACAAACCACATAAGGATCCACCAGTGTCATTGCATGTGTGTTACTTTCACAAACCACATGTGGATCCACCAGAGTCATTTCATTTGTGTTCTTTTCACAAACCATATAAGGATCCACTAGTGTCATTGCATGTGTGTTCTTTCATGAACCACACCTAGTGTCATTGCATCTGTGTTCTTCTAACAAGCCACATATGGATCCACCAGTGTCATTGCATGTGTGTTCTTCTCACAAACCACATATGGATCCACCAGAGTGATTGCATGTGTGTTCTTTTCACAAACCACATAAGGATCCACCAGTGTCATTGCATGTGTGTCCTTTTCATGAACCACAACTAGTGTCATTGCATGTATGTTCTTTTGAAAAACCACATAAGGATCCACTAGTCTCATTGCATGTGTGTTCTTTTGAAAAACCACATATGGATCCACTAGAGTCATTACATGTGTGTTCTTTTCACAAACCACATAAGGATCCATCAGTGTCATTGGATGTGTGTTATTTTCTTGAACCACACCCAGTCTCATTGCATGTGTGTTCTTCTCACAAACCACGTATGGATCCACCAGTGTCATTGCATGTGTGTTCTTTTCACAAACCACATAAGGATCCACCAGTGTCATTGCATGTGTGTTATTTTCACAAACCACATATGCATCCACCAGAGTCATTGCATGTGTGTTCTTTTCACAAACTACATAAGGATCCACCAGTGTCATTGCATTTGTTCTTTTCACGAACCACAACTAGTGTCATTGCATGTGTGTTCTTCTTATAAACCTCATGTGGATCCACCAAAGTCATTGCATGTTTATTCTTTTCACAAACCACATAAGGATCCACCAGTTTCATTGGATGTGTGTTCTTTTCAAGAATAATACCTAGAGTCATTGCATGTATTTTCTTTTCATTAACCATAGCTAGAGTCATTGCATGTATGTTCTTTTCATGAACCACATGGATCCACCACAGTCATTGCATGTGTGTTCTTTCCGTTAACCACAACTAGAGTCATTGCATGTGTGTTCTTGTCACAAACCACATATGGATCCACTAGTGTGATTGCATGTCTCTTCTTTTCACAAACCACAACTAGTGTCATTGCATGTCTTCTCTTTCCACAGACCACATAAGGATCCACCAGTGACATTGGATGTGTGTTCTTTTCATGAACCACACCCGGTGTCATTGCATGTGTGTTCTTGTCACAAACCACATATGGATACACCAGAGATCATTGCATGTCTGTTATTTTCACAAACCACATGGATCCACCAGTGTCATTACATGTGTGTTGTTTTCACAAACCATATGTGGATCCACCAGAGTCACTGCATGTGTGTTCTTTTTAGAAACCACATAAGGACCCACCAGTGTCATTGCATGTGTGTTCTTTTTATGAACCACAACCAGTGTCATTGCATGTGTGTTCTTCTCACAAACCACATGTGGATCCACCAGAGTCATTGCATGTGTGTTCTTTTCACAAACCACATAAGGATCCACCAGTGTCATTGGATGTATGTTCTTTTCATGAACCATAGCCAGAGTCATTGCATGTGTGTTCTTTTGACAAACCAATAAGGATCCACCAGTTTCATTGGATGTGTGTTCTTTTCAAGAACAATACCTAGAGTCATTGCATGTATTTTCTTTTCATTAACCATAGCTAGAGTCATTGCATGTATGTTCTTTTCATGAACCACATGGATCCACCACAGTCATTGCATGTGTATTCTTTCCGTTAACCACAACTAGAGTCATTGCATGTGTGTTCTTGTCACAAACCACATATGGATCCACCAGTGTGATTGCATGTCTGTTCTTTTCACAAACCACAACTAGTGTCATTTCATGTCTTCTCTTTCCACAAACCACATAAGGATCCACTAGTGACATTGGATGTGTGTTCTTTTCATGAACCACACCCGGTGTCATTGCATGTGTGTTCTTCTCACAAACCACAAATGGATACACCAGAGATCATTGCATGTCAGTTATTTTCACAAACCACATGGATCCACCAGTGTCATTACATGTGTGTTGTTTTCACAAACCACATGTGGATCCACGAGAGTCACTGCATGTGTGTTCTTTTCACAAACCACATAAGGATCCACCAGTGTCATTGCATGTGTGTTCTTTTCACAAACCACAGCTAGTGTCATTGCATGTCTACTCTTTCCACAGACCACATAAGGATCCACCACTGTCATTGGATGTGTGTTCTTTTCATGAACCACACCCGATGTCATTGCATGTGTGTTCTTCTCACAAACCACATATGGATACACCAGAGATCATTGCATGTCTGTTATTTTCACAAACCACATGGATCCACTAGTGTCATTGCATGTGTGTTCTTTTCGCAAACCACACGTGGATCCACCAGATTCATTGCATGTTTGTTCTTTTCACAAACCATATAAGGATCCACCAGTGTCAATGGATGTGTGTTCTTTTCATGAACCACACCAAGTGTCATTCCATGTGTGTTCTTCTCACAAACCACATATGGATCCACCAATGTCATTGCATGTGTGTTCTTTTCACAAACCACATATGGATCCACAAGAGTCATTGCATGTGTGTTCTTTTCACAAACCACATAAGGATTCACCAGTGTCATTGCATGTGTGTTCTTTTCATGAACAACAACCAGTGTTATTGCATGTGTGTTCTTCTCACAAACCACATGTGTATCCACCAGAGTCATTGCATGTGTGTTCTTTTCACAAACCACATAAGTATCCACAAGTGTCATTGGATGTGTGTTCTTTTCATGAACCATAGCTAGAGTCATTGCATGTGTGTTCTTTTCATGAACCACATGGATCCACCAGAGTCATTGCATGTGTGTTATTTTCATTAAACACAACTAGAGTCATTGCATCTGTATTCTTCTCACAAACCACATATGGATCCACCAGTGTGATTGGATGTCGGTTCTTTTCACAAACCACATCTAGTGTCATTGCATGTCTGTTCTTTCCACACACCACATAAGGATGCACCAGTGTCATTGGATGTGTGTTCTTTTCATGAACCACACCCAGTGTCATTGCATGTGTGTTCTTCTCACAAACCACATATGGATCCACCAGAGTCATTGCATGTGTGTTCTTTTCACAAACCACATAAGGATCCACCAGTGTCATTGGATGTGTGTTATTTTCTTGAACCACACCCAGTGTCATTGCATGTGTGTTCTGCTCACAAACCACATATGGATCCACCAATGTCATTGCATGTGTGTTCTTTTCACAAACCACATATGGATCCACCAGAGTCATTGCATGTGTGTTCTTCTCACAAACCACATACGGATACACCAGAGATCATTGCATGTCTGTTATTTTCACAAACCACATGGATCCACCAGTGTCATTGCATGTGTGTTCTTTTCAGAAACCACATGTGGATCCACAAAAGTCATCGCATGTGTGTTCTTTTCACAAACCACATGTGCATCCACCAGTGTCATTGAATGTGTGTTCTTTTCACAAACCAAATATGGATCCACTAGAGTCATTGCATGTGTGTTATTTTCACAAACCACATAAGGATCCACCAGTGTCATTGCATCTGTGTTCTTTTCATGAACCATAACCAGTGTTATTGCATGTGTGTTCTTCTCACAAACCACATTTGGATACACCAAAGTCATTGCATGTGTGTTCTTTTCACAAACCACATAAGGATCCACTAGTGTCATTCGATTTGTGTTCTTTTCATGAACCATAGCTAGAGTCATTGCATGTGTGTTCTTTTCATTAACCACAACTAGAGTCATTGCATGTGTGTTCTTCTCACATACCACATATGGATCCACCAGTGTGATTGCATGTCTGTTCTTTCCACACACCACATAAGGATCCACCGGTGTCATTGGATGTGTGTTCTTTTCATGAACCACACCTAGTGTCATTGCATGTGTGTTCTTCTCTCAAGCCTCATGTGGATCCACCAGAGATCATTGCATGTCTATTCTTTTCACAAACCACATGGATCCACCAGTGTCATTGCATGTGTGTTCTTTTCACAAACCACATGTGGATCCACTAGAGTCATTGCATGTATGTTCTTTTCACAAACCACGTAAGGATCCACCAGTATCATTGCATGTGTGTTAGTTTCACAAACCACATATGGATCCACCAGAGTCATTACATTGTGTTCTTTTCACAAACCATATAGGGATCCACCAGTGTCATTGGATGTGTGTTCTTTTCATGAACCAAACCCAGTGTCATTGCATGTGTGTTCTTCTCACAACCGGCATATGGATCCACCAGTGTCATTGCATGTGTGTTCTTTTCACAAACCACATATGGATCCACCAGAGTCATTGCATGTGTGTTCTTTTCACAAACCACATAAGGATCCACCAGTGTCATTGCATGTGTGTTATTTTCATGAACCACAACCAGTTTCATTGCATGTGTGTTCTTCTCACAAACCACATGTGGATCCACCAGAGTCAATGCATGTGTGTTCTTTTCACAAACCACATAAGGATCCACGAGTGTCATTGGATGTATGTTCTTTTCATGAACCATAGCTAGAGTCATTGCATGTGTGTTCTTTTCATGAACCACATGGATCCACCAGAGTCATTGCATGTGTGTTCTTTCCATTAACCACAACTAGAGTCATTGCATGTGTGTTCTTCTCGAAAACCACATATGGATCCACCAGTATGATTGCATGTCTATTATTTTCACAAACCACATCTAGTGTCATTGCTTGTATGTTCTTTCCACACACCACGGATCCACAAGTGTCATTGGATGTGTGTTCTTTTCATGAACCACACCGAGTCTCATTGCATGTGTGTTCTTCTCACAAACCACATATGGATCCACTAGTGTCATTGCATCTGTGTTCTTTTCGCAAACCACATATGGATCCACTAGATTCATTGCATATGTGTTCTTTTCACAAACCACATAAGGTTCCACTAGTGTCATTGGATGTGTGTTATTTTCTTGAACCACACCTAGTGTCATTGCATGTGTGTTGTTCTGAAAAGCCACATATGGATCCACCAGTGTCATTGCATGTGTGTTCTTTTCACAAACCACATATGGATCCACCAGAATCATTGCATGTGTGTTCTATTCACAAACCACATAAGGATCCACCAGTGTCATTGCATGTGTGTTCTTTTCATGAACCACAACCAGTGTCATTGCATGTGTGTTCTTCTCACAAACCACATGTGGATCCACCGGTGTCATTGGATGTGTGTTCTTTTCATGAACCACGCCCAGTGTCATTGCATGTGTGTTCTTATCACAAACCACATATGGATCCACCAGTGTCATTGCATGTGTTCTTTCCACAAACCACATATGAATCCACCAGAGTCATTGCATGTGTGTTCTTTTCACAAACCACATAAGGATCCACCAGAGTCATTGGATGTGTGTTATTTTCCTGAACCACACCCAGTGTCATTGTGTAACATCCCAAAACTCTAATCTAGGGTTATTAAGAGCCAAATCATCAAAATTAGGGTTAACAAAAACTTTTCCAATTAAAATTATTAAAGCGTTCATATGTGTGTGCATTTAAATAGGAGTTGTTTTGATTTGCCATGATTAAGTGATCCATTGCTTATAAAATGAATCTTAGGTGAAATAAACATCTTCCAGATCATTCCCAAACAAATTCCAAAGAAAAACAACTCAAAATGAATAAAAGAAAGAAATGGTCATTTGTGCCATTTTAATCAACATGCCTACTTTGGCTATTCCTAGGACTTAATTCTTAACTGAGACAAATGTGGATCTTTGCACCCCTTGCTAGTACATATAATGATGTACCAAGGCCCACTTTGTGATCTGCCAAAAACTTGCAAACACTAATTTTAAATGGCATTTGAAAATTGAATGTAGTTCATATGGGAAGATCCCACTATTTCAAAAACTACTCAAATGAGGTCCAGTTTCAAATCCCAAGCAACCATAGAGGCTTAAGCATGTGTATAGCAAACCCACCAAAATTCATTCATAAATTTCAAACTTTAGTTCATGCGGTCATTGTGTCGAGCACCTGGCAGGCATGAATCACACTCTAATCCTAGCTCACAGTTTCTACAGGGTTTTGCTACCCATTTGACCTCAGTTTACTCCCTCCGTCCCTTCTAACTCTAACCAAAGCCTAATCACCCCACCCCTTTGTCCCTAGCAGCAGTACCACGCCACCCCGAGGACATTCTCGCTGGCCAACCTTGCCAATGCAGCAACAGACCGCCAACCCCTCTCCGCCGCTCTAGGGAGACCTCACCACCGCCCACGGTCCACCCCACGCTGACTGCCAGCCACTGGACCACCGAGGAACCGCTGCGCCCTAAGCCTCCGCATGCAGCTAGAGCGCGCCAGAGCGCCAACACCATCAGCACACAATAGACCGCGCGCGCCGCCCTGCCTCGTCCCCAGCAACCCGCCAGACACGGCCGTGCACTGCCGCGTGACCCACAGTCGCCGTGCGCCGCGTCGAGCACTGCCTCTATCTCCTAGAGCGCGGGACGGTCCTGACCAAACGCCACCGCCCCTAGCCACGTATTTAAGCCGTAGAGCACCGCCAGGAGGCAGGCCACCGTCCCCAACCTCGAGCCACGCCGCTAGCACCCTGTGCAGCCCTCGCAGGAGTTACCCACCCATCACTTTCGGTCGCCTCGTCGAGCTATAAATAGAGGCCACCCCAGCACAAACCACTCACACCATTCCACTCCCCTCTCCTCACTAGTCCTTCCCCACCTCTAGCCGGAGCAGCTCGAGCCTTGGTTTGCCGGAATTTCGCTGGAGGAGCCCGCTGCAGAGGAGGAGAAGGCGCCGTCGATTTCGTCCACCCAAGGATCTGTCGTGACCATCCCTGAGCCCACCGTCGACAGCACGTTCGATCGCCCCCATCGCGGCCGTAGCTGGCGCCCTGGTATGCCCCTTGAGCACCCCCACTGAGCCGCTTGGGTCAGACCTCACCGGCGACCTGTCTGTCATCGACGATGAGCCCCAGCCGTAGATCCTAGTTCTAATCTAACGGCCCACATCGCCCCGTACTGCTTCGCGTGTAAAGAGCCGCTGACCGGTGGACCCCCCTACAAGCTATCCTCTGTGCCGCGGAACGCCACTGGGCCGGCCCGTTAGCTTTCCCGCACGACCCATTTAATTCAAACTTAGGTTTTTCTATTTAGGTTTGAACTTAGTTCTATCCCCTAGTTTGAAAATCAATACAAAGAGATTTACAAATCCAAATGGAGTGATTCAAATTGAGTTGGAAAGCTACTGAAAGATCTATCCAAGCCCGTTGGATTTATTTCATTTAGAGTTAGAGATCTCTCCTAGCAAAAATAACAAGACAGAAGCATTTGCACATTCAAACATTTTTCAAAAATCAACCATGATAGCTTTTGAGTTGATTCCAACTCTCAGAAAATCATATTTCACCATACCTATCTGAATATGTAACGATATTAGGGTTTACATGTAGTGACTTTGGACTAGTACCAAAATAATGCTATATAGGCATTTCTAGTCACTTTAAATCATTAAATAATGAACTTAAACCAAAGTAATTATGATCCAACCTTTAAATCACATTCCCACATGTTAGAATATGTGGTGATGACATGTGTCCACATGATCCCATATTTTAAGTGGTAAATATTAAATATTAGTTATTTTTCAATGAGTAGAAATTACTTTTCTTAAATAAAAAAGAATGAAACTAGTCAATAAAACCTATGATGCTTGTGATGATAATAGATCATCAAATGTGTGCCTTCGAGTGCTAATTATACTAGTTAAGTATTGTGTGGTGATTGTGTATTCTGTATGTATTTATAGACGATAATACTGACCAAGCTTTTGAGGAGGAGGAGTTCTATCAATAGGAGAAGAAAACTTCAACCACTGCACTACACAAGCCAAGCCACCATTAACAATGCAAGCTAACACTTGCAAGTATAATGCTTAGAAATCTAGAGTTAAGCTAGATGATTGAGCAAAGATGCTTTAGGCATGCTTTGGTTATACCACTTTGACTATTACTTACCCCAAGTATTATTTTCAAGCTTTACTTCCTTTACTTTACCCAAAGTCTTTTATTTGTTTTGAAGGTAGCATAAATAGTATAAAACTTGACCTATATAGATTACTTTAGATGTCATTCTATGGCATGAGATTGATCCCATCTTTCCACCTTAGTGAACACTCTTAACTTAGTAGTATAGAGTAGATAAAAACTTGAGTCACTTTGGATGAGATTACTTGGTGAATATGAATTATGAAAACCTTGGAATGATGAGTCATTCTATTGAGATGTTTTGACACGTGTTGAGAAACAAAAATGGTTTATGAGGGTGAAAATGTTGAGGCATGAGCCTTAACCCTTTTACAAAACTCATGGTTGGATTCGGATGCGATACCATTACAAATTTACCGTACAACCACAATACCTGAATTGGGTAAGGCTTAGCTGGAAGTTTATGTGCATTAGTATTAGTTCCCTCACGGGAGAGGTTTGAGCTGAGGCTACCTCTCAATGTTGTCCACCTATGCAGTGCCCAAGATGACAGCTGGTCATGGTTGGGAGGCCATGCTCATAGGAGAGGTGCTTGTAAAGGAAAGGTTATGTTTGATTATCTGCATACTAAGTATGATGATTCAGGGTTATCCCTGATAGATGTATCGAATCTTGTGGTGAAAGTGTACCACCTCTACAGAGTGTCAAACTATTCGAATAGCCGCGTCCGAAGTTATGGACAGTTGGAATGGCCATACTGTTTCATTGTCAGATGTATTCAAAACAACTTATGAAAGGAATGATGAATCTTGACTTGACCACAACAAGGTTGTGTTTTTGACACTAGCTTCCCAACTTAAGTGATTCTAGAACTTTACTTTATCTTTCTTTGCTTCTGAACTCAGCTTAGGTTTCAAACTTAACCTTATAGTTAAACTTAGAGTTAGCACTTTACATTAGAACTATACTACTTGTTATTGGTAGTTTGCGAGTACTTAAAGAGTACTCATGGCTTTTGTCCCAGGCTATTCTCATGGCTAGACTATGAAGGAGACTACCAAGATGATGGCCAGCATGATGGCTATGATAACTAGGACTATATCCCTTCGTCAGCATTGCCTGTGCCCCTAAAGATGGACCCCACCACTATGCTTATCTTTTATTCCGTTGCATGTTGTATTAAGACTGGATCATGAGATCCTTATTTGTGTAAGAACTTATGTATGGTTTGTAATGGATGATGTACTGTGATATCCAATCTGTTATGTCTCGCAAAAATGGTAATCCTGGGATTGTGATGAATGACATAACAGACATCTGGGATTAAAAATCCGGGTGTTGACAAGTTGGTATCAGAGCCATCCTGACCATAGGAGACCCTAGTTAGAATGGACGTCCAAACAAAAACTTAATTTCAAAACCCAAGTGAGTATTTATGAAAAACTATTTCCTCTCTTATCCTTGGGAATTCATTCTTTCTCAAAAATTCATGTTCCTCAAATTCTTACATTAATACTTAAAAATTGACACACTTGATCACTTCACTAACTTCCTTGTCCTTAATTCTTGTAGATGGAGACTCAGTTCAGCAATTTCTATCAGTTGGGAAACGGAGTTAGCTGATCTTCGAGAGGGATCTGGATTCACTGTCGGAGTTACTGGGACGCCCGCATCCGGAGTTTCTTTTAGCTCAACTTCTAGGACCCCTAGGAGGAGATTTATAGTGGCTAGTCACAACTGAAGCTCTTGCACATCTATGTGCCCTTAGCATCAACCAAATCCAAGGAACCCATTTTGCTCACTACGCAAGACGTGACTTCATGAGAATGCCGATGGAGATGCCCAGTCACCCAGAGCTGAAGCGTCAAGTGGAGAACGTTGACTTCCTATTGTACGACCGCCAGAAGGAATTGGACAATGCTAGGGAGTTCGCCAACCACAACCGTGCCATTGCCACTCAGAAGGCCCAGACTTTCTCACTACTAGTCAAGGACCGTTAGTCTCTTCGCCTCCAACGCGAAAAGAAGGGTTGCACCATCGCTCGTCTTTGCAAAAAGATGGCCGACCTCGAGAAGACCGTCAAGGAGCAGGAAGCTCAGCTTGTAGCAAAGGAGAAAGAATAGGACACTACTAGGAAACAACCTATAGATAGACAAGATGTTCAGTGGCGCATAGGCCAATCTATGCGCCACAGGAAGACATCAGTGGCCACTGGAAAGCATGCACCATAGAAGTTTGGAAATTCTGTGGCGCATTTTCTAGAGCATGCGCCACAGAAGATTGGTGGGACCCGCCGGCGGGGGGGGGGGATGATCCAAGTTCTGTGGCGCATTCTGTAATATGCGCCACAGAAGAGGAAACTTCTGTGGTGCATATTTCCTCATGCGCCACAGAACATGGAGGAGGGCCCCACCACGGAATCTAATTCACCCAAGTTCTGTGGCGCACGTTGACATATGCGCCACAGAAGTGAAACACTTCTGTGCCGCATATTCCAACGTGCGCCACAGAACTTGGGGGTGGGCCCCACAGAGGGAATCTTATTCACCCACTTCTGTGGCACATATGGTAGAAATGCGCCACAGAAGTTTCAGCATCTGTGGCGCATTTCCTCCATATGCGCCACAGATGAGGGCGTCCAGATCCATATGTTAGAAAGGTGATATGAGCTAGCTTTCTTATCTATCTATCCCACCACCACCCATTTCACATCTCTACCTCCTCCCACCTCGTCTTCCTCCTCCCTCACACCCCATCTTGCCCATAGTTTTTCCATTTTCTTATATCTAAACCTACTTTAATCCATAGATTGGTAAGTAGAAGCTTCGCTCCAACTTCTAGATCTAAAAGTTCCTTACTTTTCTCTCTCACATCTCTCTATTTGTTTACTAATTTCCTCTCCACCAACTTGCATTGTAGATCTATTTGTCCATACTCTCTCATCGTGCGGTCTCGTCTCGCTATTATTGTGTCTACTATATCTAGGTGAGTACTTGGCCATCATGAACATGTAGGTGAAGCTTGTCGCGCGGGCGGTCTGTGTGTGCGATCCATGGCGAGACGATGCTTGTGTGTGGTGCATGAATGTTTGCAATGGGAGGAAGTTTTTTGTTGTTTGCTTGTTGTTGTCGGGCCCGACCGGTGTGGTTGCATCGATGTTTGCCGAAATGTTGATTCATTTCCATTTCGGCAAATTTTTGCACTACCCATATGTCCTAATTTTAGGAAAGGTCATGCCGAATTGTTTCCGGCTACCATTCATGCATGTGTGTGTTCATATGGTGTGGTTCTCACCTATACTCTCTGTTTTGACCGCTCAGGCAACCATGGTCCTCGCAATGAGCGAAGGTCGAATTGCTAGGTACAAGAAAGGCGCGAAGAGGACATGATTCTGAACAACAAGACCATGATAAGATGTCCATGTCGAACATGCAAACTGCAGCGCTGCATCGACCCTGAATCTGGACAATTGGAGGGTCACCTTCTTAGGCGCGATTTCATGCGCGACCTCAGTGAGGCGCCGGCAGGACATGGTGGTGGTCACGAAGACATGGGCGGGCGAGAAGACGAAGATTCTACCGGGCATGATCATCATGACGAAGGAGATGCCAGCGGGCATGATCATCATGACGAAGGAGATGCCGACGGGCATGATCAGCATGGAGAAGGAGATGACGGCGGGCATGATCATGAAGAAGGAGAAGACGCGAACACACAGACGCTGCTAACTTCGATCTTGCAGGACCCTCATGTTCAAGAACTGCTCCTCAAGGAGACGAGCAACGACAAAGCTGCAGCCAGAGAGAAATCCAAGCTAGCCCAAATGGAGGTAGACGGGATGACTCCATTGTATCCTGGGTGTCTCCCCGAGGATACACGTTTGAGTGTAACGCTCAAGGCTCTAGAGATGAAGGCCGAACACAAATGGACCGATGTGAGCTTCAACGCGAACATGGAATACTTGCAAGACCGACTTCCTAAGGGGAACACATTGCCAACAAGTATCGAGGAGGCCAAGAAAATCGTGTGCCCTCTCGACGTACCACACATTAAATACCACGCATGCATCAATGATTGCGCACTTTATCAGAACGAGTACGCGGATAGAACCACTTGTCCGGTGTGTTGCCAAGGACGGTACAAGAGAGGGAACAAGAAAGTTCCTCGAAAAGTGGTATGGTACTTTCCTATCACCCCTCGTCTGCAGCAATATTTCGTAGATCCTAAGGAAGCAAAGCTCATGCAATGGCACGCGGAAAGAGAGAAACCCGAAGATGATCCAAAGAAGGGCAAGATCCTGACACACCCTTCAGACGCTATCCAGTGGAACGCATTAGACATCGAGTTCGAAGAGTTCGGGGCGATGCAAGGAACGTCAGGCTGGGTATGAGCACCGATGGACTCAATCCTTTTGGAAACCAGAGTAGCACGCATAGCACCTGGCCCGTGTTTGTATGGCCATACAACCTCCCCCTGTGGCTATGCACGAAGAAAAGGTATGTACACATGAGCATTCTTATTCAGGGACCGAAACAACCAGGTATCATTATGCATATGTATCTCGGGCTATTGAGAGAGGAGTTAGCCAGCTTGTGGGAGACGCCGGCCCATACGTGGGACGCCTACACTAAAGAATATTTCCATCTGAGAGCCGCGTTGCTCACGACCGTGCAGGACTATCCTGGTTACGCATATGTATCGGCCCAGGTGAACCACAGACACAATGCATGCGTCAAGTGCATGGATGAGACACCGCATCTCCAGCTACCAAGGGATCCCGGGTCTTCGAAAACCGTGTTCCAAGGTACTCGAAAGTGGCTCCGCATGGATCACCCGTGGACAAAACGTGGTGACCTGTTCAATGGTAAGGACGAGCTCGAAAGAGCCCCGCGTCCGAGGAGCGGCAAAGAAATGGAGGAGGTTTTGAATAATTGGGTAGATTGCCCTACGCGTGGAAAAAAACGACCGAGGACAAAGCCGCTGCTGCGTGTATGGAAAGCAAGGTCTGTTTTCTGGGACCTGCCGTATTGGAAGGTCCTTCACACTCCCCATAGCCTCGATGTAATGCACATCACGAAGAATGTTACCGAGAGTTTGCTTGGCACTCTACTGAAATGTCAAAGTGCACGGGCTAAAGTATTCAACCGCGACGAAAAAGGGCAAGAAGATTGTGAAGAGACACTAGCAATCGTGTGACTTTTTGGTGTATTAATTCGTGTGGGTATTAGTTAGAGACTAAAACATATAATGTGATAATCATGTGGGTATACAAATATATGCAAGAACATATACACATATGCATATTTATTCATACATATATATTTGTGTGTGACAAGCAAACACACAAATACATATGTATGAATAAATATGCATATGTGTTCTTGCTTTTTTTGAATAAATATGCATATATGTATATGTTCTTGCTTTTTTCAGCCCCAACACACTCCGAAAGGCGACTGATGAGCAGATGGCAGTGGCTGACACTGTTGTGAAGAAGAAGCACTACAGGAAGAGAGGTCATAATAATAATAAGAAGGGTGCGAGCCAGCCTCTTCCGAAGAGGATCCGGGGTCAGGACGCCGTCATCGTACCATCCACACAATTTGGCTTGCCCCGAGTGCATGTAGCTGGTGATCCGATATTGACTCCGGATATGATCCACATTGCGCTTGGAGCCATGTTAACTTTGCACGAGGGTGTCAAGACACTAAAGGCCCTCCTTCTTAAAGAGGACGATCGAAATTACCCGGTTTTCATGGCCAAGGTGCCATTGGATGTGGGCTTCGTCGATGAACCCCCCGCGGATATATTCTTCATAGCGTTCGAGGACATATTCAAGCTGTTTCTCACGAAACTGCTGGACTATAACTTGGTCCGCCTATACGCGCTCAATCTGGCGCTCACAATCAAGAGAGAAAGTACCCCGGAAATCGCGATAGTGGATCCCTACTACATGCGGGACAGCCAGTTGGTCGAAGGATCAGAGACACGGACCAAGGCGACTATGTACCTCGAGAAGTTCATGGTGGACAACAAGAGGAAGGGCACACTTCTTTTGCCTTTCTTTCCCGAGTAAGTACACACACTCGCTCACCGTCACCGTAACTTATGCATTTCTTATAGATTTCTTTCCTTTGCTCTTTTTCCAACATTCTGTTCCAATTGTGTTGCGTAGAGACAAATACTGCACACTCATCGTCCTTGCCCCGAGGTATTCGCTAGCCACGTATTTCGACTCGGGGAGTTTGACGAAGAAGAAAGACTACACTAGAATAAGGGGTGTTCTCAATGAGGCTCTCGAGGGATACACCAAGAAGGGATGCACCTTCGCAGATAGGGGGAATGTATCAAGGATGGCAAACACGTGTTCAAGAACGTGCTCGACTTCCCCTGCGTCAAGCAGTCAACTACGTGTGCCAAGGAGGCCTTCTACGTCCTCCATCACCTTAAAGGCTATGTTCGGGATTGCCATAACCTAACGCTGCCATCTAGTCTCCGAGGATGGGCCGAAACTTTGGCGAAAATCGACGATGCTGATCTTAGAGAAGACTTCCATCGCATTCAGATGAAGTTGTCGCAAATCATCATTGAAGATGTCAACACAAGGGGCGGTGCCCTACAACAAGCCAGAGGGTTGAGTAAGACGGAGATCAAAGAACGCCTCCGTAAGCAGGGTGACACAAGGACGTGGATGACGAAAGAGGGCTATCTACCTTTCCCGAAGCCGTGCCAGAAGAGGAAGTCTTCATCATGATCGATGTGTGCCTCTAGCATGATCCAGTGTGTGTATATTCTTGATGGACGCCTGCTGTATTAGTGTGTGTGTGTCATGAACTTTACTATCTCGTGGTCGAACTGGTCATTGTTGTTAGACTTAAACTACCTTGTGGTCGTGCTGTCGTTGAACTTATTGCTTCTATGATGATCTAACTTTTAGGTTTATGGATCTTTTGTTTTATATTCTATGAACATATATATATATGGATGTGAACCCTTTATTCATTATTTTCGTTGTATTTTTACTAATATGCCTTGTCGTCTATAGAGATGGCGACGAGGAGTGGGAGGATTGCCACAAACAAGTGAACAAGTTCAGCGGAAACATCTACAAAGGATACGCGACTAGAGAGGAGGCGATAGCCAAGTGGAGGAACCACTTGTGGAAGAAGAACCGGATGAAGATATTGGTCGAGCTAATGATCTTGCTCACCATTATCACAGTTGTATTCTATTTGATCCTAGTGTAGGCGGCGGTGGCCACTTCATATTTGTAATGTGAGATCATATGAACTTTGTATTCGGCGCTTGTGTAAAAATTTGGCACTTGACACTATATATGTATCTCGATTGGGCTCTAAGTGTTTGTATTATATATATGTCGGTTTTCATGCATCTACTACTTGTGCAATGTATTTTATACTCATCTAGATAAATCCTGTATAAATACCTGATTATACACCAGGAAAGTATTTTACTTCGAATACATGTTACACAACCAGTGGCGCATATAATTATATAGTTAGTGGCGCATGGCATATCTGTGGCGCATACACGTAAATGCGCCACAGAAGTTCTTCTTGTGGCGCATATCCATATGCGCCACGGGAAGTAGTTATCAGTGGCGAGGTAACAGTGGCGACAAAGATATGCGCCATAGAAGTCCCCTTTTCATGCACCACAGATAGGCTGTTTCCTAGTAGTGGGAGGGTGAAGGCATCCAGGGAGATATGGATTCTTACCTCAGCAATGATGATGACTTTCTGGAGGAGGATGTTGTGGACTTCTACACTAACGATGAGGACTCCGACTTCATCGACGATGAGTAGATGCACTAGAGCACTATCGTAGCATGAGATGTATCGGTCCCACTGTATCGTAGCTTGCATAATGGTTCTTCAAACCATCTGTTTTCCTTTACTGTTGTGGTGTGTGTTTGTACCGTGTGCTTGTTTGACTGAATGAAATGGAGTAGTTGCAAAACCTGAGTCAAACTCACAGTTTTAGCTTTGAAACCAAAACCATGAACCTTAGAACTTTCCCTCTTATCCCTTTATCTACCTCAATCTTCAGATGACTCATGGAAACCAAGGAGGGAGCAGCTCGTCGCAAGACCCAATGCTAATCCCCGGAACCGGACCCATAGCCCAGAGACCCTATAGCATGCACCCCTCAGAGTTAGTGGAATTGAAGAAGCAGGTGGATGCCATGTTAGCAAAAGGCTTGATTCAACCAAGCGCATCGCCATGGAGATCACCCGTGTTATTCGTCGACAAGAAAGATGGAGGCAACCGTCTATGCACCGATTACCGAAAGTTGAATGACGTCATCATCAAGAACAGGTACCCCTTGCCAATGATAGAGAATCTATTTGATCAGTTGACTGGAGCCCAGGTATTCTCAAAGATTGATCTTAGGAGTGGTTATCACCAACTTAAGATTCGTGCTACGGATATTCTGAAGACCGCCTTTACTACTCGATATGGTTTATACGAGTATACGGTTATGTCTTTTGGATTAACCAATGCCCCTGCTTATTTCATGAATCTCATGAATAAGATCTTTATGAATTTCCTAGATAAGTTTGTAGTTGTGTTTATCGACGATATCCTTATCTACTCCAAGTCAAAAGAAGAGCATGAGCAACATCTGAGAATCATCCTAGAAACCCTGAGAGAGCATCGGTTATATGCCAAGTTCAGCAAGTGTGAGTTTTGGCTGAAGGAAGTAGGATTACGAGGACATATTGTGTCTGTCGGAGGAGTCTCTGTTGATCCTGCCAAGATAAAAGATGTCAAAGAATGGGAAGCCCCAACCACTCAAACCCAAGTCCGTGCATTTCTCGGATTAGCAGGACATTACCGCAAGTTCGTAGAAGGATTCTCGAGCATTTCCAGACCCATGACCCAATTGTTAAAGAAGGACAAGTAGTTTGAATGGACCGACAAATGTGAAGCCAGTTTTCAAGAACTGAAGAAGAGATTGATATCAGCCCCAATATTGATCATGCCAGACATCAAGAAGCCGTTTGATTTATATTGTGATGCATCCAAGATTGGTCTCAGATGTGTGTTGATGCAAGAAGGGAAAGTCATCGCTTATCTGTCTCGACAACTGAAGCAGCATGAGCAGAACTATCCGACCCATGATCTTGAGCTAGCAGTCGTAGTATTGGCATTGAAGACATGGCGTCATTATCTGATGGGTAATCGCTGTGAGATTTACTCAGATCACAAGAGCTTAAAGTATATTTTCACTCAGAAGGAGCTGAATATGAGGCAAAGGAGATGGATAGAGCTAATCAAGGATTAGGACCTTGACATTCACTATCACCCCGGTAAAGCCAATGTGGTAGCGGATGCTCTTAGCAGATTGCGATGTAGGCTAAACACCATGATTAAGGAGAAGCAGCCAAGTTTGTATGAAGAGTCGGAGCAGTTCATAACTGAATTAGTTAGCAAAGGATTCTTAGCTAGCATTGAACTTCAACCCACTTTGATTAGCCAAATCAAGGAAGCCCAGAAGGGTAATGAAAGTATCGACGGAATCAAACGTCGTATTGGTATAGGAAAGGTACCAGGATTCACTGAAGACGAAGAAAGAGTTCTGAGGTATAAAGGACGTATCTGTGTGCCAGAAGATTCGGAGCTGAAGCAGGTTATCATGCGGGAAGCTCATGATACTCTATTCTATCCACCCAGAGGAACAAAGATGTATCAAGATTTGAAAGAGCAATTTTGGTGGCACAAGATGAAGAGAGAAATTGGAAGCTACATCACCAAGTGTGACATCTGTCAAAGAGTCAAAGCAGAGCATCAGAGACCCGTAGGAATGTTGCAACCATTGCAGATTCCGGAATGGAAATAGGATTCCGTCGGAATGGACTTTATCACCTGTTTGCCTACTTCTAGTAGGGGAAATGACTCAATCTGGGTCATAGTTGATAGACTGTCAAAGGTAGCTCACTTTGTACCTGTCAAGATAAGTTACCAGAGTTCGAAGCTAGCAGAACTGTATATTGCTAGGATTGTTAGTCTGCATGGAACCCCCAAGACCATAGTATCCGATCGAGGAACCCAGTTTACCTTGAGATTTTGGCAGAAAGTTCAGGAAGGATTGGGAACCAAATTGAACTTCAGCGCAGCTTATCACCCGCAAACTGATGGACAGACTGAGAGAGTCAACCAGATCCTATAGGATATGTTAAGAGCTTGTGTGTTAGAGTACGGATCAAAATGGGAAGACTGCCTGCCTTTCACAAAATTCTCATATAACAACAGTTATCAAGCTAGTTTGCAAATGGCACCATTTGAATTCCTATACGGAAGAAAGTGCCGCACCCCTTTGAATTGGTCGCAAGTAGGAGAGAGTCAGATATTTGGACCCGACATTCTCCGAGAAGCCGAAGAGAAGGTTCACAAAGTCCGTGAGCATCTCAAGACCACCCAGTATAGACAGAAGAGTTATGCTGACAAGAGAAGGAGAGACCTGACTTTCAATGTCGGAGATATATATATCTCAAGGTTTCACCATTGAAAGGAACCCAACGCTTTAGTCTGAAAGGAAAGTTAGCCCCTAGATATATCAGGCCCTTCAAGATTCTAAACCGTCGAGGAGAAGTATCGTATCAACTGGAACTACCGGAAGAGATGTCATCCATCTACAATGCGTTCTATATCTCATTACTTCGCAAATGCCTGGAAGTGCCAGAGAAGACTGAAGTTTTTAAGAACATCGATCATAGAGCTGTGGAGATCAATAATGACCCGAAATATCGTGAAATGCCCATCCGTATCCTAGAAGAAGCTTACAGAACCACCAGGACTAGGAGTATCAAGTTTCTCAAGATTCAGTGGAGCAACCATACCGAAGACGAAGCCACTTGGGAGAGAGAAGATTACATTAGGACAGAGTTCCCAGATCTTTTTAGTTCCTAGTTTTCTTTGTAAATCTCGGGATGAGATTTTGTTTAAGGGGGAAGGTTTGTAACATCCCAAAACTCTAATCCAGGGTTATTAAGATCCAAATTATCAAAATTAGGGTTAACAAAAACTTTTCCAATTAAAATTACTAAAGCATTCATATGTGTGTGCATTTAAATAGGAGTTGTTTTGAATTGCCATGATTAAGTGATCCATTGCTTGTAAAATGATTCTTAGGTGAAATAAACATCATCTAGATCATTCCCAAACAAATCCCAAAGAAAAACAACTCAAAATGAATAAAAGAAAGAAATGGTCATTTGTGCCATTTTAATCAACATGCCTACTGTAACATCCCAATTTCAGCAACCCTGGTTTGTTGTCCTGAATGCAAAAATCAGGGGAACAAAAACTTTTTCTTGTGCTTTGGGCAGTGCTTTCTTGTTGTTTGTTTGCACTTGTGCTTATGAAAGTGTATCTTAGAATACTCCTTACCTCACCCTCAGTTGACAAAAGCTTTTTACCCAAAACTATCTTGGCTTACTTTCCATATTCTCAAACATTCTGGCATTTCAAAGCATGTGCCAAGATGCCTATGTAACCAAAACTATTTTGGTAGCTTCTATTAACAAAAATATGGAGAGATATATAATACAATCTCCTTATGTTTTCAAGACAGAACACTCAAGTAATCTTACCTTTAGTTTTCCCAAAACTTTTGTTCAAAGCATTTATATTCTACTCTTGGTAGAGATACCAAGGACTCTCACCTTATTCAAAACTCAACATATTCAAAATGCCCCAACCCTACCTGAAGCTAATCTTGATGGTCACCCTTGAGTAGTTAATTTGTTTATAAGATGAGTTGCCTTGATCTGCTGTCTGATGAGTTGTTTCGATATGCTGCTTGACTTGTTTGCTTAGGAAGTAGTATGAGCCACCCTAGGAGCTCATCACTAGGATCAAGATGTTTACAAATCATCAATCCCTAATAAAGAATAAAAACCTAGATGTGATCCCTAGCCACTAGGTGATAATCTAAAATCCTTAACCAGATCAATCGTGAGGATTTCCATTCTAGGTTTTTTAAAGTCCATGAAGACCAATATCAAGCAAGGATCCCTTCTACTCACTCTACACTTCAATATCACCCCCTTGCATATGCTCTAATACCTTGCAACTCCTCCAAGAACATTCCCTCTCATACTCTAGTAAAAATCCTCAAAACTGCCAAATTTGACCAAGTCTAAAAACAGTTTCAGCATCACCTTTTTGAATGCCTCCTTCTCTCAAACCATGTGCACTTTTTTTGGAAATGCACCTGAACCATCTTGTTACCCATCCTAAGGTCTACCAAGGCCCACATTTTCCTCTGGTTATATCCTCCTCCAACCCACTGGTCCATGATGGTTTTGCAGACAAAAAAATAACATTTCCTGCAAAACTAATCATCATGCCTACTTTGGTAGATCCTCACAGAACCTCCTATGGACCAACTCTCTGCATGCTTGTGATCTACTCATTAATGTCTATCAGAACCTAGTTCACTTGTTCCAAGTGGACCCCTGAGCTTATTAAACCCACATGGTTTAGAAGGCCTCATGACTCTTTCTGCATGGCAGCCTTATCTTCAGCAAAGTTTGCCATCATTTTTAGATTATCTCCAATGTAGTTAATTCAAACTCTCTCTGCCATGCTCATCTATATGACCTGGTCTACCCACCCATCTATCCCTTGCACCACGGTGAACTCTGAGCTCCAAGATGCAAGCATGTTTTGGTGGTATAAAAATAACACCACCCTAGATCATCAACTCATTGTTTTCCATCCTTTTCAAGTTGGAATTCCATTCCACAAGGTTGCAATTGCTTGCAACACCTTATCTATCTCCTCTACATTGATCATCAAGATTTATCAAATATTAACCATAATTATTATGGCCCCAAAACTATTTAATTCCTTAAATAGTCAAAATCTCCAAAACTCCCCCCATGAAGGAAAGTTTGGTTTTTGCCAAAACACTTCTCTAAATTTTTGCTCATGTGAGTTCCACAAATCATACCCTATCTTTCCATCTCAAAAATAAATATTTTTGAGAAGCTTTATTCTTTATTTTTGCCCATTTTCTTAAATGGCTGAATTGGAATAATAATTGCTTTAAATACTTTTAATCCCCAATAAATCTTGGGAAAATTCCCCTAGGTGTATATTCACATTTGGGACCCTTCCCCATAAAAATCCAACCTTTCCCAATGGAAACTTATCAGTTGATCTTCTGAAAATCACTTCTGTCCTTTTTTAGTAAATGGATTTAAGTGGTCTAAAACCCCACACAAAAATCTCAATTAAATCCTAGGAGTCTACCTTGACCTCATCTATCTACCAGCACCATTTCCTCCTCTGGTCCAATGCAAGATTTTGGACTTCCTTCACAACCATCTATTAGAGCAATATTTGTCAATTAAGCAAACCACCCCTCTAACCACTTCCAAAATTCATCAAATCTTGTTCAATGCTCATCCTCACCACCAGGACACCCCACTGGTCGACCAGTACTGTAGCTCCACCCCAACAAATCTCCATTTTACCCTTGTACTAGTAGTAAGAGAGAGAGAGAGAGAGAGAGAGAGATAACCCCAAATCTTACAAGGATCTACTCTAATTAATTACCACAGCAGCCCTCCCTTCCCCTTTGATCCAGCACGACCCAAATACCCACCTTACCCCTCTCCACCGACCCCTGGACCAATCCTTGGCCACATCCCCTCTCCCCCCTTTTCCTAAATGGTCTTTTACTCCATCTACCGTTCCTCCATGGTATAAATATCCCTAGGCCACCCTAGTGCCTCCCCACGCCCTCATTTGCCCCCACTGCTCCCCACTCACCACCCCCTAGCTCCACTTTCCCCTCCCTCGCACTGTACTGGCTAGGAGAGGAGAGAAAACTCCTCTCGGCCATAAATGAGCTCGAGCTCGAGGTGACCTCTCCTGAACTCTCCTCCACCTGCATGTGGCCTCACAAGGCTCCCCTATGCCTGATCTATCACCCCCGAGCTCCCCAGCCTCTCCCCTCCTCTGTACTGCCTGTGAGAGGGAGGAGTAAAAGCTTCAGTTGTTTTGAAGAATCGAGCCTAGAGCCTAGACCTGTGCATGCCGACGACCTCGCGCGAGGCTCCTCCTGTCGTCAGAGGGGTCATTTCCACCCCTCATTCTGCCTGTCCTGAGGCGCTGCGTCGACCTACATCACTGTCATCTCCCCAACGCCGCCGGTGTGCCCTTCCCCAACCCTCCTCCCTCCTAGTTAGGGTTTCTGCCGCAGCGCGTGTCGCGAGGTAGGAGAAGGGCGTTCTGATGTTGATATCTAATCGATCCGACGGCCAGAAGCAGCCGATACCGCTTTGGTCCCAGGGTGGCTGACCAGCGGGACCCGCGGCCGGAGTTTAAACTCCCTCCCGCACGTGTTCCCTAGTGAGCTGAGCTGGCCCGCCCATGTGCGGCCCGTTCCCCAGAGGAATCCCGGCCCAGTTCTAATCTCATTTTTATGATTATCTCGAGATCTGAAAAATAGTTGTTCAGTTTTATTTCAAATGAAAATGAAAAACAACTTTATTGAGCTAGACCTAAAATTATCACTGTACAGGAAGGTTTTGTGCATCATGCATAGCGGTCCCTCTGCCAAAAATAAATTCCATTATTTATTGCCATATTATCCACTAAAATGTATCTTTTGCACGAAATTAATTCCCTAGTGACCTACACATATCCAATTGGGGAGAACCAAGGTTCCTTAGGAAGGTATTCTAAATACATATCCTCTAGCCTAGGTCCTATGCCAAGGAGAACAAAACGGTGCCATTAATAAAAATAACAAAATCAGCATCTATCTACATTGGATAAATTCTCTAGGTCAAACCAAGTGTGGTATTGGCATGATTCCACCTCACAGTACATCCTAGTATCAACATCCACCAAACCCCAGCAGCTCAGAATTTATTAAGCTCTGGTTGAATTTTAGTGATTTAAATACTTCTATAAGGGGTATTTCCACTAAATAAATCACTCCAGGAGTTTGGAAACTCCAAAAGGGATGAATCCAATTCCTACAGAAAGATAATTAAAATGTCTATCACATGTCCTTGTATCAAACTCCATAGATATTGTAGAATTAATCTGGTGTAAAAGAGAAAAGCCAGAGAGAACTGTCTTTGGGAATTTCTTGAGGGCATTCTGGTAATTCTTTCGACCTGATGCCATCTCTAGGTAGTTCAGTACATGAAATACTACCAACCCATCCAAGGAAATAATTTTTGGAGCTCCATAACTCTTCTGGTGATTTAACTCCTCAAACTAGAGTTTAATCCACTATAAAAAGCATAATTAAATCTAGAAAGTTGATAATCAAGTGAAACCACTTGTGATGGTTTTGTCTTCTCATGACCTATCCGAGGATATCACTTTTGAACATTGGTACCCTACTGACCTCAGAACCCTACTCCAAATACTTTGTACCTAGCCTTGACCACTATCTTCCCAAAAGAAAACACTAAAGTGGCAATTTAGTAATTCCACTATCATTACCCAACATCCCCAAAACCTCCCAAATTCAGTAGTATTCAGTATGTTTTCTTTCTGTATGGTTTGATGATTGTTCTCCTTGTGTTGATTGTGGTATTGTCTGCTTGCATGTATATTCGATGACGACGATAGTGTGAGTGTCTATCGACAAGAAGGAAGGGACTTCCTATTATTATTTTATTGGGTATTATTGGTCATCTGAAGAAGTCCAGGGACTTATTGCTGATCATAGGAAAGCCACCATTCCTGAACTCTGATATATGTCCTACTCTCTTTTACCTGTTTTGTATCCTCTTTATAAATTGCATTATTTATCTGCATCTCTTGTTTTATAAATACTACGATAGTAACTTGGCTTCTCCAAGTTATGATTTCGTGTCCTTCGAGGCACCACCCCGATGAACCTATCATTTTATCCCCTTTAGACCGAGAATACGATGGTTAGCATCCTACCTCCTTGGAAACCCCAGTTATGAGAAAATAAACTGTTTTGGGATTTTCCCCACTACAAATGTTTCAAAACGGCTTTTGTAAAACCCTGGGAAGAGGCATAATTCCTAGTGGAGGTTTTAACAAAAGAAATGGTGAAGATGAGACAGGAGAATGCGATGGAATGTTCTACACCTTTACCAGAACAATTTCTATCAGCACAACCACATTACCCAGGTGCTGGGGCTTAACTCGAAGTTTGTAGGGAGAGATCCCTGGAATTCCAGGAAGGCGCCACCATATCAAGGATCTTCAGCCTGTTGCTTGTTTCGGCAAGAGTGAGCCTGAACTGGCAGGAGGCCGGTGCAACAATTGGGTCTCCCGCGGACGGTATGACTTGGAGTACGGAAGGAAGTGGAGTCACCAGATTTAAGGTATACGCCAAGTTGTGGCTTGGGTATGCGCGTGTACGGAAGGCAGGACTATGGCTGGGAGCCACATACTCGTTGCTGGGGAGAACAAACCCAAGAGGAAAAGCATGCCTTTGCTAGATTAGACAAGCGAAACGTTAGGTTTGATTATCCGGACCCCCATCTACAGTGGTAGTGGGCCGTGGTTGTATCCCGACGGATGTATTGATTCTTGTGGGGAAAGTGCACAAACTCTACAGAGTATAACCTATTCGAATAGCCGTGTCCACGGTCAAGGACGGTTGTAAAGGTGTTGGCTAGGAGTACCCAACTGTGCTTGTGTGGGACACAAGGACGAAGTGGACGAACGTTCCGGGGGAACCCGAGTTCGAAAGCTTTGTTTTGACCCGAGGGGTCGAACATGTTTAAAAAGGGTTTTAACTACAAAAATGTTTTCAAAACTCTTTTTCAACAAAGATATGGAGATGTCTTGATTTATAAAACAGAAGCATGTTTTCAAACCTATTTTTCAACAAAGATACGGAGATGCCATAAATTCCAAAGTTAGTTTAGGCTTTTCAACAGCAACCCCTGATAGAGCTATCTCGCCATAGCCAGAATTGCATTTCCTTGTTTCACTTATCTTGGTGGTTTGTGAGTACATTCAAAGTACTCACGGCTTTGTCCCTGGCTATTTACTTGGCCAGACTTTCAAAGGTTCGACTTCGGAAGATTCAGGTGTCGTCCAGCGAACTAGGCCGTCTTCCCAGTCAGCTGCATGTAGGTTGAGGCACGATTGGGCTCTGTGCTTGGCGATGTTCCGCTGCTGCTGATGATGTAGCCATAATGGCATTTATGTAAGTCTTGTAACTTGTTATGTTTCGGATGTTGTAATGGTACCTGTCGGTTATGTTCCACGGCTCACTAATCATGGGAACGTGGATGTATGCATAACAGGGATTTCTCAGATGAATAATCCGGGGAGCCCACAGACTTGGTATCAGAGCCATCCTGACTGTAGGAGACCTTACTTAGCATGGACGTTCGACAGGAAACAACAAACCTATTTTCTAAAAGACAAGGGAGAAAAGAAGACTATTTTCAAAAAGTGCTTATGTCTTCTCCCCTCCATTTTGAAAACTACTTGCATTAATATGATTTTATAATCTCAAAATCATGCACACCTGTCACTAACCCAACCTCCCCCCCATCTCACAGATCTGCTGTAGATGGCCTCTTTCCGCTCAGAGCGCAACATCGTTGGAGATAGTTTCTGGCCCTTTGAAGAGTAGCTTCACAACCTACTGATGATAGTCAAGAGTCCCTCGCCAACTATTGAAGGAACCGAACTTCCTCGCAGTAACACCAATGTGATGCAATGGGTCATCAAGGCTGTCATTCCTTCCCCCGATGAGGACACCATGCCCATAATCTTCACCTTCCTCGACAACAACTGGGTAGACGGCGTGGTGCGGGCCATGCAGGAGATCTTGGCGCGCCTCTGCAAGATCCATGAAGATGAGTTGAAGGATACTCCCTACCACTTGTTTGGAAAGCGCGATGAAGATGGACTACCTACTGAGTCCTTCCTCACTTGCTGCATCGGGAATCAGCTGGAGAATATGGAATACCTACTCCAACGTTCCCAGGAAGATCTTGACAAGGCCAGACGCGAGAATATGCTCCTAAAGATGGATATCAACCTACTCCGTAAGCGCGAAAGAAGTCTCCAAGCTACCAATGCCCTCTTGGCGAAGAAGCTGATCATTGAAGTACCCCCAACTCCTGAGGTCGAGAATCCTGAGACTGACGACGAACTCTCCATCCTCAATGAGTACCACCCTATCATCTAGTCACCTACTCCGACCGATTCAACATCCAACCCTGCACCATGGGAAGGCACCACTCTCACCTTCACCGAAGACGAGCTGAATATCCCGCAAACTCCAGAGGATCTGTAGTAGTTGAAATCCTGGAGTCAGCACGACCCCACAGATGCACCCTCTGAGTAATCACCCACATTAAGATGCTCGCCCGTCTAGAAATAGGGTAGAGTCATGTATCATCCCTAAGCGCGTTTTGTAATGCTTAAGTACTATTGACACCTTCAGGTGCAGACTGGTTGGTTTGTAATGACTTCCTTGAATTGGTATGCTTGCTTGAATTGTTTTTCCTTCTTGCGTGTATTACCCAAGTCATTGCATTAGACCCAACCCGAAACACGTACCCTCAACCGGAGACTTCCCCGGGATGGCCACGGAGACAGGAAGCTCGAAGAAGGCATGTAGTCGTTGCGGAAATGGAAGACACCAAGCCAGCAGATGCTCTGGCCACTGCCCCAACTACGGAGAACCTCATTCCCCCAAAGTTTGCCCAACTCGATTTATCACTTGTTTCCTCTGTGAAGGCCAAACCATGTCCCTATCAATTGCCCAATATATCCCCTCATTAGCAAGGCTCGTCAATCTTCCGGTACCAGCAAAGGCAAGTCGTCAACACCGTTACGCCGAAGTACAGGTAGCTGCTTCACGTGTAGACTACCCGGTCACTTCAGCCGAGAATGCCCTGAGGGTAAACCTGTCAAGACTCCCGTGAAAGATCAGCCCGAAGACACCCAAGGTCCCCTCCTTCAGAACAGATGATCACCTTACCGCTCGGTGCCCTGCAGCTCAAGACTGAAGATTTCCCGCGCTTCGATAGGAGACAACACCTCGTAGAAGTAAAGACCCAGAGAGAAGCTCCCTAACTCACTCTAGGACTCCCGAACGACGGCAAGTGAAACCTATACTAAACTAGCCCATGTCCCCCCTCGAACGCCACCTATGATGCTACCCTCTCTTAATTCGATGTCCACTACCTTAAGAACCGTCTTTTGTCACCCTCATAAGGATGTCCCCGGTTTGTAACTCTCCGACCTACCTTAGTCGAATCCTAAGGGGGGAAAGACTGCGTCTTTCCCGCAAAATAGATTACCCCTCTGCTAGAAGAAAATCCAACTGTGGAACCAAAAGACACAAATCCTAAGGCACAGACTAGGATTCAATGACCCACTTAAGAGAAGCGCCGTAGACCTTTACAGAAGGAAGATCCCACCCCGCAACTATGGATGAAGCCACCTCGACCCCCGAGTTTCAAGAAGATTGAAGTTTAACCTCACGGTCAAGGTTTTTCGATGCGAAGACAAAGTCGACAAATTAGTACGCAAGAAACCCCTAGCACTACCTCAAAAGCAAATCCCCTAACCTTACTCTCCTGAATCTCGGGACGAGATTCTTTTAAGGGGGAAAGGTCTGTAACATCCCAATTTCAGCAACCTTGATTTGTTGTCCTGAATGCAAAAATCAGGGGAACAAAAAAAATTCTTGTGCTTTGGGCAGTGCTTGCTTGTTGTTTGTTTGCACTTGTGCTTATGAAAGTGTATCTTAGGATACTCCTTACCTCACCCTCAGTTGACAAAAGCTTTTATCTTGGCTTACTTTATATATTCTCAAACATTCTGGCATTTCAAAGCATGAGCCAAGATGCCTATGTAACCAAAACTATATTGGTAGCTTCTATTAACAAAACTATGGAGAGATATATAATACAATCTCCTTATGTTTTCAAGACAGAACACTCAACTAATCTTACCTCTAGTTTTCCCAAAACTTTTGTTCAAAGCATTTGAATTCTACTCTTGGTAGAGATACCAAGGACTCTCACCTTATTCAAAACTCAACCTCTTCAAAATGCCCCAACCCTACCTCAAGCTAAGCTTGATGGTAACCCTTGAGTAGTTAATTTGTTTATAAGATTAGTTGCCTTGATCTGCTGTTTGATGAGTTGTTTTGATATGCTGCTTGACTTGTTTGCTTAGGAAGTAGTATGAGCCACCCTAGGAGATCATCACTAGGATCAAGATGTTTCCAAATCATAAATCCCTAATCAATAATACAAACCTAGATGTGATCCCTAACCACTAGGTGATCATCTAAAACCCTTAACCAGAGCAATCCTGAGGATTTCCATTCTAGATGTTTTAAATCCATGAAGACCAATATCAAGCAAGGATCCCTTCTACTCACTCTACACTTCAATATCATCCCCTTGCATATGCGCTAATACCTTGCAACTCCTCCAAGAACATTCCCTCTCATACTCTAGTAAAAACTCATCAAAACTGCCAAATTGAACTAAGTTTGGAAACAGTTTCAGCATCACCTTTTTGAATGCCTCCTTCTCTCAAACCATGTGCATTTTTTTTGGAAATGCACCTGAACCATCTTGTTACCCATCCTAAGGACTACGAAGGCCAACATTTGCCTCTGGCTAAATCCTCCTCCAACCCACTTGTCCATGATGGTTTTGCAGACAAAAAAATAATATTTCCTGCAAAACTAATCATCATGCCTACTTTGGTAGAAGCTCGCATCCTCACACACCCTCCTATGGACCAACTCTCTGCATGATTTTGATCTACTCATTAATGACTATCAGAACCTAGTTCACTTGTTCCAAGTGGACCCTTGAGCTTATTAAACCCACATGGTTTAGAAGGCTTCATGACTCTTTCTACATGGCAACCTTATCTTCAACAAAGTTTGCCATCATTTCTAGATCATCTCAAATGAAGTTAATTCAAACTCTTTCTTCCATGATCATCTATATGACCTGGTCTACCCACCCATCTATCCCTTGCACTAAGGTGAACTCTGAGCTCCAAGATGCAAGCATGTTTTGGTGGTATAAAAATAACACCACCCTAGATCATCAACTCATTGGTTTCCATCCTTTTTCAAGTTGGAATTCCATTACACAAGGTTGCAATTGCTTGCAACACCTTGTATATCTCCTCTACATTGATCATCAAGATTTATCAAATATTAACCATAATTATTATGGCCCCAAAACTATTTAATTCCTTAAATAGTCAAAATCTCCAAAACTCCCCCCATGAAGGAAAGTTTGGTTTTTGACAAAACACTTCTCTAAATTTTGGCTCATCTGAGTTCCACAAATCATACCCTATCTTTCCATCTAAAAAATAAATATTTTTGAGAAGCTTTATTATTTCTTTTTGCCCATTTTCTTAAATGGTTGAATTGGAATAATAATTGTTTTAAATACTTTTAATCCCAAATAAATCTAGGAAAAATTCCCCTAGGTATGTATTCACATTTGGGACCCTTCCCCATAAAAATCCAACCTTGCCCAATGGAAACTTATCAGTTGATCTTCTAAAAATCACTTCTGTCCTTTTTGAGTAAATGGATTTAAGTGGTCTAAAACCCCACATAAAAATCTCAATTAAATCCTAGGAGTCTACCTTGACCTCATATATCTACCAGCACCATTTCCTCCTCTGGTCCAATGCAAGATTTTGGACTTCCTTCACAACCATCTATTAGAGCAATATTTGTCAATTAAGCAAACCACCCCTCTAACCACTTCCAAAATTCATCAAATCTTGTTCAATGCTCATCCTCACCACTAGGACACCCCACTGGTCGACCAACACTGTAGCTCCACCACAACAAATCTCCATTTTACCCTTGTTCTAGTAGTAAGAGAGAGAGATAACCCCAAATATTTCAAGTATCTACTCTAATTAATTACCACAATAGCCCTCCCTCCCCCTCTGATCTAGCACGACCCAAATACCCACCTTACTCCTATCCACCGACCCCTGGACCAAGCCTTGGCCACATCCCCTCTCCCCCTTGTACTCCATCTACCCTTACTCCATGGTATAAATATCCCTAGGCCACCCCAATGCCTCCCTACGCCCTCATTCGCCCCCACTGCTCCCCACTCACCACCCCCTAGCTCCATTTTCTCCTCCCTCGCTCTGTACTAGTTAGGAGATGAGAGAAAACTCCTCTCGGCCATAGATGAGCTCGAGCTCGAGGTGACCTCTCCCGAACACTCATCCACCTATAAGTGGCATCACAAGGCTCCCCTATGCCTCATCTATCACCCCCGAGCACACCAGCCTCTCCCCTCCTGTGTACTGCCCGTGGGAGGGAGGAGGAAAAGCTTCGGCCGTTTTGAAGAATCGAGCCTAGAGCACTCCCCGCTGCTCCACTCCCTCTGCATGCTCTCATGATGATACCTCCTCGAGCTCCCCTATCTAACCATGCCTCCCCTTTCTCCTTGTAGAAACAACGGAAGAGCTCTCCGGTGAGCTCCGACCAGTGCATGCCGAAGACCTCGCGCGAGGCTCCTCCTGTCGTCAGAGGGGTTGTTTCGACCCCTCATTCTGCGAGTCCTGAGGAGCAGCGTCGACCTACATCACCGTCATCTCCCCAACTCCGTCGGTGAGCCCTCCCCCAACCCGCCTCCCTCCCAGTTAGGGTTTCCGCCGCCGCGCTTGTCGTGAGGTAGGAGAAGGGCATTCTGCCGTTGATTTCTAATCGATCCGACGGCCAGATGCGGCCGATACCGCTTCGGTCCCAGGGTGGCTGACTAGCGGGACCTGCGGCCAGAGTTTAAACTCCCTCCCGCGCGTGTTCCCTGGCGAGCTGGGCCGGCCCGCCCCTGTGCGGCCCGTTGCCCTGAGGAATCCCGGCCCAGTTCTAATCTCATTTTAATGATTATCTCTAGATCTGAAAAATAGTGGTTCAGTTTTATTTCAAATGAAAATGAAAAACAACTTTATTGAGCTAGACCTAAAATTATCACTGTACAGGAAGGTTTTGTGCATCATGCATAGCTGTCCCTCTACCAAAAATAAATTCCATTATTTATTGGCATATTATCCACTAAAATGCATCTTTTGCACGAAATTAATTCCCCAGTGACCTATACATATCCAATTGGGGAGAACCAAGGTTCCTTAGGAAGGTATTGTAAATACCTATCCTCTAGCCCAGGTCCTATGCCAAGGAGAACAGAAGGGTGCCATTAATAAAAATAACAAAATCAGCCTCTACCTGCATTGGATAAATTCTTTAGGTCAAACCAAGTGTGGTATTGGCCTGATTCCACCTCCCAGTACATCCTAGTATCAACATCCACCAAACCCCAGAAGCTCAGAATTTATTAAGCTCTGGTTCAATTTTAGTGATTTAAATACTTCTATAAGGGGTATTTCCACTAAATAAATCACTCCAGGAGTTTGGCAACTCCAAAAGGGGTGAATCCAATTCCTACAGAAAGTTAATTCAAATGTCTATCACATGCCCTTGTAACAAACTCGATAGCTATTGTAGAATTAATCTGGTGTAAAAGAGAAAAGCTAGAGAGAACTGCCTTTGGAAATTTTTTGAGGGCATTTTGTTAATTATTCTGACCTGATTCCAACTCTAGGTAGTTGGATACATCATATACTAACAAACCATCCAAGGAAATAATTTTTGGAGCTCCAGAACTCTTCTGGTGATTTAACTCCTCAAACTAGAGTTTAATCCACTATAAAAAGCATAATTAAATCTAGAAAATTGATAATCAAGTGAAACCACTTGTGATGGTTTTGCCTTGTCAAGACCTATCTAAGGATATCACTTTTGCACATTGGTACCCTACTGACCTCATAACCCTACTCCAAATACTTTGTACCTAGCCTTGACCACTATCTTCCCAAAAGAAATCACTAAATTGGCAATTTAGTAATTCCACTATCATTACCCAACATCCCCAAAACCTCCCAAGTTCAGTAGTATTCAGTATGTTTGCTGTCTGTATGGTTTGATGATTGTTCTCCTTGTGTTGATTGTGGTATTGTCTGCTTGCATGTATATTCGATGACGACGATAGTGTGAGTGTCTATCGACAAGAAGGAAGGGACTTCCTATTATTATTTTATTGGGTATTCTTGGTCATCTGAAGAAGTCCAGGGACCATTGCTGATTTTATTGCTGATCATAGGAAAGCCACCATTCCTGAACTCTGATATATGTCCTACTCTCTTTTACCTGTTTTGTATCCTCTTTATAAATTGCATTATTTATCTGCATCTCTTGTTTTATAAATACTACGATAGTAACTTGGCTTCTCCAAGTTATGATTTCGTGTCCTTCGAGGCACCACCCCGATGAACCTATCATTTTATCCCCTTTAGACCGAGAATACGATGGTTAGCATCCTACCTCCTTGGAAACCCCGGTTATGAGAAAATAAACTGTTTTGGGATTTTCCCCACTACAAATGTTTCAAAACGGCTTTTGTAAAACCCTAGGAAGAGGCATCATTCCTAGTGGAGGTTTTAACAAAAGAAATGGTGAAGATGAGACAGGAGAATGCGATGGAATGTTCTATGCCTTTACCGGAACAATTTCTATCAGCGCAACCACATTACCCCAGGTGCTGGGGCTTAACTCGAAGTTTGTCCGCATTAGCCGAGGCAACTTCTACCATGCTTATAGGGAGAGATCCTTGGAATTCCGGGGGATCTTCAGCCTGTTGCTTGTTTCGGCAAGAGTGAGCCTGAACTGGAAGGAGGCCGGTGCAACAATTGGGTCTCCCGTGGACGGTATGACTTGGAGTAGGGAAGGAAGTGGAGTCACAAAATTTAAGGTATACGCCAAGTTGTGGCTTGGGTATGCGCATGTACGGAAGACAAGACTATGGCTGGGAGCCACATAATCGTTGCCAGGGAGAACAAACCCAAGAGGAAAAGCATGCCTTTGCTAGAGTAGATAAGCAAAAGGTTAGGTTTGATTATCCGGACCCCCATCTATAGTGGTAGTGGGCCGTGGTTGTATCCCAGCGGATGTATTGATTCTTGTGGGGAAAGTGAGTAAACTCTGCAGAGTATAACCTATTCGAATAGCCGTGTCCACGGTCAAGGATGGTTGTAAAGGTGTTGGCTAGGAGTACCCAACTGTGCTTGTGTGGGACACAAGGACGAAGTGGACGAAGGTTCCGGGGGAACCCGGGTTCGAAAGCTTTGTTTTGACCCGATGGGTCGAACATGTTTAAAAAGGGTTTTAACTACAAAAATGTTTTCAAAACTCTTTTTCAACAAAGATATGGAGATGTCTTGATTTATAAAACAGAAGCATGTTTTCAAACCTCTTTTTCAACAAAGATACGGAGATGCCATAAATTCCAAAGTTAGTTTAGGCTTTTCAACAGCAACCCCTGATAGAGCTATCTCGCCATAGCCAGAATTGCATTTCCTTGTTTCACTTATCTTGGTGGTTTGCGAGTACATTCAAAGTACTCACGGCTTTGTCCCTGGCTATTTACTTGGCCAGACTTTCAAAGGTTCGACTTCGGAAGATTCAGGTGTCGTCCAGTGAACTAGGCCGTCTTCCTAGTCAGCTGCATGTAGGTTAAGGCACGATTGGGCTCTGCGCTTGGCGATGTTCCGCTGCTACTGATGATGTAGCCATAATGGCATTTATGTAAGTCTTGTAACTTGTTATGTTTCGGATGTTGTAATGGTACCTATCGGTTATGTTCCACGGCTCACTGATCATGGGAACGCGGATGTATGCATAACAGGGATTTCTCGGATGAATAATCCGGGGAGCCCACACCTACTTTGGCTATTCCTAGGACTAAATTCTTAACAGAGAAAAATGTGGATCTTAGCACCCCTTGCTAGTACATATAATGATGTACCAAGGCCCACTTTGTGATCTGCCAAAAACTTGCAAACACTAATTTTAAATGGCATTTGAAAATTGAATGTAGTTCATATGGGAAGATCCCACTATTTCAAAAACCACTCAAATGAGCTCCAGTTTCAAATCCCAAGCAACCATAGAGGCTTAAACATGTCTATAGCAAACCCACCAAAATTCATTCAAAAAATTTAAACTTGAGTTCATGCGGCCATTGTGTCGAACACCTGCCAGAGCGCGCCAGAGCAACAACACCGCCAGCACACCACAGACCGCACCACCCTGCCTCGACCCCAGCAACCCGTCAGACATGGCCGTGCACCGCCGCGCGACCCATAGTCATCGTGCGCCGCGTCAAGCACCGCCTCTGTCTCCCAGAGCGTGGGACGCTCCCGACCAAACGCCACCGCCCCTAGCCACGCATTTAAGCCGTAGAGCACCGCCAGGAGGCAGGCCACCGTTCCCTACCTCAAGCCACGCCGCTAGCACGCTGTGCAGCCCTCGCCGGAGTTACCCGTCCATAACTTTTGGTCGCCTCGTCGAGCTATAAATAGAGGCCACCCCAACACAAACCACTCACACCATTCCACTCCCCTCTCCTCATTGGTCCTTCCCCACCTCTAACTGGAGCAGCTCGAGCCTTGGTTCGCCGGAATTTCCCCGGAGGAGCCCGCTGCAGAGGAGGAGAAGGCGTCGTCGATTTCGTCCACCCTAGGAGATGTCGCGACCACCCCTGAGCCCGCCGTCGATAGCACGTTTGATTGCCCACATCACCGTCGTAGCTGGAGCCCTGGTATGCCCCCTGAGCACCCCCACCGAGCCGCTAGGGTTAGACCTCGCATTGGACCTGTCCGTCGTCGACGACGAGCCCCAGCCGTAGATCCTAGTTCTAATCTAACGGCCCACATCGCCCCGTACCGCTTCACGTGTAAAGAGCTGTTGACCGGTGGACCCCCTGTCAGCTATCCTTTGTGCCGCGGAACGCCACTGGGCTGGCCCGTTAGCTTTCCCGCGCGACCCATTTAATTCAAACTTAGGTTTTTCTATTTAGGTTTGAACTTAGTTATGTCCCCTAGTTTGAAAATCAATTCAGAGAGATTTACATATCCAAATGGAGTGATTCAAATTGTGTTCGAAAGCAACTGAAAAGATCTATCCAAGACCGTTGGATTTAATTCATTTAGTGTTAGAGATCTCTCCAAGCAAAAATAACAAGACAAAAGCATTTGCACATTCAAACATTTTTAAAAAATCAACCATGATAGCTTTTGAGTTGATTCCAACTCTCAATAATCACATTTCACCATATTTATCTGAATATGTAATAATATTAGGGTTTACATGCAGTGACTTTGGACTAGTACCAAAATAATGCTATATAGGCATTTCTAGTCACTTTAAATCATTAAATAATGAACTTAAACCAAAGTAATTGTGATCCAACCTTTAAATCACATTCCCACATGTTAGAATATGTCGTGATGACATGTGTCCACATGATCCCATATTTTACGTGGTAAATATTAAATATTAGTTATTTTTCAGTGAGTAGAAATTACTTTTCTTAAATAAAACGAATGAAACTAGTTAATAAAACTTGTGATGCTTGTGATGATAATAGATCATCAAATATGTGCCTTAGAGTGCTAATTAGACTAGTTAAGTATTGTGTGGTGATTGTGTATTCCGTATGTATTTATAGACGATAGTACCGACGAAGCTTTCGAGGAGGAGGAGTTCTATCAAGAGGAGGAAGAAAACTTCAACCACTGCACTACACAAGGCAAACCACCATTAACAATGCAAGCTAACACTTGCAAGTATAATGCTTAGCAAGCTAGGTTAAGCTAGATGATTGAGCAAAGATGCTTTAGGCATGCTTTGGTTATACCACTTTGACTATTACTTACCCCAAGTATTTTTTTCAAGCTTTACTTCCTTTACTATACCCAAAGTCTTTTACTTGTTTTGAAGGTAGCATAAAGAGTATAAAACTTGACCTATATAGATAACTTTAGATGTCATTCTATGGCATGAGATTGATCCCATCTTTCCACCTTAGTGAACACTCTTAACTTAGTAGTTTAGAGTAGATAAAAACTTGTGTCACTTTAGATGGGATTACTTGGTGAAAATGAATTATGAAAACCTTGGAATGATGAGTCATTCTATTGAGATGTTTTGACATGTGTTGAGAAACACAAATGGTTTATGAGGGTGAAAATGTTGAGGCATGAGCCTTAACCCTTTTACAAAACTGATGGTTGGATTCGGATGCGATACCATTCCAAATTTACCGTACAACCACAATACCTGAATTGGGTAAGGCTTATCCGGAAGTTTATATGCATTATTATTAGTTCCCTCGCGGGAGAGGTTTGAGCTGTGGCTACCTCTCAATGTTGTCCACCTATGTAGTGCCCAAGATGACAGCTGGTCATGGTTGGGAGGCCATGCTGATAGGAGAGGTGCTTATACTAGGGTGTGTAAAGGAAAGGTTATGTTTGATTATCTGCATACTAAGTATGATGATTCAGGGTTATCCCTGATAGATGTATCGAATCTTGTGGTGAAAGTGCACCACCTCTGTAGAGTGTCAAACTATTCGAATAGCCGCATCCGCGGTTATGGACAGTTGGAATGGCCATACTATTTCATTTTCAAATGTTTTCAGAACAACTTATGAAAGGAATGATGAATCTTGACTTGACCACAATAGGGTTGTGTTTTTGACACTAGCTTCCCAACTTAAGTGATTCTAGAACTTTATTTTATCTTTCTTTGCTTCTGAACTCAGCTTAGGTTTCAAACTTAACCTTATAGTTAAAATTAGAGTTAGCACTTTACATTAGAAGTATACTACTTGTTAGTGGTAGTTTGCGAGTACTTAAACAGTACTCATGGCTTTTGTCCCTGGCTATTCTAATGGCCAGACTATTTAGGAGACTACCAAGATGATGGCCAGTAGGACGGCTATGATAACTAGGACTATCTGCCTTCGTCAGCATTGCATGTGCCCCTGTAGATGGACCCCACCGCTATGCTTATCTTTTATTCCGCTGCCTGTTGTATTAAGACTCGATCATGAGATCCTTATTTGTGTAAGACCTTATGTATGGTTTGTAATGGATGATGTACTGTGATATCCAATCTGTTATGTCTCGCAAAAATGGTAATCCTGGGATTGCGATGAATGACATAACATGCATCTGGGATTAAAAATCCGGGTGTTGACAAGTTGGTATCAGAGTCATCCTGACCATAGGAGACCCTAGTTAGAATGGACGTCCGAACAAAAACTTACTTTCAAAACCCAAGTGAGTATTTATGAGAAACTATTTCCTCTCTTATCCTTGGGAATTCATTCTTTTTTCAAAAATTCATGTTCCTCAAATTCTTACATTACTACTTAAAAATTGACACACTTGATCACTTCACTAACTTCCTTATCCTTAATTCTTGTAGATGGAGACTCAGTTCAGCAAGTTCTATCAGTTGGGAAACGAAGGTCAGCTGATCTTCGAGAGGGATCTGGATTCACTATCGGAGTTACTAGGACGCCCACATCCGGAGTTTCTTGGAACTAAACTTCCAGGACCCCCAGGAGGAGATTTACAGTGGCTAGTCACAGCTGATCTTAGAGGAAGCATAGAAGCACCAACGTCCGGGAGAATCTAGTTCTCCATGAGAGAGAACAACTGGCTAGATGGATTATCCAGGGCAATGCATGAATCTCGCGCACGTCTATGTGCCCTTAGCGTCAACCAAATCGAAGGAACCCGTTTTGCTCACTACGCAAGACGTGACTTCATGGGAATGCCGATGGAGATGCCCAGTCACCTAGAGCTGAAGCGTCAAGTGGAGAACCTTGACTTCATGTTGTACGACCGCTAGAAGGAATTAGACAATGCTAGGGAGTTCGCCAACCACAACCGTGCCATTGCCGCTCAAAAGGCCCAGACTTTCTCACTGCTAGTCAAGGACTGTCAGTCTCTTCGCCTCTAGCGCGAGACGAAGGATCGCACCACATAAGGATCCACCAAAGTCATTGCATGTTTGTTCTTTTCACAAATCACACAAGGATCCACTAGTGTCATTGGATGTGTGTTATTTTCTTGAACCACACCCACTGTCATTGCATGTGTGTTCTTCTCACAAACCACATATGGATCCACCAGTGTCATTGCATGTGTGTTCTTTTCACAAACCACATATGGATGCACTAGAGTCATTGCATGTGTGTTCTTTTCACAAACTACATAAGGATCCACCAATGTCATTGCATGTGTTCTTTTCACGAACCACAACCGGCGTCATTGCATGTGTGTTCTTGTCACAAACCACATGTGGATCCACCAAAGTCATTGAATGTGTGTTCTTTTCACAAACCACATAAGGATCAACCAGTTTCATTGGATGTGTGTTGTTTTCAAGAACCATAGCTAGAGTCATTCCATTTGTGTTCTTTTCATTAACCATAGCTAGAGTCATTGCATGTGTGTTCTTATCACAAACCACATATGGATCCACCAGTGTGATTGCATGCCTGTCCTATTCACAAACCACAACTAGTGTCATTGCATGTCTGCTCTTTCCACAGACCACAAAAGGATCTACCATTGTCATTGGATCTGTGTTCGTTTCATGCACCACACCCGGTGTCATTGTATGTGTGTTCTTCTCACAAACCACATATGGATACACCAGAGATCATTGCATGTCTGTTATTTTCACAAACCACATGGATCCACCAGTGTCATTGCATGTGTGGTCTTTTCACAAACCACATGTGGATCCACCAGAGTCACTACATGTGTGTTCTTTTCACGAACCACATAAGGATCCACCAGTGTCATTGCATGTGTGTTCTTTTCACAAACCACATATGTATCCACAAGAGTCATTGCATGTGTGTTCTTTTCACAAACCACATAAGGATCCACCAGTGTCATTGCATGTGTGTTCTTTTCATGAACCACAACCAGTTTTATTGCATGTGTGTTCTTCTCACAAAGCACATGTGGATCCACAAGAGTCATTGCATGTGTGTTCTTTTCAGAAACCACATAAGGATCCACCAGTCTCATTGGATGTGTGTTGTTTTCATGAACCATAGCTAGAGTCATTGCATGTGTGTTCTTTTCATGAACCACATGGATCCACCAGAGTCATTGCATGTGTGTTATTTTCATTAAACACAACTAGAGTCATTGTATGTGTGTTCTTCTCACAAACCACATATGGATCCACCAGTGTGATTGCATGTCTGTTCTTTTCACAAACCACATCTAGTGTCATTGCATGTCTGTTCTTTCCACACACCACATAAGGCTCCACCAGTGGCATTGGATGCGTGTTCTTTTCATGAACCACACCCAGTGTCATTGCATGTGTGTTCTTCTCACAAACCACATATGGATGCACCAGTGTCATTGCATGTGTGTTCTTTTCACAAACCACATATGAATGTACCAGAGTCATTGCATGTGTATTCTTGTCACAAACCACATATGGATCCACCAGTGTGATTGCATGACTGTTATCTTCTTGAACCACAGCTAGTTTCATTGCATGTGTGTTCTTATCCCAAACCACATATGGATCCACTAGTGTCATTGCATGTGTATCTTTTCAGAAACCACATATGGATCCACCAGAGTCATTGCATGTGTGTTCTTTTCACAAACTACATAAGGATAAACCATTGTCATTGCATGTGTGTTCTTCTCACAAACCACATGTCGATCCACCAAAGTCATTGCATGTGTGTTCTTTTCACAAACCACATAAGGATCCACTAGTTTCATTGGATGTGTGTTCTTTTCAAGAACCATAGCTAGAGTCATTGCATGTGTGTTCTTTTCATTAACCATAGGTAGAGTCATTGCATGTGTGTTCTTTTCATGAACCGCATGGATCCACCACAGTCATTGTATGTGTGTTCTTTTCGTTTACCACAACTAGAGTCATTGCATGTGTTTTCTTCTCACACACCACATATGGATTCACTAGTGTGATTGCATGTCTGTTCTTTTCACAAACCACAATTAGTGTGATTGCATGTCTTCTCTATCCACATACCACATAAGGATCCACCACTATCATTGGATGTGTGTTCTTTTCATGAACCACACCCGGTCATTGCATGTGTGTTCTTCTCACAAACAACATATGGATACACCAGAGATCATTGCATGTCTGTTATTTTCACAACCCACATGGATCCACCAGTGTCATTGGATGTGTGTTCTTTTCGCAAACCACATATGGATCCACAAGACTCATTGCATGTGTGTTCTTTTAAAAAACCACATAAGGATCCACCCGTGTCATTGCATGTGTGCTATTTTCACAAACCACATGTGGATCCAGCAGAGTCATTGCATGTTTGTTCTTTTCACATACCATATAATGATCCACCAGTGTCATTGGATGTGTGTTCTTTTCATGAACCACAACCAGTTTTATTGCATGTGTGTTCTTCTCACAAACCATATGTGGATCCACAAGAGTCATTGCATGTGTGTTCTTTTCAGAAACCACATAAGGATCCACCAGTGTCATTGGATGTGTGTTGTTTTCATGAACCATAGCTAGAGTCATTGCATGTGTGTTCTTTTCATGAACCACATGGATCCACCAGAGTCATTGCATGTGTGTTCTTTTCATTAAACACAACTAGAGTCATTGTATGTGTGTTCTTCTCACAAACCACATATGGATCCACCAGTGTGATTGCATGTCTGTTCTTTTCACAAACCACATCTAGTGTCATTGCATGTCTGTTCTTTCCACACACCACATAAGGCTCCACCAGTGGCATTGGATGCGTGTTCTTTTCATGAACCACACCCAGTGTCATTGCATGTGTGTTCTTCTCACAAACCACATATGGATGCACCAGTGTCATTGCATGTGTGTTCTTTTCACAAACCACATATGAATGTACCAGAGTCATTGCATGTGTATTCTTGTCACAAACCACATATGGATCCACCAGTGTGATTGCATGACTGTTATCTTCTTGAACCACAGCTAGTTTCATTGCATGTGTGTTCTTATCCCAAACCACATATGGATCCACTAGTGTCATTGCATGTGTATCTTTTCAGAAACCACATATGGATCCACCAGAGTCATTGCATGTGTGTTCTTTTCACAAACTACATAAGGATAAACCATTGTCATTGCATGTGTGTTCTTCTCACAAACCACATGTCGATCCACCAAAGTCATTGCATGTGTGTTCTTTTCACAAACCACATAAGGATCCACTAGTTTCATTGGATGTGTGTTCTTTTCAAGAACCATAGCTAGAGTCATTGCATGTGTGTTCTTTTCATTAACCATAGGTAGAGTCATTGCATGTGTGTTCTTTTCATGAACCGCATGGATCCACCACAGTCATTGTATGTGTGTTCTTTTCGTTTACCACAACTAGAGTCATTGCATGTGTTTTCTTCTCACACACCACATATGGATTCACCAGTGTGATTGCATGTCTGTTCTTTTCACAAACCACAATTAGTGTCATTGCATGTCTTCTCTATCCACATACCACATAAGGATCCACCACTATCATTGTATGTGTGTTCTTTTCATGAACCACACCCGGTCATTGCATGTGTGTTCTTCTCACAAACCACATATGGATACACCAGAGATCATTGCATGTCTGTTATTTTCACAACCCACATGGATCCACCAGTGTCATTGGATGTGTGTTCTTTTCGCAAACCACATATGGATCCACAAGACTCATTGCATGTGTGTTCTTTTAAAAAACCACATAAGGATCCACCCGTGTCACTGCATGTGTGTTATTTTCACAAACCACATGTGGATCCAGCAGAGTCATTGCATGTTTGTTCTTTTCACATACCATATAATGATCCACCAGTGTCATTGGATGTGTGTTCTTTTCATGAACCACACCCAGTGTCATTGCATGTGTCTCTTCTCACAAAGCACATATGGATCCACCAGTGTCATTGCATGTGTGTTCTTTTCACAAACCACATATGGATCCACCAGAGTCATTGCATGTGTGTTCTTTTCACAAACCACATAAGGATCCACCAGTGCCATTGCATGTGTGTTCTTTTCATGAACCACAACCAGTGTTATTGCATGTGTGTTCTTCTCACAAACCACATGTGGATCCACCAGAGTCATTGCATGTGTGTTCTTTTCACAAACCACATAAGGATCCACCATTGTCATTGGATGTCTGTTCTTTTCATGAACCATAGCTAGAGTCATTGCATGTGTGTTCTTTTCATGATCCACATGGATCCACCAGAGTCATTCTATGTGTGTTTTTTTCATTAAACACAACTAGAGTCATTGCATCTGTGTTCTTCTCACAAACCAAATATGGATCCACCAGTGTGATTGCATGTCTATTCTTTTGACAAACCACATCTAGTGTCATTGCATGTCTGTTCTTTCCACACACCACATAAGGATCCACCAGTGTCATTGGATGTGTGTTCTTTTCATGAACCACACCCAGTGTCATTGCATGTTTGTTCTTCTCACAAACCACATACGGATCCACCAGTGTCATTGCATGTGTGTTCTTTTCACAAACCACATATGGATCCAGCAGAGTCATTGCATGTGTGTTCTTTTCACAAACCACATAAGGACCCACCAGTGCCATTGGATTTGTGTTATTTTCTTGAACCACACCCAGTGTCATTGCTTGTGTGTTCTTCTCACAACCCACATATGGATCCACCAGTGTCATTGCATGTGTGTTCTTTTCACAAACCACATATGGATCCACTAGAGTAATTGCATGTGTGTTGTTCTCACAAACCACATATGGATACACCAGAGATCATTGCATGTCTATTATTTTCACAAAGCACATGGATCCACCAGTGTCATTGCATGTGTCTTCTTTTCACAAACCACATGTGGAGCCACAAAAGTCATTGCATGTGTGTTCTTTTCACAAACCACATAAGGATCCACCAGTGTCATTGAATGTGTGTTCTTTTCACAAACCCCATATGGATCCACAAGAGTCATTGCATGTGTGTTCTTTTCACAAACCACATAAGGATCCACCAGTGTCATTGCATGTGTGTTCTTTTCACAAACCACACCCACTGTAATTGCATGTGTCTCTTCTCACAAATCCCATATGGATCCACCAGTTTCATTGCATGTGTGTTATTTTCACAAACCACATATGGATCCACCAGGCATTGCATGTGTGTTCTTTTCACAAACCACATAAGGAACCACCAGTGCCATTGCATGTGTGTTCTTTTCATGAATCACAACCAGTGTTTTTGCATGTGTTTTCTTCTCACAAACCACATGTGGATCCACCAGAGTCATCGCATGTGTGTTCTTTTCACAAACCACATAAGGATCCACCAGTGTCATTGGATCTGTGTTCTTTTCATGAACCATAGCTAGATTCATTGCATGTGTGTTCTTTTCATGATCCACATGGATCCACCAGAGTCATTGCATGTGTGTTCTTTTCATTAAACACAACTAGAGTCATTGCATCTGTGTTCTTCTCACAAACCAAATATGGATCCACCAGTGTGATTGAATGTCTATTCTTTTGACAAACCACATCTAGTGTCATTGCATGTCCGTTCTTTCCACACACCACATAACGATCCGCCAGTGTCATTGGATGTGTGTTCTTTTCATGAACCACACCCAGTGTCATTGCATGTGTGTTCTTGTCACAAACCACATATGGATCCATCAGTGTCATTGCATGTTTGTTCTTTTCACAAACCACATATGGATCCAGCAGAGTCATTGCATGTGTGTTCTTTTCACAAACCACATAAGGACCCACCAGTGCTATTGGATTTGTGTTATTTTCTTGAACCACACCCATTGTCATTGCATGTGTGTTCTTCTCACAAACCACATATGGATCTACCAGTGTCATTGCATGTGTGTTCGTTTCACAAACCACATATGGATCCACCAGAGTAATTGCATGTGCGTTGTTCTCACGAACCACATATGGATACACCAGAGATCATTGGATGTTTGTTATTTTCACAAACCACATGGATCCACCAGTGTCATTGCATGTGTGTTCTTTTCACAAACCACATGTGGATCCACAAAAGTCATTGCATGTGTGTTATTTTCACAAACCACATAAGGATCCACCAGTGTCATTGAATGTGTGTTCTTTTCACAAACCACATATGGATCCACAAGAGTCATTACATGTGTGTTCTTTTCACAAACCACATAAGGATCCACCAGTATCATTGCATGTGTGGTCTTTTCATGAACCACAACCAGTGTTATTGCATGTGTGTTCTTCTCACAAACCACATGTGGATCCACCAGATTCATTGCATGTGTTTTCTTTTCAGAAACCACATAAGGATCCAACAGTGTCATTGGATGTGTGTTGTTTTCATTAACCATAGCTACAGTTATTGCATGTGTGTTCTTTTCAGGAACCACATGGATCCACCAGAGTCATTGCATGTGTGTTCTTTTCATTAAACACAACTAGAGTCATTGCATGTGTGTTCTTCTCATAAACCACATATGGATCCTCCAGTGTGATTGCATGTCTCTTCTTTTCACAAACCACATCTAGTGTCACTGCATGTCTGTTCTTTCCACACACCACATAAGGATCCACCAGTGTCATTGGATGTGTGTTCTTTTCATGAACCACACCCAGTGTCATTGCATGTGTGTTCTTCTCACCAACCACATATGGATCCACCAGTGTCATTGCATGTGTGTTCTTTTCACAAACCACATATGAATCTACTAGAGTCATTGCATGTGTGTTCTTGTCACAAACCACATATGGATCCACCAGTCTGATTTCATGTCTGTTATTTTCTTGAACCACGGCTAGTGTCATTGCATGTGTGTTCTTCTGACAAACCACATATGGATCCACTAGTGTCATTACATGTGTGTCTTTTCAGAAACCACATATGGATCCACCAGTCATTACATATGTGTTCTTTTCACAAACCACCTAAGGATCCACCAGTGTCATTGTATGTGTTCTTTTCATGAACCTCAACCAGTGTTATTGCATGTGTGTTCTTCTCACAAACCACATGTGGATCCACCAGAGTCATTGCATGTGTGTTCTTTTCACAAACCACATAAGGATCCACCAGTTTCATTGGATGTGTGTTCTTTTCAAGAACCATAGCTAGTGTCATTGCATGTGTGTTCTTTTCATTAACCATAGCTAGAGTCATTGCATGTGTGTTCTTTCCATGAACCACATGGATCCACCAAAGTCATTGCATGTGTGTTCTTTTCGTTAACCATAACTACAGTCATTGCATGTGTTTTCTTCTCACATACCGCATATGCATCCACCAGTGTGATTGCATGTCTGTTCTTTTCACAAACCACAGCTACTGTAAGTGCATGTCTGCTCTTTCCACAGACCACATAAGGATCCACCACTGTCATTGGATGTGTGTTCTTTTCATGAACCACACCCAGTTTCATTGCATGTGTGTTCTTCTCACAAACCACATATGGATACACCAGAGATCATTGCATGTCTATTATTTTCACAAACCACATGGATCCACCAGTGTCATTGCATGTGTGTTCTTTACGCAAACCACATTTGGATCCACAAGAGTCATTGCATGTGTGTTCTTTTCACAAACCACATAAGGATGCACCCGTGTCATTGCCTGTGTGTTATTTTCACAAACCACATGTGGATCCAGCAGAGTCATTGAATGTTTGTTCTTTTCACATACCATAAAAGGATCCACCAGTGTCATTGGATGTGTGTTCTTTTCATAAACCACACCTAGTGTCATTGCATGTGTGTCTTCTCACAAAACACATATGGATCCACCAGTGTCATTGCATGTGTGTTCTTTTCACAAACCACCTAAGGATCCACCAGTGTCATTGCATGTGTGTTCTTTTCATGAACCACAACCAGTGTTATTGCATGTGTGTTCTTCTCACAAACCACATGTGGATCCACCAGAGTCATTGCATGTGTGTTCTTTTCACAAACCACATAAGGATCCACCAGTGTCATTGGATGTGTGTTCTTTTCATGAACCATAACTAGAGTCATTGCATGTGTGTTCTTTTCATGAACCACATGGATCCACTAGAGTCATCGCATGTGTGTTCTTTTCATTAAACACAACTAGAGTCATTGCATCTGTGTTCTTCTCACGAACCAAATATGGATCCACCAGTGTGATTACATGTCAGTTCTTTTCACAAACCACATCTAGTGTCATTGCATGTTTGTTCTTTCCACACACCACGTAAGGATCCACCATTGTCATTGGATGTGTGTTCTTTTCATGAACCACACCCATTGTCATTGCATGTGTGTTATTCTCACAAACCACATATGGATCCACCAGTGTCATTGCATGTGTGTTCTTTTCACAAACCACATATGGATCCACCAGAGTCATTGCATGTGTGTTCTTTTCACAAACCATATAATGACCCACCAATGTTATTGGATGTGTGTTATTTTCTTGAACCACACCTAGTGTCATTGCATGTGTGTTCTTGTCACAAACCACATATGGATCCACCAGTGTCATTGCATGTGTGTTCTTTTCACAAACCACATATGGATCCACCAGAGTAATTGCATGTGTGTTCTTCTCACAAACCACATATGGATACACCAGAGATCATTGCATGTCTGTTATTTTCACAAACCACATGGATCCACCAGTTTCATTGCATGTGTGTTCTTTTCACAAACCACATGTGGATCCAAAAAAGTCATTGCATGTGTGTTCTTTTCACAAACCACATAAGGATCCACTAGTGTCATTGAATGTGTGTTCTTTTCCCAAACCACATATGGATCCACAAGAGTCATTGCATGTGTGTTCTTTTCACAAACCACATAAGGATCCACCAGTGTCATTGCATGTGTGTTCTTTTCATGAACCACAACCAGTGTTATTGCACGTGTGTTCTTCTCACAAACCACATGTGGATCCACCAGAGTCATTCAATGTGTGTTCTTTTCAGAAACCACATAAGGATCCACCAGTGTCATTGGATATGTGTTGTTTTCATGAACCATAGCTAGAGTCATTGCATGTGTGTTCTTTTCATGAACCACATGGATCCACCAAAGTCATTGCATGTGTGTTCTTTTCATTAAACACAACTAGAGTCATTGCATGTGTGTTCTTCTCACAAACCACATATGGATCCACCCGTGTGATTCCATGTCTCTTGTTTTCACAAACCACATCTAGTGTCATTGCATGTCTGTTCTTTCCACACACCACATAAGGATCCACCAGTGTCATTGGATGTGTGTTCTTTTCATGAACCACACCCAGTGTCATTGCATGTGTGTTCTTCTCACAAACCACATATGGATCCACGAGTGTCATTGCATGTGTGTTCTTTTCACAAAACACATATGAATCTACTAGAGTTATTGCATGTGTGTTCTTGTCACAAACGACATATGGATCCACCAGTCTGATTGCATATCGGTTATTTTCTTGAACCACAGCTAGTGTCATTGCATGTGTGTTCTTCTCAAAAACCACATATGGATCCACTAGTGTCATTACATGTGTATATTTTCACAAACCACATATGGATCCACCAGAGTCATTGCATATGTGTTCCTTTCACAAACTACATAAGGATACACCAGTGTCATTGCATGTGTTCTTTTCACGAACCACAACCAGTGTCATTGCATGTGTGTTCTTCTCACAAACCACATGTGGATCCACCAAAGTCATTGCATGTGTGTTCTTTTCACAAACCACATAAGGATCCACCAGTTTCATTCGTTGTGTGTTCTTTTAAAGAACCATAGCTAGAGTCATTGCATGTGTGTTCTTTTCGTTAACCATAGCTAGAGTCATTGCATGTGTGTTCTTTTCATGAACCACATGGGTCCACCACAGTCATTGCATGTGTGTTCTTTTCGTTAACCACAACTAGAGTCATTGCATGTGTTTTCTTCTCACACACCACATATGGATCCACCAGTGTGATTGCATGTCTGTTCTTTTCACAAACCACAACTAGTGTCATTGCATATATGCTCTTTTCACAGACCACATAAGGATCCACCACTGTCATTGGATGTGTGTTCTTTTCATGAACCACACCCGGTGTCATTGCATGTGTGTTCTTCTCACAAACCACATATGAATACACCAATGATCATTCATGTATGTTATTTTCACAAACCACATGGATCCACCAGTGTCATTGCATGTGTGTTCTTTTCGCAAACCATATGTGGATCCAAAAGAGTCATTGCATGTGTGTTCTTTTCACAAACCACATAAGGATCCACCGGTGTCATTGCATGTGTGTTATTTTCACAAACCACATGTGGATCCACCAGAGTCATTGCATGTTTGTTCTTTTCACATACCATATAAGGATCCAGCAGTGTCATTGGATGTGTGTTCTTTTCATGAACCACACCCAGTGTCATTGCATGTGTGTCTTCTCACAAATCACATATGGATCCACTAGTGTCATTGCATGTGTGTTGTTTTCACAAACCACATATGGATCCACCAGAGTCATTGCATGTGTGTTCTTTTCACAAACCACATAAGGATCCACCAGTGTCATTGCATGTGTGTTCATTTCATGAACCACAACCAGTGTTATTGCATGTGTGTTCTTCTGAAAAACCACATGTGGATCTACCAGAGTCATTGCATGTGTGTTCTTTTCACAAACCACATAAGGATCCACAAGTGTAATTGGATGTGTGTTCTTTTCATGAACCATAGCTAGAGTCATTGCATGTGTGTTCTTTTCATGATCCACATGGATCCACCAGAGTCATTCTATGTGCGTTCTTTTGATTAAACACAACTAGAGTCATTGCATCTGTGTTCTTCTCACAAACCAAATTGGATCCACCAGTGTGATTGCATGTCTTTCTTTTGACAAACCACATCTAGTGTCATTGCATGTCTGTTCTTTCCACACACCACATAAGGATCCACCAGTGTCATTGGATGTGTCTTCTTTTCATGAACCACACCCAGTGTCATTGCATGTTTGTTCTTCTCACAAACCACATACAGATCCACCAGTGTCATTGCATGTGTGTTCTTTTCACAAACCACATATGGATCCAGCAGAGTCATTGCATGTGTGTTCTTTTCAAAAACCACATAAGGACCCACCAGTGCCATTGGATTTGTGTTATTTTCTTGAACCACACCCAGTGTCATTGCATGTGTGTTCTTCTCACAACCCACGTATGGATCCACCAGTGTCATTGCATGTGTGTTCTTTTCACAAACCACATATGGATCCAGCAGAGTCATTGCATGTGTGTTCTTTTAACAAACCACATAAGGATCCACCAGTGCTATTGGATTTGTGTTATTTTCTTGAACCACACCCAGTGTCATTGCATGTGTGTTCTTCTCACAAACCACATATGGATCCACCAGTGTCATTGCATGTGTGTTCTTTTCACAAACTACCTAAGGATCCACCAGTGTCATTGCATGTGTGTTCTTTTCGTGAACCACAACCAGTGTTATTGCATGTGTGTTCTTCTCACAAACCACATGTGGATCCACCAGAGTCATTGCATGTGTGTTCTTTTCACAAACCACATAAGGATCCACCAGTGTCATTGGATGTGTGTTCTTTTCATGAACCATAACTAGAGTCATTGCATGTGTGTTCTTTTCATGAACCACATGGATCCACCAGAGTCATTGCATGTCTGTTCTTTTCATTAAACACAACTAGAGTCATTGCATCTGTGTTCTTCTCATGAACCAAATATGGATCCACCAGTGTGATTGCATGTCAGTTCTTTTCACAAACCACATCTAGTGTCATTGCATGTTTGTTCTATCCACACACCACATAAGGATCCACCATTGTCATTGGATGTGTGTTCTTTTCATGAACCACACCCAGTGTCATTGCATGTGTGTTCTTCTCACAAACCACATATGGATCCACTAGTGTCATTGCATGTGTGTTCTTTTCACAAACCACATATTGATCCACCAGAGTCATTGCATGTGTGTTCTTTTCACAAACCACATAAGGACCCACCAATGTTATTGGATGTGTGTTATTTTTTTGAACCACACCTAGTGTCATTGCATGTGTGTTCTTGTCACAAACCACATATGGATCCACCAGTGTCATTGCATGTGTGTTCTTTTCACAAACGACATATGGATCCACCAGAGTAATTGCATGTGTGTTCTTCTCACAAACCACATATGGATACACCAGAGATCATTGCATGTCTGTTATTTTCACAAACCACATGGATCCACCAGTTTCATTGCATGTGTGTTATTTTCACAAACCACATGTGGATCCAAAAATGTCATTGCATGTGTGTTCTTTTCACAAACCACATAAGGATCCACCAGTGTCATTGAATGTGTGTTCTTTTCCCAAACCACATATGGATCCACAAGAGTCATTGCATGTGTGTTCTTTTCACAAACCACATAAGGATCCACCAGTGTCATTGCATGTGTGTTCTTTTCATGAACCACAACCAGTGTTATTGCACGTGTGTTCTTCTCACAAACCACATGTGGATCCACCAGAGTCATTGCATGTGTGTTCTTTTCAGAAACCACATAAGGATCCACCAGTGTCATTGGATATGTGTTGTTTTCATGAACCATAGCTAGAGTCATTGCATGTGTGTTCTTTTCATGAACCACATGGATCCACCAAAGTCATTGCATGTGTGTTCTTTTCATTAAACACAACTAGAGTCATTGCATGTGTGTTCTTCTCACAAACCACATATGGATCCACCAGTGTGATTCCATGTCTCTTGTTTTCACAAACCACATCTAGTGTCACTGCATGTCTGTTCTTTCCACACACCACATAAGGATCCACCAGTGTCATTGGATGTGTGTTCTTTTCATGAACCACACCCAGTGTCATTGCATGTGTGTTCTTCTCACAAACCACATATGGATCCACGAGTGTCATTGCATGTGTGTTCTTTTCACAAAACACATATGAATCTACTAGAGTTATTGCATGTGTGTTCTTGTCACAAACGACATATGGATCCACCAGTCTGATTGCATATCGGTTATTTTCTTGAACCACAGCTAGTGTCATTGCATGTGTGTTCTTCTCAAAAACCACATATGGATCCACTAGTGTCATTACATGTGTATATTTTCACAAACCACATATGGATCCACCAGACTCATTGCATATGTGTTCCTTTCACAAACTACATAAGGATACACCAGTGTCATTGCATGTGTTCTTTTCACGAACCACAACCAGTGTCATTGCATGTGTGTTCTTCTCACAAACAACATGTGGATCCACCAAAGTCATGGCATGTGTGTTCATTTCACAAACCACATAAGGATCCACCAGTTTCATTCGTTGTGTGTTCTTTTCAAGAACCAGAGCTAGAGTCATTGCATGTGTGTTCTTTTCGTTAACCATAGCTAGAGTCATTGCATGTGTGTTCTTTTCATGAACCACATGGGTCCACCACAGTCATTGCATGTGTGTTCTTTTCGTTAACCACAACTAGAGTCATTGCATGTGTTTTCTTCTCACACACCACATATGGATCCACCAGTGTGATTGCATGTCTGTTCTTTTCACAAACCACAACTAGTGTCATTGCATATATGCTCTTTTCACAGACCACATAAGGATCCACCACTGTCATTGGATGTGTGTTCTTTTCATGAACCACACCCGGTGTCATTGCATGTGTGTTCTTCTCACAAACCACATATGAATACACCAATGATCATTCATGTATGTTATTTTCACAAACCACATGGATCCACCAGTGTCATTGCATGTGTGTTCTTTTCGCAAACCATATGTGGATCCAAAAGAGTCATTGCATGTGTGTTCTTTTCACAAACCACATAAGGATCCACCGGTGTCATTGCATGTGTGTTATTTTCACAAACCACATGTGGATCCACCAGAGTCATTGCATGTTTGTTCTTTTCACATACCATATAAGGATCCAGCAGTGTCATTGGATGTGTGTTCTTTTCATGAACCACACCCAGTGTCATTGCATGTGTGTCTTCTCACAAATCACATATGGATCCACTAGTGTCATTGCATGTGTGTTGTTTTCACAAACCACATATGGATCCACCAGAGTCATTGCATGTGTGTTCTTTTCACAAACCACATAAGGATCCACCAGTGTCATTGCATGTGTGTTCATTTCATGAACCACAACCAGTGTTATTGCATGTGTGTTCTTCTGAAAAACCACATGTGGATCTACCAGAGTCATTGCATGTGTGTTCTTTTCACAAACCACATAAGGATCCACCAGTGTAATTGGATGTGTGTTCTTTTCATGAACCATAGCTAGAGTCATTGCATGTGTGTTCTTTTCATGATCCACATGGATCCACCAGAGTCATTCTATGTGTGTTCTTTTCATTAAACACAACTAGAGTCATTGCATCTGTGTTCTTCTCACAAACCAAATTGGATCCACCAGTCTGATTGCATGTCTTTCTTTTGACAAACCACATCTAGTGTCATTGCATGTCTGTTCTTTCCACACACCACATAAGGATCCACCAGTGTCATTGGATGTGTCTTCTTTTCATGAACCACACCCAGTGTCATTGCATGTTTGTTCTTCTCACAAACCACATACAGATCCACCAGTGTCATTGCATGTGTGTTCTTTTCACAAACCACATATGGATCCAGCAGAGTCATTGCATGTGTGTTCTTTTCAAAAACCACATAAGGACCCACCAGTGCCATTGGATTTGTGTTATTTTCTTGAACCACACCCAGTGTCATTGCATGTGTGTTCTTCTCACAACCCACGTATGGATCCACCAGTGTCATTGCATGTGTGTTCTTTTCACAAACCACATATGGATCCAGCAGAGTCATTGCATGTGTGTTCTTTTAACAAACCACATAAGGATCCACCAGTGCTATTGGATTTGTGTTATTTTCTTGAACCACACCCAGTGTCATTGCATGTGTGTTCTTCTCACAAACCACATATGGATCCACCAGTGTCATTGCATGTGTGTTCTTTTCACAAACTACCTAAGGATCCACCAGTGTCATTGCATGTGTGTTCTTTTCGTGAACCACAACCAGTGTTATTGCATGTGTGTTCTTCTCACAAACCACATGTGGATCCACCAGAGTCATTGCATGTGTGTTCTTTTCACAAACCACATAAGGATCCACCAGTGTCATTGGATGTGTGTTCTTTTCATGAACCATAACTAGAGTCATTGCATGTGTGTTCTTTTCATGAACCACATGGATCCACCAGAGTCATTGCATGTGTGTTCTTTTCATTAAACACAACTAGAGTCATTGCATCTGTGTTCTTCTCATGAACCAAATATGGATCCACCAGTGTGATTGCATGTCAGTTCTTTTCACAAACCACATCTAGTGTCATTGCATGTTTGTTCTATCCACACACCACATAAGGATCCACCATTGTCATTGGATGTGTGTTCTTTTCATGAACCACACCCAGTGTCATTGCATGTGTGTTCTTCTCACAAACCACATATGGATCCACTAGTGTCATTGCATGTGTGTTCTTTTCACAAACCACATATTGATCCACCAGAGTCATTGCATGTGTGTTCTTTTCACAAACCACATAAGGACCCACCAATGTTATTGGATGTGTGTTATTTTCTTGAACCACACCTAGTGTCATTGCATGTGTGTTCTTGTCACAAACCACATATGGATCCACCAGTGTCATTGCATGTGTGTTCTTTTCACAAACGACATATGGATCCACCAGAGTAATTGCATGTGTGTTCTTCTCACAAACCACATATGGATACACCAGAGATCATTGCATGTCTGTTATTTTCACAAACCACATGGATCCACCAGTTTCATTGCATGTGTGTTATTTTCACAAACCACATGTGGATCCAAAAATGTCATTGCATGTGTGTTCTTTTCACAAACCACATAAGGATCCACCAGTGTCATTGAATGTGTGTTCTTTTCCCAAACCACATATGGATCCACAAGAGTCATTGCATGTGTGTTCTTTTCACAAACCACATAAGGATCCACCAGTGTCATTGCATGTGTGTTCTTTTCATGAACCACAACCAGTGTTATTGCACGTGTGTTCTTCTCACAAACCACATGTGGATCCACCAGAGTCATTGCATGTGTGTTCTTTTCAGAAACTACATAAGGATCCACCAGTGTCATTGGATATGTGTTGTTTTCATGAACCATAGCTAGAGTCATTGCATGTGTGTTCTTTTCATGAACCACATGGATCCACCAAAGTCATTGCATGTGTGTTCTTTTCATTAAACACAACTAGAGTCATTGCATGTGTGTTCTTCTCACAAACCACATATGGATCCACCAGTGTGATTACATGTCTCTTCTTTTCACAAACCACATCTAGTGTCATTGCATGTCTGTTCTTTCCACACACCACATAAGGATCCACCAGTGTCATTGGATGTGTGTTCTTTTCATGAACCACACCCAGTGTCATTGCATGTGTGTTCTTCTCACAAACCACATATGGATCCACGAGTGTCATTGCATGTGTGTTCTTTTCACAAACCCCATATAAATCTACTAGAGTCATTGCATGTGTCTTCTTGTCACAAACCACATATGGATCCACCAGTATGATTTCATGCCTGTTATTTTCTTGAACCACAGCTAGTGTCATTGCATGTGTGTTTTTCTCACAAACCACATATGGATCCACTAGTGTCATTACATGTGTATATTTTCACAAACCACATATGGATCCACCAGACTCATTGCATATGTGTTCCTTTCACAAACTACATAAGGATCGACCAGTGTCATTGCATGTGTGTTCTTTTCACGAACCACAACCAGTGTCATTGCATGTGTGTTGTTCTCACAAACAACATGTGGATCCACCAAAGTCATGGCATGTGTGTTCATTTCACAAACCACATAAGGATCCACCAGTTTCATTGGATGTGTGTTCTTTTCAAGAACCAGAGCTAGAGTCATTGGATGTATGTTCTTTTCATGAACCATAGCTAGAGTCATTGCATGTGTGTTCTTTTCATGAACCACATGGATCCACCAGAGTCATTGCATGTGTGTTCTTTTCGTTAATCACAACTAGAGTCATTGCATGTGTTTTGTTCTCAACACTCCACATATCGATCCACCAGTGTGATTGCATGT